>BDIU01000091.1:0-339956 GCA_002118135.1 Trebouxia sp. TZW2008 | reverse complement strand
ATATGCTCAGTGGTTTCAGCCTTTTAGCGCTCATAGACGATATTGTCAATTGCCTGTTTCTGGGAACATGCAGCGCTTTCTACGGTTTAGGCTTGGTTGTCACCAGCTTCCTGTTGCTGCCGGTCGTCGCAGTGGCATTGCTAGAGCCTGTGAGTTGTGTACACTTTGTGGTTCTGGGGCCTTAGGCGATGAAAGGCACTTAGTGTTTGAATGTGGAGCATTGGCTGGGGTGCGGGCCAAGTACCCTGGTTTGTTTGAGAGCTGCGGTTATAACATGCGCGCTTTTTTTGCGCAACATGATCATTTGGGGGTGTTTCACTATGTCATAGACTGCCTGAATTTCATGGACATGTAGTCATTACCACAGTGTGGCACACGTGATCAGCCTTGTTGGCTGGCTAAAGCATGTAAAATTATTCTCTCTCTCTCTCTCTCTCACACCTAAGCTGATGCATATGCCGCACAGATATAATGCTACAGCATTTCTTGGTCACGCGTGGAGTCAGCAGAGGCAAGTCAGTAAGGCAGGCCTCATCACAGCTTTTGAGAGCATCAGCCTATCGGCCAGAGTCTGGACAACCTCATTGTAAAGCTCCTGATGAAAGATCTGATTCATGGAAATTTCGGAATGTCAAGATGGCACTGCGTAGCGACCACTGATGATGCAGATTGAAACAATGTGGTCAAAGCGTTGCAGCACACAGAAATCTGCCTTGAGACCACAACTGTCAGTACGCCACAATCGATCAGATAAGCTGCAGTTGCTGTATGCCAGTGACTCCCTGAAACGTCCGGACAGCTCAGTGATCTTCTTCCCGCAGTCCAGGACAGTTGCTTGCCAAGTCATCCGCATCTGAGTACTGCACATCAAAATCATGGTGGCTTCCAAGCAGAAGCTGCCAACATTACCCAAACATACTTGCTGTGCTTGACCCCCTACTGTCTTTACTCAGGATTGTCTGCCTGTCAAAAGCTGAGGGCCAACACACACACTTCAATTCAAGGAGTTGCACTAGGACACATTGCCATCAAAACAAGCAACTGCTGCCAGATCAGAAAGCAAGGTTTTGTTACAGCGCCTTGAATTTGGGTGCAAGCTCACCTGACACCCACAAAAGATGCAGTACTGGTAGCTTTGACGTAAGTAATCCAGCACTGTGGCTAGCTTAGCCTGGACAGGCCAATCCTCCCAGCTGGGCTCCTGATCTTCAACCAGATCTGCCTCTGCATCTGTGCTTTTGGCATCACCAGCATCAGCATCAACTGCTTTTGAGGCAGGCGGCACGACTGACCACATGTGCGAGGCTTCTATACCTTTTCGCCTGTCTAGAGTCTCACAGACCTGAAGCAAGCAGGTGCATCTCTTTGTGCAGAAGACTGTGTCAAGTTTGCAGAGTTGATTGACTCTGCCTCTGCATCTATGCTTTTGGCATCAACGGCATCAGCGTCAACTGCTTTTGGGGCAGGCGGCACAACTGGCTACATGTGCGAGGCTTCCATACCTTTTTGCCTGTGTACAGACCTGAAAGCACCAATTGCATGCACTCTGTGCAGAGGACTACACAAATTTTGCAGAGTTCAACTGGTTCTGCATCTGTGCTCTTGGCATCAGCATCAACTACTTTAGGGGCAGGCAACTTTATTGGCCACATGTGCGAGGCTCCAACCCCTTTTCGCCTGTCCAGAGTTTCGCATACCTGTATTTCAATAATTTTTCTGTTCTGGGATTTTGCTGCCTGCATGCTCTCTGTGCCTTGAAATGGTTACAGATTGTAGTGCATAAACAGACTGATCTCATGTGTTATGCACAGCATGTCAGCAACATCTGCAAATTTGTTGTGAGTGTGCAGCAGTTGCAGGTGAGATCCAGTCATAACTAGTCCAGCTGCTAGTGATGGTATGATGCACGCAGGGGTTCTGATCGGACCTGTCTGGCTTGAGTCAGCTGGCCCTCAGCCCTTCTGTTTGCTGCCCTGACGGCAGATGTGGCTTGATGTTCCTGCTGCATGCTCTGCTGCAATCGCCTGCGCAGTACGTCTGCATCATCAACCACCACAGCATAGCATACAACCCAGATCAACAGCAATACATTTTGGCAGTGATGTGCTTGGTGCTCCTTACGCGCATTCTGCTGCAATTGCCTGCGCAGTATGTCTGCATCATCAACTGCCACAGCATAGCACATGGATCAGCTTTGCATCAGCAGCATGTGGCAAAGATGTGCCTGATGTTGCCAGCAAACAATCGCGCCCTTACCATGACGCTCAAAACGTGTTCACCTGGCAAGACAGGACTTGTGCCACACACACACCTAGCAGTATATGCTAGAAAAAGTAATACAGATCACAAGTGGCATCAGTGATCATCATCCTCATGAAGCATGTAGTCAAGGAGCCACTGCACGATTGATGACAAAGTAGGCATGACGGCAGCATTGGCAAGCGGTGTCTAGTGCTTACCTCTGTCTTGCTGCTCTTGCTGAACCTCCTGCTGTTTCCGTTTCCTATTCTCCTCAACACCTAGCCCATGTCTGCCTGCCTTCAGCTGCACAGAAATCGGGGCCGCACGCCCTGCTTGAGCTTTGCCAAGTCCTTGGCCTTGCTGGTAGCCCATGGCGGCCAGCATCTTGAAGCCCCTGCATACGTAACAAGGATGTCCACCCCCTTCATGCACACTACAAGTGATTCAGGATAGCACAGAACCGAAACGGTTGGAGACAGTTGATTGCTCCAAATACGTACCTAGCTGGGCCTGCTGAGCCTGTCTAGCACACATTCAGAATGAATGAAGGAATGAATGGACATGAACACATGCAAACCTGATCGGCTGAATACTACAGACAGCATCGCAAAACCTCCTGATCAGCTGAAGAATACAACAAGGGAGTCATTGCAGGAAGATAGAACCTCTCGCACAGATCAGTTGTGGATTTTGCAGGCAACATTGTGAAATTTCACTAGAAGGCATGAAGATGACAACGGTCAGAGCCACCTCTGCATGGGGCAGCATTGATTGTGCATACAGTGAGGTTTTGCCTGCGCACCATACTTGTTGTCTGTGGCAATGGGCTGGTCAAGGCCTTCTTGCCTGACCTCCTTCATGCTTTTCTGACGTTTTTGCTTGCTCCTGTTCAGCCCTCGCTCTGTGCTTGCTCTGTCTGCAGCTGCTTGGGCCTCGTACTCGGCAAACAGTTTGTCCACATCGTCCTGTTCAGGCAGCTGCTATTGATGCAGAACAGGCATTGGTGCAGCGAGAAGGCACACAAGCGGGGTTCAGCTCCAAGGCAAGCTCCAGATCACCTGATCCTCAGCCATGCAAAGCTTTGAGGGTGCAATATTCAGTGCCACTCAAGTTGCTGCTCAGCTCGCCTCACGCGCTCCGGCACAACAAATGGTAGGAGGCAAAATAATGCTTGACTGCACCGGCACTGGCGCGGATCGGACAAGCTTGCAGCAGGGTTTGCAGTTGAGTTCATGTCGGAACATGTCGAGTTGACTTCAAGCATGTCGGAACATTGCAGTTGTCCTGTCCTAGTAGTAGACAGTCTGCACGCATTTCTGTCTGCTGCTCTGCGTGCTGAGCCTTGCTCTGCTGGTGACTGACTAGCTTGCAGCTCGGCTGGCGCGCAGCTCCCGTTCAAGGTGCGACCAACGAGCAAGGAGACATGGGCTTGGTCGAGTCGAAAAACGAGCCCCCACCAAGGTTGCACGCAGCAATATGCTCTTTCCAATGTGAGCTGACGCATCAAGAGGGTCGGAGTTGCATGATGTGGCAGTGGCATCTGCAGGGTGGTGCTGGTCCCCCCACTGTTCGAGAGGGATCACCGAGGCAGATCACGCATGGCGAATAGCTCATATGACTGGCTATTTGCCAAACCAGCCTTGAAATGGCTGTTCCATGATTACATCGATAACAACGCACATGCGCTGCTACGCCTCAGTCCTGGAGAGGATCCAAGAGTGAGCATAACTGCCAGGTTTCACAGCTCACTCAGGGCAAACAAGAACAGCAAAGTGGTAGTCGCAGAACAAAACTCAGGTGCATGATGCTGCCAATGTTACATGTGCATGAAGCTGCTGCATGCTGTTGACATTCTCCGCACCCTGTAGCAGCATTTGCATGATATCATGATGCGGTGCAGGCTCAATGACCTTGAGATATCAGGCTGATCCTGCAGAGCCACTCACTTTTGTTGATGTCAAAGTTGGCAAACAGGTCAGTGTCTCTCCACGCCTTACACCCATAGGCTGCCCTCAGCATTGCTATGCACAGTATGACCACGGTGCATATATACTCCATCATGGAACCATGCGAAGCAGAATCAAGTGCGCTTGTTTGGGTCCTGTGACATGAATTGCAAGCAAATCATGCCGCAGAGGTACAACTGAGTTGAGTGGATGCGAGGCTGTCTGTAGCTGCAGTTGCTCTGTCTGGGCTTTGCTGTCTGCTGTGCTCTGCTGTCGGTCACAAGCGACAATGCACAAATTGAATGCTCTCCAGAGAAGCTGCTGCTATTCATTGCTCATCTGCATTCTGCAGGGCAGCGTGGCACAAGCACGTGCATGCTACTTTGATGTGGCCAACAAGTGGGGCGCATTTGCCAGTGTACCTCTGACTGCAGGGCACAGTGTAAGCCCAGTTTTCGGAGTCAGGTACAGCAGCCCTCTGGTCACAGCAGGCGGTATGCTCAGCCCCACCAACAGCCAGCTGCACTGTTTATGGCTGGTGCGCATACCCAACAATCCTGTTCAGCTGAATATACTTGCTTAGTGCTAACGCCCAACAACCATCACAAAGCATAAGGCAGAATGCATGCCTATCATCACAAACGGGTGCAAATGCCTTCAGGCAAACATATCGATGCCATCACAGCCACACTTAACAGGTGTATGTGGGTACTGCATTCAGCAGTTCTGTTTGCGATGCTATCAAACAGCCAGTCCTTGTATCCAACAGCCTGTGCTAACTGCGCACACAGGCAGGCAGGAGCAATGGCTTCACAGCAGGCATTCAGCTTCAACAGCATGGCCCAATGAGCCATCCTGTCTTCCATGGCTATGTACAAAATGCTATTAAGCAGCAACTCCATGTGCCTCATAGCGTGTGCTGACTGTGCCTGCAGGCAGGAAGAAGCAATGGCTTCACAGCAGGCATACAATTTCGGCCACATGGCCCAATGAGCCATCCTGTGCAGTATCTGCAGTCCAAGGGCCTCAGCAAAGCCTCAGAGAACCTTGCTGAACACCTGAGCTATGCTGTGGCCTACTCGCCTGTCAACACATCAACCTTTGGTATGTCCTGGGCATAGCCTATGCTGCTGTATATTTCTGCATTGTAGGCATAGCCTATGCTGCTGTGCACTTCTGCATTGAAGAATGAGAGATTGTATTTTCACTGGCCTGCTTCATGGATACCTTACCTGGCAATGCTGTACTGACAGTCTGCCAGGCAGTATAGCACCTGCTGTTTTTGTTGTGATTTATGCGCATGGCATGATTGCAAAGAGATTGACTACACCAAGTCAATTCGAGTCAGCGCCCGAACTCTTGGTTGTGCAAGCCAGTGTGCTTTCGCTGCTGCTAAGGCAGGACGTAAGTCAGCTACTAGAGCTTTGCAGCTGGCACACATGAGGGACACACACATCAGAACCCAGCCTATGTGGGTATTGATGATGTGCAGGCAAGCGCACATTCACTGCGGCAGTAGAGGTGCAGGGGCAGCAACAGCTGGTAGTGTCCTTCCTGCACTAGCAAGCTGTGCGGCAGCCAAAACCCAAGACAATCTCCAAGCGCTTGCACATGACATGGGAATTAAGCATGCAGAATTAGGATATATCATATGAGCCAGGCTGCATGCTCAAAGATTCCATGCTTGTGACAGGCAAGAGCACACTCACAGTTGTATGCATCCTGCAGGCAAGGACACATTCATAACAGAGTGCACTTTGCAGGCAAGGGCACATTCACAGCAGCAGTGGGGGTGCAGGGGCAGCGGCAGTTGGTGGTGACCTTCCTGCACCACCAGGCGGTGCAGTGCCCCTCCCATTGACAATGCCAGCACCGAAGATTCACACAGCAGCCATTTTGCAAGCCAGGCTTCGTGCCTTCTTATGTCTACACATCCTGCAGGCAAGGCTGTGTTCCAATATGGCGCTGGAAATGCAGGGGCATCAGCAGCTGGTGCAGGAAGAAGACTATGCAGAGATCTCATTTGATACCTGAGCCAGGCTACACCCTCAAGGGACCTATGTGATTTGCAGGCAAAGGCACATTCACAGCGGCAGTGGAGATGCAAGGGCTGCGCAGCCGAAAACCAAGTCACTGCCCACATGCATACAGAAGGCTTGGGAATGAAGCACATATAGCCAGAAGTTAGTGTGATCGGTATAAGCCATGCTACATGCTCAGTAAACCCATGCTCCTTGCAGGCAAGGGTACATTCACAGCAGCAGTGGAGGCGCAGGGACAGCGGCAGTAGGTGGTGACCTTGCTGCACCACCAGGCGGTGCGGTGCCTCTCCCTTTGAAAATGCCAACACCAAAGTTTGACAGAGCAGCCACTTTGCAAGCCAGACTTTGTGCCTTATTATGTCCATACACCCTGCAGGCAAGACTTTGTCCAACGGGGCGCTGGAAATGCAGGGGCATCAGCAGCTGGTGCAGGAAGAAGACTATGCAGAGATCACATTTGATACCTGAGCCAGGCTACACCCTCAAGGGACCTATGTGATTTGCAGGCAAAGGCACATTCACAGCGGCAGTGGAGATGCAAGGGCTGCGCAGCCGAAAACCAAGTCACTGCCCACATGCATACAGAAGGCTTGGGAATGAAGCACATATAGCCAGAAGTTAGTGTGATCGGTATAAGCCATGCTACATGCTCAGTACCCATGCTCCTTGCAGGCAAGGGTACATTCACAGCAGCAGTGGAGGCGCAGGGACAGCAGCAGTAGGTGGTGACCTTGCTGCACCACCAGGCAGTGCGGTGCCTCTCCCATTGAAAATGTCAACACCAAAGTTTGACAGAGCAGCCACTTTGCAAGCCAGACTTTGTGCCTAATTACGTCCATACACCCTGCAGGCAAGACTTTGTCCAACGTGGCGCTGGAGGTGCAGGGGCATCAGCAGCTGGTGCAGGAAGAACACGATCCAGAGATAACACTCATCATGCGAGTCAGGCTACACCCTCAGTGGACCTATGTGTTTTGCAGGCAAGGGCACTTTCACAGCAGCAGTGGAGGTGCAAGGGCAGCGGCAGCTGGTGGTCTCCTTTCTGCACCACCAGGCTGTGCAGCGCCTCTCCCACAATCCCCTGGAGCACCATGATGTCGTCGGCGTCACCAACTACCTCGACATTGGCTTGCAGGTTTGCGACCATCAGTCATGTGTGTACCTGACCTGTAAACCTGTCATGACAGCCAGAAGCAGCAGCTGTTCAGGACTGTACTACAGACAAGTGTAACAACCACTACCACATCATAGGCTTGCAGGTTCTTGGTCATCGCCCCTGCGTTTACCCCATGCTGCCATGATAGCTGTTGGCTGTGCGTCAAACTCATGCTGCTACGATTGTCGTTCTTGTAATCAGGGCTGATGTTTCTAGGGATCAAAGTTACATACTGTGGTTGCAGGTAGTGAGCAGTTTAGTCAGTGGTGACCATGGAGTAGGCAATGGGGACCCGGCCTCCATTCCGCTGCCTGATGACCAGGCCACGGAGCTCCAGCTAGCAGCTGCATGGCAGGTTTACTTCTGCCATTGCTGTTGAGTGCCCCTGTAACTGCTTCAATCTGGCTGTCAAGAGCATTGTTTTGAGCTCTTGCCATCAGTGCCTGTTGGGGTTTCACAAGTAGCTTATGTGCCTGTTGTGGTGTCACAGGCCAGCAAGTACACCCTCATGCCAGGCACTTGACTCATCCTCGTTTGTCTTGTCAAGTCTTTGTGATGTTGTCGATCATTGTGGATGTCAGGTCAACAGAAAGACCCTGACCAAGGTCACGGTGGGCTCAGCTGATGTAGTACATGTTGGTATGATGTATCACAGGCCAACAAGAACACTCTGATCAAGGGCGTGATAGGCACAGCTGGGGTGAATGCAGCTCTGCTTGTCAAGGCCTGGTGGCAGCCCAGCTTTCACCAATCCTCACATACATTTGAACAAGCACCTTGCAATCAATTCACCTATAGCTGATGTCCCTGTCAATGTAGTGTTTTCCAGATCATCAACAACATCCTTATTGTATGGTGTGTCACAGGCCAATAAGAACACTGTGGTTAAGGGCATGATAGGCACAGCTGGTGTGAGTGCAGCTCTGGCCTTCAAGGCCTGGTGGCAGCCCAGCTTTTGGTTTGCTTTTTCTGGTGGCTTTGACTTCAGAATACGCCAGCCCAAGTTCGGGCTGACCTTTGGCACTGAAAACTATGGAAACATCAGGTGAGCGACTTTGGTGACCTGACAAGCCTTGTATGCATGGCCAGGATAGCAAATGCAGCCTGCACTGCGGCTGTGGGTCTTGGGTAGATGATGGGGCCAGCTTGTCTCACAAGGCTTGCAGTGCAGATGCACGGTCTCGCTCATGAGACAAGGCTTCAGATCAGATACAAATCAGCAAAGCAGGTCTGATGGTGTTTCACCAGCTGCATATTGAATGCATACTGGATGGGCGAGACATTCAGAATTGTCAGTGGAGTTAAGGTGCAGCACCCTGTCTTGCAAGCCTTCAAACTCGCATGCGCATCAGGTTTTGCCACAGTAAAAATTGAGGTGTGGAAGCACATGTGCTGTTATCCAGGTATGAAAGGTCTCAGAAGCAGCCTGCGTTTGGGCGCAGCCTGGTACAACGGCATGTGGCTCTGCCTGAAGACCTAGCAAATGAGGCAGGAGAGGGTCTCTTGGTGAGTGCTGCTGGCATGCAACAAACTGCAAGCATCTGATTGCAGCCATAGGGACTTGAAGGGCATTTGGCAGCTTCACCTTGGCTTGCTTACAGTTGTAAGCAGCCCCTATATTGCATTGGTATGGCTTGTGGCAGCTTGAGCTTGTCTTGCTTACAGTTTGTGCTATGCAATCCCACTAACACACGGTCATGCTGTTGAGTGCCCATCTCTGCGCACATCACTGCAAATCATGGCGCTTTTCATGACGTTGCAGATTGGCTTACGCAGTGCACTGTCGTAATGGCATGCGTAAGGGATCTGAGCATCATGCAAACATGTCTCTTCTATGCACACAAAGCTATTGTTCAGTTGCCGAGTCTCAGCTGACCATTTGTTGTCAAAGCTGAGTGCCTTGAGCATGGCAATTGGATTTCATACCAATGCATTCCCCTTTGCACTGCAGGTCCAGAAACAGGATCTCAATAATGCCGCAATATTGGGGCAAACTCAGACGGAGAGCTCCATGTATATGTAGTTTTGCTTCCGCATGCAGCTTGGTAGCATCTTTGATGAGCATCGCTAGCCATGCGAGGCCAAGTCCAGCTTAGCCAAATGGTCAAGCTAAAACTTGTGTGGAGAATTTTGGTGAGACAACTTATTCCAATGCTCACAGTTTTGGAATCACCTGTTCAGCAGAGCAGTGCTGATCAGGAGCTGGAGGAATACACTGCTCTGAGTTTTAGGTATCCTGCGCCAGGAGCCTTTGAAAACGCTGACAGGAGCTACAGCATGCCGTTACCTCTCAATGCTAACTGCTGTTCAAAGCTGCTATGGCTATCAACATGACTTCAACCTCTAAGGCAAGAGGCCTCACTAGAATCACTAGTTGTGACCACAGACCAGGTGCTTCAAGACTCACATTTCCCAAGTCGTTCTGACCTCTAAAGGTATTTGGAACGCCACCAAAATAGCTTGATGACCTTGTGATGTCTGCATGTCTGTCAGGCGTCGCTTTAGACTCCCCCTTACCAGACCTAGCTTCAAATCGTGCGGCATGCAGCGTTGACTGCTTTCACTGTTTCTCCAGATCCTGCGTGAAGCGGGCAACCTTCGCATCGCTTTGTAAGATCTGCACATTCATCCTGCATTGCGTCACCGACAACTGCTCGCCTGCTTCCGCCTTGACCAGCACAGGTATTGCATGCATGACAGCACCTCTAGTTCGAGCCACCTGCGCCACCTTGCATGGCCCTGCATGCGTACTCGTCCGTGCATCTGGTTTTTGCAACTTTCCAAACAAGTGTGCGATCGTCACAAGCTCGTCACAGCGAGCTTGTGACTGCTGAGGCCGTGCGTGCCTGCAGATATGATAGCCAACAGATCACTGGCTTTCATCTCGCCACTCCTCCTAGCCCAGGTCAGTCCAAACACAGCCTCCTTAAGCTTTCAACTCGCAGGCGACAACTTCGCCGCGGAAGAGACGATTTGGCAAAGCGGCATCTTGCTGGACTGCAGGTGCTGCTGACTCTGTCAGTGTTCTATCAGGGCACTGTGCAGGCAGCAGACCCAAGCATCATGCATTTGAAAGATGTCTCAAGTGGTCAATGTCTTGCAACTGGGGTGACTGGTGCCAGCGGCGGGCTGACGCTTAAACCTGGGTGCAATGTGCCCAGCGACAACCAGGTATACGCCAAACACTCGCCAGCTGACCCGCCATGCAATGGCCAAGCCATTTCAAGATTACTGTGTAGCTGGTCATGCTTCCAAGTCAACCGGACGTGTTCCAAATCAGCTTGCCTCTGCAACTGCAGATGGCTTTGCATACAGGGCAAGTAGCAATGACACTATGCATGATGACTCATAGCAATGACATTGATGAGACATTATATGGGCCTGATGTTGACCAAACATGAGCTTGGTCAGCATGTAGACATGAAGAAGCAGCAGGGACACAAGAAACAGATGAATCTTTGCACTGACTGTATGTAGCAGACCACGTCATGACTTGCACATTGAAGGCTTGCAAACACAGCCAAGCAAAGGTCACAACACCCGACACTTTGTGCCTTTGCATGGCGCAGGTATGGGAGCTGACCAGCAGTGGAGTCATCATGCAGCCCGCCACTCAAGTCTGCCTCACTCCAGTCAGCATAGGTAAGTCATGCACTGCTGCCAGCACCTATCAACCAACTATTTTGTCTTCCAATCAGCATATGTGTGACATGCATTGCTGCTAGCACTTGTGAACAAACTGTCTTGTCTTCCACTCAGCTGATGTAAGACATGCACTGCTGCGAGCGACTGTAGGTGGGCTGCTTCCATCTTCAAGGCTCATCACATGACATCTCACAATCAGGCAATGATGCAGAATTGTAGTATCCAGTGCTGACATGTTTGTATGCTGCGCAGACAATACGACTGGAGCTGCAGATGTGGCAAGCAATGTCACCATCACCACAGTAAGCTTGCTGCATCCATACGATGATGAGTAAGACCATTGTTTCGCACAATTTGTTGTTACTGTGACTGCTGCAAATAGCAGTAGCAGTAGCAGTCGCTGTAGTAGTAGCGTTTACAACAAATTGGGGCTCATGTGTCTCAAACATTGAAAACTTCTGCTACATGACTTGGGCCATGCAGCCAAGGCTTTGCTTCCTGAATTGACTGCCTGATCAATGCAATGTGTGCTGGCAGGGATGTGATGCAAGTCAGTCTCCTCAGCTGGTGTTTGAGCTCACACACGGAGGGTCTATCAGGCAAGTTCTCTGGCTGAGACACTATTGACTTGTTGCAGCAACATCTGCTGTGCTTATAGAGTCCTAAAATAGGATTGCGCTTTCACGTAATGACACAGTGTATGGACATGCATGATGAATTAGATGTGCTCAGTACGTCCTGCGTTCTATCTGACCATCGGCACACCCTTGAGCTGCTGAGCTGCGTTGAGATTGAATGTATCAGTCAGCTACCAATGTCACATGCATGATGTCACAATTTCCAGACTGAGCTCAACGCTACAGTACAGCACATCAGATGACAACATGCACCAGCTCACATTTGCCTAGACTTGCCCCCAATCACCGACGCCTGCAAATAACTAATGCATCAATTGTTGATTGATCAGCCAATCAGCCAATCAATGATTTGAGCAATGCTGTCATGAACAGACGCAGCAGGAGTTCAAGCAAGTAATGTCCACGTGAGTCAATGCTCGTCTGTCGCGTGCGGTCAAGCATGTTGTCTGTAGAGCTGCCTTTTCACGGCAAAAACATATATCAGATCTGATGCGTGTGGGTGCAGGCACGTGGCAAGTGGGCTGCAACCTGGGCTGTGCCTCCAGGCCTCCTTGAACGGGCTGATTGCCCTGACCACCGGCTGCAACACTGCCTTTCTACAGTGGGCCCTGTACCCAGTTAACGGCGCCTTGTCTGCCCTCAACCATTCTGCCACTGGCCTATGTTTGCATCCTTCTGGTACACTTGCTTCTGAGCATCCAGTTGGCAGCAGTATATGTTGTGTGAGCTGCATGTGCTGATTCCCAAGTTTGCATGTTAACAAATGGAAAATCAAGGTTGAGATTGTTTAGTGTTTTCATTCTAAAGCTTGCAATGCTGGGCCATTCAGCCTGTTACATGAGACAGCACGTGTGGACTCGCTGCATCCTTTTCAAGTTCTATGTGCATTCAGTAAGCACGTGTGCATTTGCAATTTCATCTCCAGGCACTTGTGCAAGACAAGTAGCATACTTAAAACATATAGCTGTTGCAGGTGAGAGCACAAGCTTGAATGCTGGGAGTGAGGTGTGGCTGACCAGCAATTGCTCAGAGGCTTTGGCTGATTTCAGCCTAGGCAGTGATGACTACCTGCGCCATCAGTACAGTGGCCTTTGTGTTGGTGTCAACCCTGCTGCCCCCTCCACTACCCCCCCACCACCCCCACCTGAAGGGGGAGCTGCTGTTGAGAGCGCTGGTATTGGTAAGCAAGTGCTGCATGCAACACTTGCTCAGAGCCATTAGCTGATCTCAGCCTAGGCAGTGATGACTACCTGCGTCACCAGTACAGTTGCCTGTGTGTTGGGGTCAACCCAGCTGCCCCCTCCACCACCCCGCCACCACCCCCACCTGAAGGTGGTGCTGCGGTCGAGAGCGCTGGCATTGGTGAGCAACTGCTGCTTTTTCTGCTATCAAGTGTTCATAATTATTGGCTGATTTCAGCCTAGGCAGTGATGACTACATGCGCCATCAGTACAGTCGCGATCAGCCCAGCTGCCACCTCTACAACACCCCCATCGCCCCCACCTGAAGGGGGAACTGCTGTCATTTCAGTCTCTGCGTGCAGCATTTCCCGGCATATATAGCACTGCTGCAGCAAAGAGTATATGTACAGTAAAGCAAATCTGTGGTGAAGGACGTCAACCCAGCTGATCCCGCTCACCACCCCCACCAGAAGGTGGTGCTGCTATTGAGAGCACAAGCATTGGTAAGCAATTTTTGCCGTCTGTGCATGCAGCATACCTGGGCTGGGGATGGTGCATTGCGTATGATTCTGCTCTTGTGTGTGGGGCTCGACCCAGCTGCCCCCTCTGCCGTCACCAGAGGGAGATGCTGCTGTTGAGAGCGCTAGTAGTTGTAAGCAAAAGTTGTCGTCTGTGCTGTAGCATGTCGGCACTGCAGGTGGTTCATTGCAAATGCTTCTGCATCAAGCATATCTGCGGGGTCAGAAATTTACGCTCAAAGAGCCTCAGCTTTTGTGTATGGTAGCGCTCAGTGTCGCGCGAGGTAGCATAAGTCTCCCTCATCAAATTGTCTGCAGCATAGCTTTTGCCCTATCCAATGCTAAGCTTTCTTGCAGGCAGTGCTGAGGCACCAGCTCTGCTGAGTGCTGGCAAGGACACTGTGCAGAACTCCACCTTAGCGCAGTCGACATCAGCCTTAGCAGTGGACGGCAGCACCAGCAGCCAAGCTGACAGTTGTGCCATCACACTGTTAAATCTAAGCATCAGCAACATGAAACCCTAATCCAATCAAAAAGATAACCCACAACCCAATCCAAGATACGTACAAAACGCTCAAGCTGTGCCCAATGGTGCAGGCAGTGCTGAAGCACCAGCTCTGCTGAGTGCTGGTAAGGACACTGTGCAGAGCAGCACTTCAGTGCAATTGACATCAGCCTTAGCAGTGGATGGCAGCATTAGCAGCCAAGCTGACAGCTGTGCCACCACACTGTCACAGGGCGCACAGTACTGGCAGGTGGACCTGGGAGACACATTCCAGATTGTCAATGTCACTGTCTTCAACAGGTAAACCTGCTTGTCACAATCTTTGTGTGCTGATGTCTTGTATCATATGCATTACTGCATTGTGTATGCTCATTTTGTTCAACTGGGCACCTGCAACAGTTATTGTTGCCTGCTGCGATCAAGGACACTGGCCTTCAGAGCAAGTGGGGCCTTTTATTTGGAGCCTTAATCAGTGAATGACAACAGCATGCAACCTCCATGTGTGCTCAGCTATGCTTGTCAACTCAATCTACAGGGGTGTCTGAATCACAGCATACAAGCAGCAGTCATTGATAGGCTGCTACATGCCCAAACACCATTGCATGAAGTTGTGCATCACCCGGTGATCATGACGTGCGACGCATGCAGCATTTGCATCTGCATTTCTCTTTTGCACACTGCAATTGCAAGTGCCTGCTCCACTTATACAAACTTGACTTCAAGAGCATCAGTGTGCATGTGAAAATACAAAGGTTGGAATAGCATTCTGACCATGCTGCAGTGATGTACAGAGTCACACCATCTGTAACATACAGCACAGACGCAAGACTAACCTGTGCAATTGGTGCATTGGCTATGCTGCCTGGTGCTGTCAACGGAGATGGCTGCTTGTATACTTGCTCTGCACCCACCACATCACCAGTGCTGTATCTGTGCGCTGCTTCCCAGTATGTCCACTTGCATCAAATGCTTGGCAAGTCAATACAGCTCTGCTGCGACAATGCAGCAATGTTTCTATACACTTCAGTGCTTCTGTGCACGCCAGTCGCGGAGCGCCATGAGGACCAAGTTGCTGATGATGGTGAATGCGGTGATGCTTTCACCATCATCAACAACTTGGTGAGTGCAGTGGTTTTTTGGGCACAAGGCAGCCCCCTTCAAGTGTGTTTGTGGGCAATGAGGCTGTTATCACACCGAACAGCTACACAGTGCTGGACAGCACCAACTGTAGCGCCTACCCAATGAAGCTCACCTGCATCGGGCACTCATCATATCAACAAAGCTCTGTTGTGATAATGCAGTGATGCTGCTGGCACAAGGCAGGACCCCTTTGGTTTGTTTGTGTGGGCAATTTAGCTGCAACATCTGGCACCTACTCTGGGCTACACAGCATCTACTGCACTGCTCCCTCATCCCAGGATCATTTTTGACAATGCATGACTTGACCAACAAGTGGTCAAGTCAAACAAACTCTGCTGTTACAATGCAGAGATCAGCAAGTCAACAGGACTCTGTGTTGACAATGCAGTGATGCTGTGGGTACAAGGCAGCCTCCTTTCAGTGTGTTTGTGGGCAGCTAGCTTGCTAACACACCCAACAGCTACACAGTGCTGGACAACGGCCATGGCACTGAACTGCACTGTTTTGACACTGCAGTGATGCTGTGGGCACAAGGCAGCCCCCCTTCAGTGTGTTTGTGGGCGATGAGGCTGCTAACACACCCAACAGCTACACAGTGCTGGACAACACCAACTGCAGCGCCTACCCAGTGGAGTTCACTGCCAGCTCGCAGGCTTTGGCTGTGCCCTGCAGCCGGCAAGGGCGCTTTGTGGTCATCAAAGCCACTGGAGGGCCCTTGGTGCTTTGTCAGGTTCAGGTCTACGGTGAGTTCTTGCGATAATGTGCAGTCACTCAAAATATGCGGTCACTTGAGACATGCAATTTGATTTGTGGTGATCAAAGCAACTGGAGGGCCCTTGGTCCTTTGTGAGGTCCAGGTCTATGGTGAGGCTTTTGATAGCCTGCCTAAGAGACAGGGACTGTGCCACTTACACACAGCAATGTATGTGTAATGATTGATATCATTTTCAGATTGAGCAGTCAGTCAACAAGTGCAGTCATTTGTGAAGTGAGATGTTGTTTATGGTGATCAAAGCCACAGGAGATCCTGTAATGCTTTGTGAGGTCCAGTTGTAGGGTGAGCATATTGACTTGCAGGCAGCTAATATTGTGTCACCCTTGTCACATGTTTATCAAAGCTGCCTGCTGTCTTAGGTTTTTCTTGATGCTTGTTGTTCCTGCTGCATTGGCGATGTCAACTTTATACGGGACGTCATTTAACATGCTCTACACATGATAAAGTGCGTGATGTGCGTGCCTGCATAGGCTGTCAACGGCCGTGCAGCAAAGCACTGCTCACCACTGCATACAATGATCTGTGGAGCCTTGTCAGCACATGCATGATGTGCACTGGGCAAAGCACATATAGCTTTTGCTGAGTCACCGCACAGAACTTCCCGGCTAAGACATGTGTCCATTGAACGCAGTGATATGGATCAAACACAAAGGTTAACGCTGTTGTGGCGATTGACAACATCTAAATCCCCGGGATATTGACTTCACAAACTTCTGGCGATCAGCTTGCCAATGCATCTTCCTGATTGCATGGACTCAAGCCCGAGGCTGATCCATGACATTTCTGGCTGAAGTTGCTTATTGCTGTAGGCTATACTCCTGACAGCAGCGGTGCAGCAACAGAGTCAGCTGGCAATGATGTCACCAGTCTCATCCTTTCCAACAGTTGTTCTGCCAGGTTTAGCTACACTGGGGCAGGTGAGCTGGCTTTGCCTGATTTGTTACACATCACATTTGCACAGGCAGCAAACACTTGATCTCAACACAAGCTTTGTGGGAGTCGATGATGTGCATGGAGCACAAAATTCACACAAGCTAAACTGTGACCTGGCCTGAATAGCATGACATGCATGCTGCAATGTTTGACTTTCACCTGTCCTGATACAATCAGTTGCTGAGTCCAGCTCAAGTGCATGCATCCTTCAATGTCACAGATGCCCGAGTGTGCACCGTGAGTGTGGTGCTCCATGGCAGGCTTTGTTGATGCAGGTCAGCTACAGCTGGTCAGCAGTGGGCAATGCGTGACAGCTTCTGATGTGTTGTACGATGCAGCGGTAAGGGCATCTCACAAGCTGGCATTGCCTGCTTTGGGCACGATGCCTTGCTGATCTAAGCATTATTGTATGTATCACAGACGTACAGAACGCCATCTGGGTCACATGCCTGCATCAGAGCATATCTCTGATGGTCAGCTCATCATGACTTTTGCTGTTTGTAATGCAGTAGTCAGCGACTATACAAATGGCAATGCCTGCTTTGGGCATGATGCCTTGCTGATCCAAGGGTTGCTGTATACATAGGCAGACCTCAAGTGCAATCTGACCTGTCTGCTTCAGGGTGTTTCTTGTGATGATCAGAGCATTTCTTGTGACTTTTGATGTCTGTAATGCAGGGTGACACATACCGTGTGCCGCAGCTGGCCACTTGTCAAGCGAACAGCACCATAGATATGTTTGTGTGGTCGCTGTTCTGATTGCACAGACCATACAGATGCATGCATAGCTGTTTTGCGCTTCAAGGATGCCCACTGTCTGATCACCATCAGCAATCTGCTGTAATGCAGTCGCAACAAACGCTGACAATGGCAGACAGGAAGTTGAAGGCTTGAGCAACACTTCTTCTTTGCACCTGACGTGGTCGCAGATCCTGTGAGAATGCAAAAAAATTGCCAACATTGCCACGCACTGATACCTGCATGCAGCATAGCTAGTCATGCACTTCAACTTGCACTCATGCAGGATGTTGTTCTCCATATTTTATGAAGCAGTTCAGGCTGTTGCCAATAGTATGTGCCTCAGCTGCAAGCTGTAGCTTGTTCATCAGTACTGCGTTGAGCAACTTGTTTGATGCCAATGATCTTCAAAAACGCAAGAAGATACAGAATCCTTACAGTCAAAGCACTGAAAGGCACGCGTTCACACTCCTGCTTCCAGGGTACAATCACGAAATGATGTCGGGCAGTCCTCTACAAATACATAAATGATCACAAGCAGACAGGTGACATGAAGATCAATTCAGCCTGCATGTCCAGCACACTATTTGCTGCACTTGGCACAGCAGTCAAAGTTACTGTTTGAAAGAACTGCGCTCTTGCCATGGCAGCATGCACCCAACACCTAAATCCATGCTATCAGTAGCAAGCACCAGTACAAGCTAGAAACATTCCTGTGCACACCGCACGGGGGCATTTGCAGTTGATGTTCTAGTTCTACCAGTAAAGCAAACCTACAAGATGTAGAGACAGAACCGAGTGCATGCGCCTTGTCACCTTTCAACCTCTATTCTGCAGAAGCAAGCAACACAGAATGTCATTGACCCAAATGTCCAGCTAGTCAAACGCTTCTAGGTCCTCTGCATCTTGGTCAATAATCTCAGGAGTGCCTTTATATAGCAGAATGCTTTTCATGCAAGGACATGACTGGCATGCTGTCAAGTTGTCCACTTCAATGAGATGTACCCCGGGTTGCGCACTTGGGCACGCAAGTGCAGGTGCCCCACAAGCAGCAGCTGTGGCAGCAATGTCAGCGTTGTACACAGACAGCTGTAAGCGCTCCAACTTTGGCCATTTGCCGCTTAACAACATTGTGACAGTGTCAACCCTCAACATTGAGCTGGAATGGCTCTGCAAGTGCAGACTTTTGAGCTTGAACCATAAGTCATCAGCATGATGGTTGACTAAATCCAGCACCTCTTGATCTGTCAGGGAGTTGTAGCTGGGATCAAGCGTTTGTAACTCAGGCCAGAGGGGCGCTGTGCATGCAAGAAATGGATCTGAATTTCTGCCAAGACATTTGTGGCTCAGATCTAGATGTCGCAACTTTGGCCAATCTGCTAGACACAGCCACCAAATCTGGTGTCTGCTGAGCAAGCTGTGTGACAGGGTCAAGCTAGTCAGCTGAGGCCAAAGCTGAAACAAGTGACTGGAAGCGATACGGGCGCATTTGTCCAGTCAAAACCCTTGACGCTCAAGGTGTGCAGCTCTGGCCAGTTTGCAGCGCTGCTTTCCAGCAGCCAGTCTACCGGCACGTCGCTGGCTTGCAGTTCAAGCACCTGCAGCTTGGACCACTGTGCTTTATCTGTAAGATGCTTGACTTCACGATGGCCAAACCCAAAGCGCCGAGAGCTGGTTGATCTGCAAATCTTGAAGCTCTGGAAATGCCGCCATGATGTTCAGATCATACAGATTAGTGTGTTCACACTCGATGTGCAACTTTCTAAGAAGAGGGCTTCGGTCTTTCATCAAGCCAACAAAAGACTCCAGGGTGAAGCTGCCACCAATGTCCAGCTCAAGCAGACATGGCCAGTCTGCTATGCTGAGGTGAGTAAGTGCGTCGAGGCATATATCTGGATTGTCCTTCAATTCCAAGCTCTTTAGCATCGGCCACTTGGCTTTGGTCAACGGTGGAAATGTGATTACATCCAGCCAGTTGCCACTGAGGTCAATCTTGGTAAGCCTTGGCCAATTGAGAGATGCAATGGCCTTGCAAGTGCCAAGTAGGAGTCCATTGTAGCTGAAATTCACCTCTGTCAAAAGTGGCCACTTTGCTGCGGCCAGCATGGCTACGGGTGCCGTCTGGAGACAATTTTTGCTCAAGTTCAGGCTTACAAGGCAAGGCAAATTTGCAGAAGCAAGGTCACGGGTGTGACAGAGCTGCAGCTTCAGTCCCTTTAGAGTGAGGCTCCTGAGATGCAATGCCATGCCAAGCTTGAAAAGGCATTCCGGCCCGCTGAAGCTGATGAGCCTAATTGAGTTTGCTGATGTACAAATCTGCTTCTGCAGGCTTTTGCTGGTGACAGTCAGGGCCTTCAAATTGCGCAGCTCTGACCAGTTTGCACTGCCGCTCGCCAGCAATGAGAGTGCTGACAAATGGGGGCTTCGCAACTCAAGCGTCTGAAGCTTGGGCCACTGCACATCATTTGTAGGATGCTGCATGCCACAATTGCGAAACCAGAAGCATTGCGCAACAATGATCTGCAAGTCTTGAAGCTGTGACATGGCATGCATTGTGCTCAGATTAAGGAGCTGACGAGGCGCGTATCAGACATGTAGCCTTGTGAGGGAAGGCCACTTGTTGATGACCAGCTGTGTGAACAACCTTGGGGAAAAATTGCAACCGGTGGTCAAGTTGGTCAACAGAGGGAAATCTGCCAGGACAAGCTGTCTGAACGCTCCAAGGGAGACATCTGAGTTTTCTTTTAGCTCCAAACTCTTCAGCTTTGGCCACTTGGCTGTGGCTAGCCGTGCAACTGCATCTGCATCCAACCCACTATCGCTCAGATTGACTTTAGCCAGATTAGGCCAGTGAAGGTCAGCCACAGCCTTGCAAGTCAAAGTTGGCCAATCTGCCGCTGACAGCACGAGAATGGCTTCTGTGTCGAGACAGGTTCTGCTCAACATCAGGCCTCCAAGGTGAGGCAGGTTTGCACAGACCAGCCTCTGCACATGATGGAGTTGCAGCTTCACCCCATGCAGGCTAAGGGTTGTGAGGAGTAATGCGATGTCAAAGTGAAACAGGTACTCCAATCCTCTGCGGGTGGTGATACTGACGGTAGTGGCGAAGGCAGACATCTGCTTGTGGAGGCCCTTGCTACTGACAGACAAGGCCTGCTTTGTCTCAGGAGGCATAAGCTCCAGGAGACGCGGAACCTCATGTAAAATTGCTGTAAGGATGATACACCCATCGCACATGTCTTGTGGGTCTGGCAGATACTGCACTCCAGATGTAGCTTGCATGTGCTTGAAAGGCATCAAGATTAATGCACTTGTGCATCTCTACATCAACATTGCAGACTTTGGCGTGGAGACCACAGTATATTTTGTAACTACCTTGTTCTGTGAAGCAGACAGCGGAATCTGCTGACATCAAACGCTGTTGCGTTTCCTTCCTGCAAGCACCGAATGGCAGTTTAGTCTTCGCATAAATATCTATCAGTTTCTGGCGACGGCGCACAGCTTTGCAGGTAGATCAGCAACGAGCTGGGACATTACAGGTTTTGCGTTGAATTCAGGGCAGATCCCAAGGCACGAAGCACGAGCATAAATGCGCCAGTGCTCAACGTTGCAGGCTGGCGCTGGTCCATGCTCAAAAACTTTGCTTGCTCGCAGGTGTGCCTCACCTGTGTCAGAGATCACTGTCTTTGTTGACAAGGTCTGGACGGCTTCTGTGAACTTCACAGGTTGTTGAAGTCCTGTTGCGCTGCTACCAGGTTCTCAGCTTGAGCCAGTGCTGAACGCTGCGTTTCAAGTCGACCACCAGTACATGCTAATGCAGGCGCGAGCTGCAGCTGCAGCTGCTCGATGACAAACATGCTGGGCATGCTGTGCTCTCAATGTCTTGGTTGAGAAAACATCACAGGCAAGGCCAGCGCTTGACCTCAGACATTCAATGCATTGCTCAGCCTGTGCAAGGTTGCTGGCACAAGCTACAGAACCTGAATCGAGCTAAGCTTGAAAGGCGCAAACAACTTTGTTTGCCCAATTCGAATTTGTTAACCCAATTCCAGCTTGACAATGACGTGCACGTCTGGCACATAATCACGACTTTGAGCCTCAAACGCAGGCTGTCCATGGTGCTGCTTGTAATGAGACAGACTGCAGGAGACGAGTTTTGTGACATTTGTGCCAAATTCAATTGATAACTTGTGACAAATGCTCTGAGCTTGCAGTTGAAGAGCAGAGGCAGCATGCTTTGTCTAGTTAGTCTAATTATAACTCCAGGTTGTGTTGCCGACTGCTTTTAGCTGTTCAAATGATATGGTGATGCTCAGCGTTGGTCTTGCATATTCTGCAAATTTGCACTGTTGCTGGATCAAGCTGCTTTCACAATGCATCTTTCACCCGCCCTCTGAAGCGTCTTGTAGCAGTGTGAGAAATTAGCACCTCGCCATCTAGCTAGCAATGCTTTTTATTTCATACGCTGTCTATAATAAGTTTGTTCATACCTTGTTTGACAATTGGCAACAGCACCCGTGCCGGAGTAAGAGCTGAGCCAATGATCTGCAGCCATCTCAGGGACCTTACTATAGCTGACATGTTGAGGAAGAGGGGTGTCAATTCTGTTGAGATATCAGCAATGCACCTCTTGCCTTTGCGTCTGCTGACTGCCAGGTACGAAAATGTCCCATCCACTCCCTTGCCTGCGTGTACACCAACACTGAAGATGCTCTGCAAACAACCCAGCTTCATCTTGCCTTATCAAGCACGTCTTTGCTATGCAGTGGTGATGATAGGCTTTGCTCATGGTCAGCTATGCCTCATGCCCTGTGATGCGCCAATGCAGTAATGTGCAAGATAGATACATGCATCATGACGAGTGTGACTGAGGCGCAAAGCACAAGAGAAGATGAGGCTGCAAAAACCGTTCAGAGCAAGTGCCCATATGCTTCTAGGATTCAATAAAAGAGTCAATCAAGCTTCCACCTGAGCTGATAGATGCAGACACACCTATGTGTCATACACTGGAATCTATTCATGGCTGATTTGTCAAAGGCAAACACGCTGAGTCTGCAACAAATGCATTGGGCAGGCATGCAGCTAGCAATGTCACAGATAAGTTTGTTACCTGTTGGCAAAGCTCCTGCTCTTATGTTCACCAGGACGCTGATAAGCAGCATCAATGCCAGAGGAATCATCAGCATCAGCACAGACGCTTGCTAGGCTGTGCTTGGCCACTCCGCTTGAGTTGACATGTAAAGCATGCTCAACATGCTTGCATCCAGGTTTAAAACGAGTTCCCAGCTCAAAGGGGTCGCATACTGGTCTTGCTGGGTCGGCAGGGTTGGCAAGATAGCTGGGGATGCTTGTATCAAGCTTTCAGCAGCATTTTTTTCCTCAGAGGGGTCCATGTGTGGCTCGCCAGGTTGATGGGGCTGCTCATTGTGCTTGCATTGAGACTCAAGCAGAAAGTCCTTTCTCAAAGGAACTGCTTCTGAGGTTCATTGGGCTTCAGCCAACTCCTTGGTTTCACGTCATGCCTCAGAGAGGTCTCTTGTTAGGCTTGCCAGGGGCGCGGGGGTACTGAGGTGGGGTTGGCCCCAGCTTCTTCACCACTACAGCCACATGCTGCCCAACTGACCCAAAAGCATTCACAGCTGTCACACTTGGCATCCCACCTTGCAGGATTCTGATAGCATTCTTTGCATCTGCCAATTCTGTCTGCACACATCACTTGAGGCTGATATGGCTGACCATGCTGCAGACAACATTGGGCCCCAGTCACCTCTGCCTTGTTGCTGCCTCAAGGAGGTTGCAGCTTGTTTGTAATATGTCAACATTGTTTGTTATACGAGGCAAAAGAGGCCAAGGCAAGCACACCTCGCCGCGTCAAGAAGAGGCATGCCGCACACTCACAATGCAGGTATTTGCTGTACAGATCAACTTATCTATACTAAATCAGTGTCACATGATTTGCAATCAAAGGGACATCGCAGGCGGCGCCAGGCGGCACAGCCCATGAACGCACTGCAAGCTGGACTTTGTGCATTAGCTAGGTCAAACAAGAGCATGTGTGCCTTGCTAGTAAGTACCTCAATGTCAGGGCCCTTGGCTGCCACCCAGTGACCGTCAGACTTCACAAATGGCAAACACAGCTCTGCCAATACAGGCATTCTTGCTACAGCGCGTGCCACAACGATACTGTACACCTACAGCAAATGCAGGTACGAGTGACGCTGAAACCAGTAACATCTCTCCAATTGACGTGCAAGCTGTGCACCTTGTGGAAAGTGGCAAGTCCCAGGCGCTTGTAACCAGGGGACATGCCACTGCAAATGTATATGCTTGCAATCATTGAATTGTCTTGCGCAATGCAATTGGTCAAATCCGGAACTGCTGCTTGAACTGCACACAGGCCTTGCTTGAGCGACTTCAATATCAGAAAATGTACATACCTCTCTGTGTTTGCGGTCTTGACCTGCCTCCTCTGCACGAGACCACACTACCTCTACATTCTGCAGACCAATCTCATGGACCGCCTTCTCTACAAAATTACATCTCTTCCGCAGTGAGTCCAGCAATGTGACCTGTAACAAATTGTATCTGAACTCATCTGAACTCAGGAAAATTGTGCTTATCAATCATTATGCTGAGCAATATTATGCTCAGGCAGATGGACTCCATGTGGATGTGCTTCTTGCCTGTTGGGGCAAGATTGGACAAAATGCAAACCAACTGAAAGTCAAAGCAACAGCAACGGGCATACACACAGGGTGCAGCCTTTGTGTGCATCAAGAGATGCATCATATGAGGCACAAGAATGTTGGATGCCAGCAGTCCTGGACAGAATCCGGTCTTGCTAGTAAAATGCTGCTTGTGACTGAATACCTGCCATTCTGGCCTGGCAATGGCAAGTATAACTCCTGGCAAGCCTCCCCCAGACCCCACATCAATGATTTTGATGGATTGCTCCACTGTTGGCTGATCGCTTGATTTCTGATTGTACAAGACTTTGTCAAGTACGGGCAGAAGTGCCAAGGAGTCTTCAATGTGCATCACGAAGGCTTCATCCTCGTTTGTAGCACCTGCCACAACAGCAGTTTGTCTGAGTACACTAATGGTGCATTGAAAATCATTATTTGGAACAAGATCAGTGGCGAACCTGTCAAATTCATAGTCGTGTTTTGCTCCAAAACCAGTCGCAAGTAGTGTCTTGACTGTGCGAATTGCTCGGGTGTCAAAAATATAGAGGCGTTTCTGTCAGCTGTAACGGTTGAGCATACTCGTCGTCCAACGCTGCCCGAACAAGACAGATGTGGGTGGCGACAAGACGCTACGCCTCTCCTAAGCTGAAGATGGCGCGCGGTCCTGTTGCTTGGGGCTTGAAGGTTGCAACAAGCCATTGGAGCGAAGCGCAAGTAGCTTTGCAGAATACTACTACATGCATACATTGAGAACTGCCACGAAACCCGAAAGCGCGCCGAATGCAGGCTGTCAAAGTAGAGTGGACAGCGCTCCGAAACCAACATGGTAAACAGCGCAGCTGTGATGCGCAGGCAACGGCTTTGAGAACAGCTCAAGTATGACAGCAGTTAGCCTCATCAGCTGCTGCTGCAACTGTGCAATGCAATGGTCTGCATCCAAAAGGAAGTGCAATAGCTTGTATCGCCTTCAAGTGAGCTGCAGCTGCGCAGTTCATATGGAAGTCTTAGTTGCAAGTGACTTCTTGATAATTTGACTTGGATTTGTTCTGGATGACATGCGTCTCATACAGAGCATCATCGAGGTGAGACGCAATGAAAGAGGCAGGTCATGTACAGGTTGTGGCGGTCACTATGTGTGTTCAATCATGCAATGGTGTTTGGCAATCCCAAATGTCATATGAAACCCTCACACACATTCTGTCAGCTACTGTCACAAAGCAAGCCTTGCACAGCAGCACATTATGGCATGGCGCAAGCCACCCATAAGATCTTGTATGCGGGCACTTCGAAGGAAAGTGTTTTGCTTCCATTCAGTGCAACCATCTGACCCTTGTTTGACGGGCTGAAGCAAACACAAACACAGCACATTCTTCTGCTGTACAGAGCTTGTAGCTGTTGCCAAGAATGTTGAGCCTGACAGTCATGATGAGTGGCAGACACACAGATGCACTGCTCTGCCTTTGGATCGGAGCAGGATAGTCACGACAACCAGCTCAGTGAAATCAGTTCTGTGCGCGAGCTCGCTTGTGGCAGCAGGACATCCATATTGCTCTGCTAGAAGACAACAAAAAAGGCTGCGCCGTTAGGCGTCACAGCGGGAGCCTCTGTCTACAAAGGCAATCCGGCTGCTCTGCCGCGGTTTTGAGCAAGTCACAATATGTGCCTTGTCTCATAGTTCACTCACTCTGGCAAAAGAGCCAGTGAGCACACAACATTGGCTGTAGGTTCAAACAAATCTGTTTGGCGAGATGTTGCCAATTTATTCAAAGCCTTGTGAGTCAAGCACAGACTTAGTCACAATCTGTGTAGCCTGCAACAGCACAACAAGTCAATGAAGTGAGCAGAGGATCTGAGCATGCACTCAGGCTGGTGTCAACATCAACAGCTCACCTCGCCATAGCGGTCTTGACACCTAGCAAGGCATGTCTGTTCGCTGCTGCTCAATGATGTGGACGGCTTTGTGATACATTTTTCGAAGCATTTGTCTCTGACTGTCTGCACAGGCAGCAGGCTTCCTCATTAGCATTCAAGCCTTACTGTGCATACATCTGATCCATCACAGCAATAGCAAGAGCCTTAATGACACGATTGCACGACAGCAATCCGAAAGGGGAATTTGCAGGCACTTCTGCATAGGAAAGGCTTGAATACTGACCGTGATAAACTCCTGAAGCATGGCCAATTGTACTTCTTGTTGCACCTGTACGATTACAGTCATCGTGATGCCTGACAAGATCACACATACAGTCTGTCTGCGAGACAAAGCCTAAGGCAAGTGGCACCTGTGCTTACCTGGTTGATTATTTGCGACTCAGAAGGTCCCTCAGACCTGGAGCTGGACGACGATGAGCCAAAGTCCATGGTGAATGCAACAGGGACGGCAGCTCTCGATATACCAAGCGTCGTTCAGCTCAGTTGGCTAGTCTGCAGCTCGACATAGCCAAGCTTGCGGCCTGCAGCGGCAAACGAAGCCGATGAGTCACAGCTTCTGCACGGACTTCGTCAGCTTGCCCGTGACGCCCCCTGCGTCAGCATGAACAATTTTGGGCAATGTCATGCATTGAAGATAATCATCACCGATAGCAGCTAGCGGGGATCGCCCATCAGCACATCAACTTCAGCGCGAACTTCATAGACCAGCAGCTTGGGGCATCCACCGAGCGCTGTGAATCCCCTTGCTGTTTGGTATTTTCAGCACATAGATCGTTCAAGTCAACCTTACTAGGCAATTCGAATATGAGTCGCCAGGAAACCATTGCATTTCTTGAAGAGATGCAGACTTCAGCCGAGCAGTGTCGCAAGGTGCTGAAGGTCTGCATCGCCGATTTGGACGGGGTTGACCAGGTTGAAGAAGTAGCAGGAATCGCGCGACAGGTGTTCCTCCCCAGCATTCGGTGTTGTTAGTAAGAGATGGCCACAGGGCTAGCACAAGCGTCATCAGCAAATGCTGTGCCATGTATAGGCGGGACAAAAGTGCCTGGCTCTGCTGGGGGAGCAGCAGCAAAGTTGGCAGCACTTTCTCAAGATTGACAAGGTGTGTCATGATTTTAAGCTTTTCAAAGTTTCAAGCGGTCATGTACTGGCATGTCATGTGCTTGTACATGCTGTGCAAAGCTTGGTTCATGCTCCCATGTTCTAGCAGGGCAAGCAAGGTGCTGACTCTGCAACTGGTCCTCAGCAAGAAGCTAAACTCAGCATAGCCAATGACAGTCTTCAAGACAAGATTGCCAGGTATGCCATTGCCAGGGCGTGTGATTTGTGTTTCACTTGACCCCTTCACTTGCCCATGAGCATTCTCAAATGATTGCTGGCAGAGCACTCTCAAATGTATGCTGGCACAGGGTGGCAGCCATGGGTGGCACACCAGCATTGGGCGGCATGGTGCTTCCAAAGCTTCAGCAAAAGCAGCTTACATCCTTGTCAAGTACTGAGAGTCCAGCTGCTAGGGAGTTGCAGATTGCTCAGGGCAAAGCTGAGCCCCCTTCACTCACCTCACCACAGCCGTCTCTTGAGACCCCTAGCAACAGCCCACCATGGCTGGTAAGCTTAAAATTTCCAGCTAGCATACTGTATTGCAACTATGTTGCATCACTAGCCAGCTGTGCCACTGGTTGCTTCGTGGTGCATTCCCATCTGACACATTCGACGGCTTGGCAGATGTTCATCATACATGCAATGCATCAGCTGATGCATTGCAGTGTCAAGCAGTGATGAACATATACAAATATTTACATTTCTAAGCTCCGTGATCATCAGTTCCAATGAGAAGTTATCTGCTAGGGTGCAAACTGTTTCGTATAGTAAGCCATGTTGGATCTTGTACCTTGTACCCTGGACAAATTTGCTACAAAGTGTCAACATCATGCAGGTTGAGCTTAGGAAGCGACAGGGCAATTCTAGACCATCGTCGCCCCCTCATCAAGAGCAGTAGATCAGACGTCATTCTACACCCCTCCAGCTAAAGCCCCTCCTTCAGCTAAGGGCCCCTTTAGTCCTGACTGTGGTACACGTCAGGTAGACATGCCTTGATCATTTTCTATCAAGTCAATCAAGGCAGCAGCTATCGGATTGGCAGCAGCCGCATCGCAGTGCTGAACAACGGCATGTGCAATGCTTGTGAGAAAATGATCTGGCATGCTGCCTAGTTTGGGCAGTTTCTGTTCTGGGCTCAGCTCTGATTTATAGTGGCACGCAATGATGTTGGCAAGAGGCAGTTCTGAGGTCCTAAGCTGTATTTCTGTATGTGTCTAGAGGTTTGTGCTGATATGTATCAGTGTGGCTGACTCTGAGCTTCATATTCTTACGCAGCGCCACATGACCTGTGCGTTTACGCCTACCAATCACTGTCAGCTATGATGTACATTCAGGTAGTCATGTCAACATCTTTTATGCTGTATATGATGCATCTACGTCTAGGGCCAAATTCCTTGTCATCTGCTGTTCAATCAGGTTTTTGCATTGTATCAGATTATTCAGGCTATTCAGAAGATGTGCTGTCACTGTTTGAGGAGGAAGCATCCTAGGTTTGGTATAAGGTGCAGCATTCTGCCCTCAAAGTTCTTGGTATGGGCAACTGTCACGCAGCCTCACTGCATTTGTTTATATCGTTTGTGAGTAACATTTGGAACTTACATATATCTTGCCGATCTCCTATTAAGCAAGACAGAACTGTAACATTTGACACTGAAGCAGCACTAATCCAAGTGTGGCGGTACAGCAAGGTCATCAGAAGCTGCATACATGATAAGGTTGCTGCAAGGTGACTGAGTGCATCAGCATCTAGAGCGGACGTGGACAATGTGGTTGAGGTTGCATAAGCTGCTGCTGTAATAGCTTGCTGCTAGTAGTGTGGCTGCCTTGTTTTTGGATACTCTGAGCAAGCGATCCAATGCCTCTGTGCGTGCCAAGTGAGCCTCAGCAGCACACTTCCGCACTCAAGCCACTGTAAGCTTTTCTCCATTGATACGGATGCCACACACATACCCATATGTTTAGCAGCAGCGCTAAAAGCCTTTGGTGTCACAATATCTCTGGCGTCTGAACTAGATTTGTGATGTCAGTGTCCGTAGTATGCAGCCAGGACCAAATGTGGCTGCCGCGTGCTCATGCCACCGCAGCAATACACTGCTCACAGGTGCCTGACCCTGGGCCAGTCCAGCATAGATCAAGTACATCAGTTGATCACCCTCTGAAACACTTAGCTGGCCCAGGACTTCTAGCATTTGCGCCTCGTTGATGGTCTTGAGGCACGCAAGTAAAACGTTCAGATCTTCTATCTGTGTCAAACAACGAGCATTAGACCATAATTGTGCGCTGCAGAGACCCCTCTCATAGTTGTCAGTGATCTCACAACCGCCACACATCACCTGTGGCGCAAAGCCGCTTTTTGTGCCTCGCAGAGCGTTGCACAAGGCCTTGTAATGTTCCTGCGACGACATCTGCACGTTTGTTTGCAACGCAGCTCTTGTTGCCAAGGGCTGAGTTGGCGGAAATGTTGGATGGCCTATGTCATGGACCAGGCCATGCATGGACTACATGAAAATTAGCCATTTTGCCAATCACCATTTGCCACTTTGCCAGATGAAGCATTTCCGCTACAGCTGACAAGATCACGAGGATGTAGATTTGAGGTGCAGAATGAGCATGCTGCCAAATGGCTCGTCGCCAGCATGGTGTTACTGTGCAAATTCAACCACTTTGCATTGCCGTTCCTGTGAAAGCGCTCAAGCTGGTGCGCTTGCAATCCAAATGCGTGCATGCAGAGTTTAGGTAGTTGCTATACTGAGCGCATTTCACATCGGATGCTTGATGCATTGCATGTCATTTCAGGACTTCATTTTGGTCCTTGCAGATGCTTTTGTCCCTGCTAGCTAGCTGAGTTTTAGTATCACGTGCCAAGCGAAGCCACAATGTTGACATTACTGACAGTGAGCGGGTCGAAAGCTCATGAGCCTAAGTCGAATGCGAATGGGTCGAAAGGCGACGGGCGAAAGCTGTCGAAAGGGTCAAACTTGTACCATTTTTTTCCAACTTGCCAGCGATTGGCAGCGAATGCAAAATGCAGATCATTAGCACTTCAAGTCGCTGCAGTTGCACTGACAGATATTTTCATGATGTGGAGCATGTACACACTGTTATATGTTCCAAGACAATTGGTTTGTACTTATATAAACATGCTACTCTGCGGAAATAAGACCCTCAAGATCACATGCAACATTGCCTGAGCCGACTTGCGCACGAACATGTGCTGCAGCTGAAGACCTAGCAAGATTGCTGAGTGCTGAATGGTCAAAGTCTATGTCAAGATGTGTGCCTGTTTGGCTGATGAGAAAGTCATTCTCCAAGCGCTTCTTGTCCTCCTGGTAGTAATCATCAAACATGTCCAGCAACTCTGTGGTGGAGCACAGCTCCAAGTCATCTGCTTGGTTGGCACCAAAACCTTGCTCAATCTGTGACTCCAGCTCAGTGATGTCTGCAGGGCCATCAGCTGACGCAGAAACAGCTGCATCTTCAGCTGTTGCCTCTGCTGCCTCAATTTTGCTCTCCTGGTCACTGGCCAACTCTTGCTCATACTACAGGATATCTTCTATAGTGCGCAGCTCCTTTGCAACCTAATATGGGCATGGTAGCAAGCCAATCAGCCTCACTGCTGATCACAGACATTTGCTGAGCATGCCTGAATACATTTTGAGTACTACATATGTAAGATGGCCCTTATCACTGATTAACACAGGCATAAACAGACAAAGATTCAAAGATTCCCTTTTGTGATGATCCCAGATGTCATCTAGCTGGCGGAGACCGCGTTTGGGTGTATGAGTACCTTCAGCGTCTAGGTCGATGACTTCAGAGTCATCTGTCATGCTTGCGATGGTCACGATGGCAATAGCAACCGCCCTAGGGTTTGAATAGGGTCTGAGGCTTTCGCCACTCGGCAGAAGGGGGGTCTAGGCCCGCCCCGGGGCGAAAGTGGCCGACCAATCGCCCTTCCGCTCGCTCACTGATTACTGTGTACACAGTCAAGTTAGATCCCGCTGTTGCGCTTTCGCGGCAGCAGCTGCTCACCCTCGAATGGCTAAGGTCACCTTGTACAGCACATCATGCGCTGCAACGCTGAAAATGAAGACCGACATTAGCAGGGTCAAGCAACTGTTGCTGATCAAGAAAGTGGAATACGAGGAGGTGAGTGAGCTGTCGCGGCGGCAACAGATACAGTAGGATCGATATCAGGAGATGCTTGTGCGATGTCAGGTGGATCTGGCCTCCGAGCCCAAAAGACGCTCAGAGATGGTGACTGCGAGTGAGGGTGTCACTAGTCTGCCTCAGCTGCACCTGAACAACAAGTATTTGGGTGACTTTGACACGTTGCAAGACATGGAGGACTTTGGGGAACTCGATGCAGCTTTGCAAGCACCTGAAAATTAGCATAGAACGACTCTGCAGCACAAGACGCAGCGCCGACAGTTCAAGTGCTGACGAGCAAATGCTCAGGCAGCCTAGCATTGGCATGCAAGAAATCGCCAGGGTTGAAGCAGCTCTGTATCAGCATGCAAAAGCTGATCACTTGCAGGAAGGTAGGCCATGCATTTGGCATCAGCATGCAAAAAAGTGACCAATTACGGAAAGGCGGATGCATTTGGCCTACCTGTGTTCTGCCATTGACAATCTGAGAGCTGTTGTGTCTATAGAGCTTGATACCTTTGGAAACAGCATGTGTAGCCAGCTGTTCAGAGCAACGCAAGGCCTCCTACGGGTATGCTCCTTCAGAACCATCTTCTGCTTGTGTGGAAAGCTTGATTCGGTCCAATAGCCTGACTGTATGCAATACATGCAGAACAAGCCACCCTCAACTTCATGGCAACACAGTGCTGGCCAAATCTGCCAAGACATTGCATGGGAAAAGCTGCACACTGGCGACTGGAAGAACGTCTCCATGGTATGCACCCCTCTGCCTGATTGCTCAGCAGCTGACACATGCTGCTCTCTGCAAATGCAAAAAAGCAGCTGACACTCTTTGAAGTAGCTCAGCCATGAATGAGGCATATGCCTTGTGTGACTGTGCTGTGTGACTTTTGCGTTTAAGGGAAAGCACTTGCAGTGATATAAGCTGCTAGCATAGCACCTTTCATGCACAGCAGCAGTGCAGTTCTTATGCTGCAGCTGGACGATTATGTACAGCGTTACGTGCTTGGTAGCTGCCATACTGCATCTGCGCCAAGCTGGCATAGCTAAGTGCAATTTGATGCTCAAGGTGCCAATAATGCCATTGCATCAGCTGTGCTGCTGTTCTGCTTTAGGTGTGGAGAGACCTGTACAGCTTTACATGCCTGGTAGCTGCCATACTGCATTTCTGCCATGCCACCATAGCAGGCGAGCAGTCTCAACCTCATGCTCATGACAGTACCATGGTAAAAGCTGCAGACTCTGCTGGGGCTGTTTCCATGAGCCTTCAGCATGCTATTGCAGCTGCCATGCATGAGCTAGATATGGCAGCCATCATGGGCGGTCCGATGTTCAGGCCTGAGGTTGATCAGCTCATAGACGCCTTGCAAGTCTTACATGAGAAGCACGCAGCAGCAGCAGCAGCAGCAGCAGCTAAGAGACAGAAGCGTTGCGACACAGCTGATGCTGGCCTCAGGAACAGCAAGCATGTGCCTGATGTAAGCAGCAATCACAACAGACAGAACAGCTGTGAGACACCTGATGCTCAACATAGGCTCAGCGGCGGTGTTGCTAATGCAGATGGCAACCACACAGCTTTAGCTAGTGAGCAGCATCTAGGAGCAGCAGTAGCAGACATTTCAGCAGACAAGCGGCAGAAATGCCGCTGCAAATTTGATGCTGAGCACTGGCACAGCAGTCACTTGCCTGATGCACACAGCAAGCACAAGAGGCAGAAATGCTTTGACACAGCTGAGACTGAGCACAAGCACAGCACTCACATGCCCGATGCACACAGCAGTCAAGCAGCTTCAACCAACCAGCCCAACAGCAGCTCGTCCAAGCATGTCTGCCTCTCAGCATTCACAAAATCAGAAGCTGACAGGCAGGATTCACATACACAGCAGAGTTTGACTCAGGCTTGCTGTCAGCTGCCTCCTGGATCCCTGCTAGCTGCTGGCAAGAGGGTTCCCTGTGAAGAGCTGCCATCCCTAGAAAGGTGGGTGACCATTGCCATACAGCATCCATTTCTTCAAAACCCTCCTTTGACATGTTTTGCACTGTTGATCCCTTGCCTTCTTGTCGAAATTTGTTTAAGTCTGCCATTTCTGCTTGCTTACTTGATTTTTCATGAGTTTTGGGATCGTGAACAGCTTGGCATGAAAAGCTGCCAGTGCTGGAGGACTCACTTCATTGGCCAATCACACCCGTGTACAGCCTGTCCCTTCCTGCACGTTTTGACAGCCTCGATGGTGTTGTGCATGCAGCTGCTGCATATTGCTGATACTGCGCAATGTCTGCTTCATTGACTTGAGAGTCATCATGAGAGCTATCATTAGCCACAAACAGCATGCTGCTGATGAAATTCCCATGCCTGTGCCTGTGAAGTCCATATTGCTGACACTGTATGATGCTGAGTCACATGTGCGTGAGCAACTGTATGATCCTCATCAGAGCTGTCCCCAGACACAAAAGGCATGCTGCTGGCGATAGCTCTGATGGTCATCATACGATTAGTCATGCAGATCACTCAGTGTCATGCAATGACAGCTTTACTCATGGTGTAGAATGTCATACACTGATGCGCGCGTTTGGTTCAGTAGGTATTGCCGAGCCGCCTGCAAGAGTGGTCATGTCATCGTCAGAGCTACATTCAGCCATGAAAGCATGCTACAGATGTGACACGTTCTTGCCAATGCTGATGCAGGTTTCTGGTGCAGTACATGCTGGCACATGACAGGGGCAAGCCTGTGGTTGTGACAGGGGCTCTTTCAAGCTGGCCTGCCCTCACCAAATGGCAAGATCTCGACTACCTGTCCAGAGTAGCAGGCCCCCGCACAGTGCCGATAGAACTGGGGAAGCACTACCTGGCTGACGGCTGGGGCCAGCAGCTCATGCTGTTCAGTGACTTTGTCAAGTTGCATGTCAAGCAGGAAGCAGCGCAGGCAGCAGAAGCACAAGCAGCAGCAGATCCGCATCCTGACCAAAAGGCTGACACTAGGCACAGCAGCAGTCCATGCTGCATGCCGTCTGCGGTAAACTCTCAGCTCAGGGTGGCAGATGCTAGCTTGCAGCACATTGGTCATGGCGCACATGTGAGGACAGTGTTGCATGTCAAGCTGGAAGCAGCGCAAGCAGCAGCACGAGCACCAGTAGCAGCAGCACCAGATTTGACTCCTGATCAAAACGCTGACACCATACACAGCAGCAGTCCATGCTGCATGCCTCCTGCAGTGCAGCCTCAGCTCAGGGTGGCAGATGATTGCTTGCAGCAAAATGGTCATTGCACACATGCACGTACAGACATAGCAGCTGATCAGCATCAGATGACAGATAGTTGCTTGCAGCACAATGATCATGGCACACACGCAAGTACAGACACAGCGTCTGATCAGCGTCACTTGCACAGGCCAGCCTCTTCTGCTGTCAGCTTGTCAGCACAAGGCGAGACCCTGATTGATCACACCAGAAGCAGGAGCAGGGAGTTGCCTTCTACTGTCAGAGGCTATCTGGCTCAGCACCCTTTGTTTGATCAGATCCCTGCTTTGCGCAATGACATACAGGAGCCAGCCTACTGTGCTCTTGGGGAGGGTGAGATGCAGAGCATCAATGCTTGGTTTGGACCTGCTGGCACGGTAAGCCTACTCTGCAGCTCAGTCACTGAGCGTATGTCTCTTCATCCAGACTGCAGTGGTCACACCAAAGTAAGTCCCATTGCATTCAAGATTCGGTGATTGGTTTCCAGTTGCATTGTTTTCACAGAGAATGTTCATATGTTGACTGTCCTGGCATCACTGTATTAGTGTAGTGTGTTGAGGAGGCTCGTTCAGCAAACTTTGAGCGCTTGTGGTGACTTGCTGATAGATAGCGTCAGCAAAGATGTCCCTCCTCCTCCTACAAGATCGCCACTGACTGGCGCTCTAGCTTAGCTATGCTCTGAGCATCTGTCTCAGTGACATAATGAAGTTGCTTTTCTGATTCTCAGCTTGGTACAGGCACCCAATTGTTAAATTTTGTCTATTGTTGAAAGCCCGTTGCCTTCCCTGCAGTCCAAAGTGTCAATTGGTGACATTGTGATACTGGCATCACTGACTGCATAGTCTGGCCAACTGCCAACATCTAACCAGATGTAAATCTGTCCTGTGCAGGTAACACCTTTGCATCATGACCCTCACTATAACTTGCTAGCGCAAGTGGTGGGTGCCAAGTATGTGCGTCTGTACCACCCTAAAGACTCAGCCAGTTTGTATTCTTATCAGACAGGACTCACTCAGAACTCCAGTCAGGTTGACGTGGACAACCCAGATCTGAAAGGGCATCCTCACTTTGCCAAGCTCACAGCAACTGAATGCATTTTGCAGCCAGGCCACATGCTTTTTATTCCCCCTGGGTGGTGGCATTATGTCAAGGCATTGTCAGTCAGCTTCTCTGTCAGCTTCTGGTGGCGCTGAACCCTGGATGGTGGCATTATGTAAAGGCACTGTCAGTCAGCTTCTCTATCAGCTTCTGGTGGCGCTGACAGGGCTTCTATTAGCACTCTGAGTACATCATTTTTATGCAGTTTTGCTGGCGCTCACTGTCAAGAAAGACCCTAAGCATACCAGTAAGACATGTGTGTCATGTGATTGAGAAAGACACAGGTGCCTGTGCAGTTTTCAGGCATATCCAATGAAGAAAGTGTGAGCTGATCTTGCTGAGCTGCTTGCCCAACTTGACAGACTTGCTGCGCAGAGATGCATGCATCGCTTCATATGAACTTGTGTTCCTGTGCAAGTGTCACAGTCTTCTGAATTTGCTCAGGTTTTGGCCAAATCATCAAGGGCTGAACTGTGCTTGCTCAGCTAGGAATGTAAGGAAGTAGATGATGCTGTCTTATTTATTCCTGAACTCTGACTCTGCTGCGCATACTACGCATTGGTGCTCAACACTATACGCATAAGATCAAGCTCAATTGCAGAACAACATGAGACTCAGCATGCGCTGTGCCTGCGAGTCCCAATTGCTCTGTGTGCACATGTAGCACAGAAATGGCTGTGTTCAAAGCTCTTCTTGGGCGGCATGCCTCAATGTTCATGCGGCAAACCAGGTTGATCCAGGCCTCGAGGTCAAGGATCATCTCTATGCATGTGACTGCCCAAGTAGGTCTTTTGTAGGGCCGGTCTTGCCCACACTTCAGCATCAATTGTTGATTGCCAATTCGTATAACACCACCAGATTTGGCTACAATCATCATACTTACCTGTTCGGGCTGGGTTGGTGATCAGGAAGGCCAACCAGCTATCCTCGCTGCTCGCCTTGCACTCAGCCTGCGGCGCTGGGTAAGACTGCTCCAAGTGGGTATGTCTACGGAATAATTTCTGGTAGGCTGAGGCGAGCGCATGCGCTCCCTCGGCACCATCAACTCAACAACATTGCACAACATCACATTTACATCACGTACAAACTCAAATTCTGTCACACTGCGTGTCACTAACAAGACACATGTGTCTACGTTGTCACCTAAGAGGCCTGCAAGTTGTGGAATGCACATGTATTTGCAATCCACGTAAGCAGTAAATTCTGATAATGCAATGCATTCAAGCTCCCATTTTGTCTTGGCATGCTCACAGTTGACAATCAACAATCGCCAAGTCAAGCGCATTCACTGAGTTACAACAGCGAAGGTGCTTGGGCTGTCCGACATTGAAGGTGTATGTTATGCTACTGAGAATAGCAAGTAGGATACGTGCACGCTTGCATTGCACGACAGAAAGTTTAAAATGCTGCCAAGCTCTGCAGGACTTGCCAATGCAGCATTGCATGTCACAGTGTAATTCGTTGCGTGCAGCTGCTGTATAAGCTGTTGAAGCAGTGTGACCCCTGACAGGCCCTGCAACCTAAACTGCGTGGTAGACTGGTAACTTGCTGTTGCCTGTTTCAAGACTGCTTGATGCTGAAGGACAAGCTAGAGTTCTGTTGTCAAAGCTAGCCTTGGTTGATACGCTGCAAATGAAAAGGTGAAACAGCCTCTGCTCAACTGCGCAACTGTGAAAGTCTGCTGAAATGCAGCACAGGCTTGGCAGTCATGCTAATGCTCTTCAGCTGCTGCGAGCTGCAAGCTACATTGGCTGGAGTTGCCTAAAAGGGACTGCAGATGTGCAGGTCACATCATTTGTTTGTGACGTCGTGATTTGGTCATGGGTCCTATGAATGTTGTTGGGGAAGTTTGGTATGTGGTCATAGCCCTATGCTCCTGATGTAGCGGTTCAGGTTGTTGGAGAACAGCTCATAACTGCAGTGCAAACCACTCTCTGTCATTTGATCATTATCACATGCACCGATTGCTTGTTTGTTAGCATTATGTCCCACAGCACAGCTAGGATGACAGCTGAAACAGCTGAAGAAGCTGTTTCTTACCTGAAAGGCTGGCCAGGCTCATATAAGGGGTTCTTCATCACATACTCAACGTATAAATTGCTGTATATGTATGCCAGGCAATCTTGAAGATTCCCCACGCTTTGATCAGTGTTGAAGACAATCTGCAGGCATATCATGTGTCATTGCAGACAACGCAGGCGGATGCTGTGCTTCGGCTGCATACCTTTATGCCTGAAGGCGACTCCAGGAAGTGCAGCTTGTAATTGTTGGTACGAAAGCTTTTGAAGGAACAGGCGTTGCCAATGCTCAGGGGTGCACCCAGCTGAGGCTTGCTATCTGAGCTGCGCAGCACAAACAGCCTCAGTGTTTCCAGGCCAGCAAGCTGCAAGCTCAATTCGTTTCTCGTGGCAAAGGCTGCCCTGTTTCACGCTTGCATTTACTGCTTATGAACGGACTATGTGCTCACATTTTTGGGTCCATCGCTGCTGCAAAAGTCTTCAGGGAGAAGAACAGTCCAAACATCATCTTCTGGTCGTCCAGAGGTGTGCCTGCCCCCTGCTTGACTGACTTCGGTCGAGACCATTCTTGGTAGAACAAGCAAGTTCCTTCGCGATTGAAAATGTACAAGTTGTAGCAGACCATGTCGCATGCATCGATCAAGTCATCAGCAGGTTTCCAGGACAAACTGTGCCGTCACGTCTTCAGACGGTGCGTCAGGCGAAATGTGGCGTTCAGAACCTGATGAGGCAAATGTGTATGTCCCTGTCGTGTGTCTCATCAACGCTTTCTGAGACTTGCGTTCACAGCTCGTCGCAGCATGCACCGCATGGTTGACCGAGGGTTTGACCGACATATCTGTGTCTCGTGCCTTGCACGGCCTGTAAATCGACAAAGACAGAAAACGTATTTCCGTGAACGCTGGCACATGTGGGCCGCATAAGCCATACAGCGCATTGAAGCATCCTGCTCGCAGCTGATGCCATGCATGCTGCTGCGTGCTTCTACCGCTCGTTTTTGCGCTGACTGTCACGCCTCCTCCCGGACACCAGCTTATCCTTTTCGCAGTTTGTTCGGAAGCAGTGCCAAGCGAAAACTTGTGCGGTCTTCGAAACTAAAAGCAAGAGCTGCTGCTGAGCCTGAGGTATGGCTGAAAAGATTGCCGAAGCTCCAGTGGTGAGTGCAATATAACCGCAGTTCGAGAACGTACACATGCAGGGCTTTGCTTCACAGGGCTGGCTTGAATCGAATGTCAGCGCCTTGCGTGCTTTGCCACTCATAGCTGGAGCATCTGGCATAGTTGGCGTACTACTCAATAGGCTGCTCTCAGGGGTATGTCCTCGGTGCATGCTCTCACCATGCTGCAGCATGCAGTCAGTTGCGCAGCATGCAGTTGCAGGATGCAGTTGCTTGCAGCATGCAGTCATTTGCAGCATGCAGTCAATTGCAGGACGCAGTCGCTTGCAGCATGCAGTTGCTTCCAGTTTGCAGTAAGATGCAGCATGCAAGCACTCGCACCAGATCAGGCCTGTATACTATGCAAACTCATGTTCCATGATGCTGCAGGTTGCTCCAGTGGTGGATGCCAGCTCATCCCAGTCACGCACAGATGTGCTGGTCATTCTGCTGTCAGCAGTGCTGCTGCTGACAGGCCTGCAGTGGCTAGCATTGCGGCCAAAAGTCAAGCCAGCTGTAAGCCAATGCCTGCACCCTTTGCAGCATCAAGGCATGGACAGGACTGTTTGGAGGCAGTTCATCGCTTCTGTATGCAGCTAGCTGGGGCACAAAACCTCACAAGAATGCATGTACTTGATGATGAAGGCATGGATGTTTGCAAAGGCTGAGGTAGGTTTCTGTGGTGCAGGTGGACTTAGAAGGTGATAAATTGGAATACTTGAAACCAGGCCTTTCTGACCAAGCTCAACAGGAGCTCAGATGGTAAGCATGCAGCAGGCGCCTATATGCAAGCAGACAGGAGACATCTGTAGGCCATGATGCCTTGGATTAGAACACACCAATGCATGCAATATCATGTGACTCTGACAAGGTTTTGCCATAGCAGCATGTGAACCACTGCTCAGCTGTGGCGTTTGCAATACACCCACATTCCAACCAGCCTGATTGAAACAACAAATTTGGCGTTGCGCTGGAAGAGCTATGATGCACAGGGCATGACAGAGCCTTGAAGACTGCTCAACATGTCAGGCTCTAGTTGTGTTGCACAATTATGACAACATTTTGACAGCATTTCAACAAAGTTGTGCTGCACAGGGCGTGGCAGAGTCTGAAAGATTGCTGTACATGTCAGGCGATAGTCGTGCTGTATCATAGCAGCCCAAGTGCAATGGTACCCATAGGCAGCATCTCAGCCGACTGATGCTACACAGGGCGTGGCAAAGTCTTAAAGACTGCTCAACATGTCAGGCAGTGGTGGTACTGTATGACAGCAGCTGCTTGATGCATATGGGGGCAGCTAGGGCAGGGCACAAGCCCGGGGATGCCCTGTTGGGGCCCATCTGCAGGAGGGCCATGAGCTCAGAGCAGGGCAACTACTTGGCCAACCTGGCTCTCTACCCAGGCAGGCAAATTTTGCTCCTGCACTTGGCTGTGATTGCAGCTTTGGCAGCGGCAACTATCACATGTTGTGCACGTCGGTACATGGCATTGACCATGCACACATGTCATCGCTGCCATGTTCACACTACATAGCTGATGACTAGAGTCCGCGATTTAGAGCCTCGGGCTCCTGACAGCTTGCATCGGTGGTGAAACTCCTGTTCTAGTTGATGTCTTCAAGGGTCCAGCTCGTGCCTCAAACAAGAACACCTTGTGGAAGGCCCAAGTGTGCTTTCTGTGCAATAGAGACGACCTGTCTTTGGTAATGCCAGAGTCAGTTGTGTCTGTGCCGACTTCACTGGGTCATGGCAGGTCGTGTGGAGTTCACCAGCTTCCTGCCTGAAAATACACAAGCTGCCATCGTCCAGCCCATTGGCAATGATGGTGTTCTGATCGCTGCCAGCAACACCCAGCGCGGCTTCACCAGGCTGGATCAGGTATTGCATATCATGTTGCAAATTCTCAGTCAGGCCAAATGCCAAAAGCAAAACCCATTGAGTGACGCATGTCATGTTGTCTTGCCTCTTGCTGCTGATACGCATGGCTTAGCTGCATACAGCCATACATGTTGGCAGTCGTTATAATACTTGCTTTGTTTCTTTTCAGTTTGGATCTCACCAGTGGCAATTTGGTGAGTTTCACGTGAGCAAGCACCAGCGTCCCATGCTACTGCATTTCGCATTCAAAGACGATCATGCAAGTGCAGCTGCATGCGACACCTTCCACTGCTGCATGCATATCTGCCCAAGTCGGCTCATTTGTGCAGCCCTGCATATATGCCTTCGGCATGACATATGCAAACATTGCATGTAACATGCGTGTGTGTTCACAGGCCTGGGCCTCCACCATCGCTGACAAGCTGGACACGTCACTTGAAGCATCAGCAGGAGCCAATGACAAGTCAAAGCGTGATGCTGCCTCGGCAGCTGCATGATGCTGCTCAGCAAACATGACAGCTTTGATATTTCGGCCAAGAGAAAGTCTGTAGGGACAAACCCATGCCAAAGGCGATGCATACTAACATGATGGTTGCAATTTGTTACAAAGTTGACAGCATCTGTGGCTGTAGCTGTTACTGCTGAGCAAACATGACAGCCTGTGCAGTTGAGCGCAACAAGCAGTGCAGACTGAGCTGCTTTTGAGTACAGTTGACGCCCAGGGCGTGAGTCTTGTGTGATTCTTGTCATTGTCTCATGTGTGCAGAAGGTGCAGATTTTGTGATTTCCAATTCTGGCCCTCCAGTCAAGTTTGGCAGGACTGTAGTGACAATGACTAGCAGAAGTGATGTCTGCTGATCAAGTAAAATTTCCAGGTCATACCACCAGCGACTATACATGAGTGCACAAGGCCATGGGTGTTGCAGAGATGATGTGAGGTGATGCAGGTTCAGCGGATCGTCAATTGCAGTGGTTGAAGAAGCAGTCTGATGTGACACAAGATTGCTGGAAGAAGTCAGGAGAGGAAGATTCATGCTGTGTCACGGCTCTACTGCAAACGTTTACTATTTTTGGGCAGCCACATACCATTGATTGCGTCAAAAACAGTGTACTGAGCAAGACAGACCGTGCAGCTCAATTTGGTCGAGTCTTCCTTAGTGAGTGCATTGTTACAAAGCTCATCCTGTTGCAGATGAGTGGATCCTGCTGAATATGCTCTACGGAGATTCGGAATGCTTCAAAACTGGATTGCAACTGTCAGTATCTGCTGAAACTCCCACGAAATGCAGTGTTCAGTTCAAAACTCGGGCAAGCATAGTTTGCCCTGCCAACTTCTGCAACTCATTCATTCCTGCGTTTCTGGATCAGTGACTCAATCTATATACATTGCTGTGTTGGTCACTGCTTGCGGGTCGGGATAAGCCTGAGCACAGCTCTAATCAAAAGGCTGATTGCTCCAATGCCAGTGCAAACGGCCCACTGGGATGGCGTGAGTGGGGTCGTCTCAAAGAAGCGGCCACCATTCTGAACTATGGCCACCTGCATTCACCACCACATAGTGTCAGCAACTTGAATGGCTGGCTCAGCTAGCAGAAGGAGCAGTCAATGTAGCAATTGTAATGCAGCTGCCCTTGCGCAGAGTTTGACAAATCTAGCGCTGTTGACTCACAACATGGTCTCGCATGCCATGCCTGCGTAAGCCATGCCTGGGGTGATCAAATGCTGCTCATGGTGAATGGTATCTCCTGACAATCAAGACAAGTACACAGCACCTTTCCATCATCCAGTGCTTTATTGGAATGATGGAGTGGTGCTGAGCACCTGTCAATACTTTCAAACAACTGCCAGTGGGCAGTCATCAAATTGTGCCAAATGAAAGAACAGAGCTTGAACTTGGACAGCATGCTAATCAGTGCAAATGGCTGGAATGCTACAAAGGCATCAGGAGAATGTCCTGTAAGCCATGCAGACAAAGTCTGGAGCTGAATCACCTGCAGAGCAGCCTCTCCAAGCAGGATGCCAGCAAACAGCTTGTTGCTGAACATGCCTGCGACCACATTGGCCTCATCCCACACCTTGCGGCTGTTCACCTGCACAATCCACCAGCAGATTGCAAACCTGCCTGCTATTATTCTTTGCTGCAAAAGTGCTCTTGAAGGTGGCTAGCAGCCTTTCCAAAAGATGGCAAGTGCCAAGTACAGAGCAGCATGCCTGACAGCAGTGTTGACTCATGCTGAAATGCCGTGACAGATATGCTTTGCTGACAAAAAGCATGGAATCACAGAAGATGGGCAAGCAAATGCAGTACAGGCCAGAAGCCAGTCAGCGCTCACCCTGACCTTCAACAGTGTTGCTCTCATGCAATTGTTCAAACAGAACGGCCTTCTGAAGTAGCTGTTCTGGTTGAATAGCAGCATGAGAACAATGGTGTTGCAGAGCAGGACAGGGGCAAGATGACAACAGCAGGCTCAGGAAGCTCCTTCTTGAAGAGCTGAATAAGATCAGCAACACTGAATGCCAGAAAGTCACAAAAGGCCACAGGGAGAAGATCAACACACACCTGATTAACAGCTGCATGAAAACAAAGGTAATGAAGACAAAAGTCTAACACTGGGAGAACCAGAGTCATAGCAGACCGGGAGCAAGTCAACAATCACCTGGTGAAACAGCCGCACAAAGTTATGCAGGATCTGGTTGCCAGGCAAGTGCAAGACAGGGGACCATGTCACAATCAGAGCGCAATGCAAGCAAGTCAGCCCAAAACTTCTAAAACAGCTGCATGAGATTGAAGTCGTTACAGACAAGAGTGTAGTGATGAGATCAGACACACAGCACAGTGTGCGGATGGCACCAAAGATAAGATAGAGAGGCAGCAGTTCAGCACTCACCTGGTTAAAGAGCTGCATGAGGACGAAGGTGTTGAAGACAATGGTGTAATGCTGTGAGGGCCCCTGTACAGTGTGGCCATTGGCAATTCCAAAGAGCTGGTCCCCGTACACCACCAAGCCATACATCACCCCAAGTTGAAATAAGCTCTGCCCCACAATGTGCTTAGTCACCTGTAGCATCGTCATGGAGTCAGCATTTGTTTTTGAACGTGACGATTTTGTTTTGTTGCAGTTGTTCAACATTTCTTGTGGAACTTACACAAATACCGCCAGATGTTCTTGCTGTTCATTGATCACTGCTACTGTTACAATTCTCACTTCTGACACCGACTTGCGCGGTGGGTGAATCCATGACCGTAGTGGCTTGAGCTGAATGTATAGTGGCGTCATGTTTGCAAGCAGCATAATGCAGCTGTACAGCTGCAAGGCCTCTGGTAACTTTTAATCAAAACAGTGTCTTGCTGCATGACGTGTTCTACACCATGATGTAGACAATCTGATTGCGCAGAAATTCACAGGAACTGCACATGCAAGCGCAACCTCTCATTGAACCTCATATTCATCAGGTCCAAATGCAACGTAAGCATGAAATTTCGCCTCCTGTCTGAGATGTCCAATTGATGCCAGGGCCAAAGACTTGCATGTAGCCAATTGCAGACAAGGCAACTTGACCAAGTCACATCGATGATTGTTGCCTAATGACCATCATGCGCTCAGCCTAATGCTGTAGATGTGAGCAGTGATCGCTGGAAGAGTACGGCAGCAGGTCAAGCATCGCATTCTTGGGTGCTTCACTTGAAAGGACATTGCAAAAGGCAGTCACTGTAATTGTGAGCAGCAGCCACTTACTGTATGTGTGAGCATTGACTGCTGGGCAGAGTATGGCAGCAGGTCCAACATTGCATTGGTGGGTGCTTCAGCCGCAAGGGGCAGGCAACAGGCAGACAGCAGAAATCAGAAAACAAGCAAGAGGCACTTACAGTCGGTGTAAGCAGTGACTGCTGTGCTGAGTAGGGCGGAAGGTCCAACATTGCATCTGTTGGTGCTTCAGTTGCAAGCGCCAGGGAGGCCAAACTATCCATGATCAGGTTAAGCCACAGCATCTGCACTGCCGTCAAGGGGGATTCCTGGACTGCAATGGCCCCTATGCAGGCCGTTGTCACCGCTACAATATTGACGGTCAACTGCAGCAGTCACAGACTAGTATCAGCTTGCAGACAGGTTGTACTTTGAAGGCTTAGTCAAAAACACACTTTTAGTACTGGACTTCACAGGGATAGGGGCTGGATGGATGGCTGTGGCCCCTGTGCAAGCCATTGTCATGGCCACGATTTTAACAGCGAGCTGCAACAGCCACAACCCAGCATCAGCTTCCACATGCGATGTGTTTGCATCAACAACAGCCATCAAGTTCTGTGGCCTGTACCTGACCACGAAATCCCTGGCCCTCCTGTGATTTCAGGAAGCAAGAGAGCCTATGATGACTTTGAGCCACAGCATCTGCACTGCTGTCACGGGAAGTTACCATGTCTTCAAAGCAGCTCAGCATTCTCAGCAGTGCTTTTGCTGAAATTGGTATAGCATCAGCACATTCGCTTTTTGATTTAAGGGTCGTTTAATCTCAATCAACGCTCTTGAGAAATCAAATTCATCAAGATTTTCCAACAGAAATTTCCAGTCATAGACGCAGAGTAAAACGTGGAATGGCACATTCAGAAGTAAGCATTGCAGAACCTTTGTGTGCTGGCGTAGTTAGCATTCACCTGAAACAGCAGGCACTTGATGATGCCGGCGTGAACACTGCAGCCTCACTTGACAGCATGCATTAGACATGATGGATAACAACTTCAACCATCCTGTTGCACTTGTACTCCATCAGCAGGATGTCAGGCGCATCCTTGGCAATTCAGGTGGCACTCATTATGCACAAATGACATTTCTTTTGGCACGGTTGGTACTAACTACTGAGAATGCAGGAACTTGGTGATGCTGGCATGCGCACTGCGTCAGACATCCTGTTGATGAACAATAACATCAACAGTGCTGTTGCAGGTGTAATCCATCAGCAGGATGTCTGATGCATCCTTGACAATGGACATGCCACTCATCATGCGCAAATGATACCCACGAAAGGATGTTTCTTGGCATAGTTGATATTCATCTGGAAAATGCAGGAACTTGGTGATGCTGGCATGCGCACTGCGGCCGTACTTGTCAGCATGCGTCAGACATCCTGTTGATGGACAACAACATCAACAGTGCTGTTGCAGTTGTAACGCAGCAGCAGTATGTCTGACGCATCCTTGACATTGACAATGGAGATGCCACTCATTCTGCGCAAATGATACACACAAAAGGGTGTTTCTTGGCATAGTTGGTATTCATCTGGAAATGTAGAAACTTGGTGATGCTGGCATGCACACTGCGGCCCCACTTGCCAGCATGCGTCAGACATCCTTCCGATGGACAATAACATCAACAGTGCTGTTGCAGTTGTGATCCATCAGCAGAATGTCTGACGCATCCTTGGCAATGGAGGTGCCACTCACAATGCAGAAATGACATACACAGAGAGACATTGTGTGAAGGGCAGAGTTGCTGTTCACCTGAAAATGCAGGAGATTTGTTGACGCTGGCATGCACCCTGCAGCACCACTTGATAGCATGCGTCAGACATCCTGCCGCTGGATAGCGATTTGAACAGCTTCCATACTATTGGTAAAGTTGCGATCCATCAGCAGGATGTCAGACGCATCCTTGGCAATGGAGGTGCCGCTCAGCATGAACAAATGACATGCACAACAAGACAACTCTGTTGCAGACACTGTGTGGCTGGCATACTTGCTGCTGACCTGAAATTGCAAGAACTTTGTTATGCCGGCATACACGCTGCGGCCCCACTTCACAGCATCCACAACGCTGGTGAAGTTGTTGTCCAGCAATAGGATGTCTGAGGCATCCTTTGCGATGGACGTACCACTCATCATGGCAAAGCCCACATCAGCGTTCCTCAGAGCTGGTGCATCGTTGGTTCCATCGCCCGTCATGGCGACGATCTCATTCGGATCGGCCTTCAGTGCTGCACATCAACAAGAAGAACTGTCAGGCTTCTGAGCTGTAGTAAAGCTTGCAATAGCATTCCGCATGGGACGTGTATTGCTATTGGCAGTCAAGGCAACAATCGCTTTGGGATCTGCCTTCAAAGCTGCATGGCAACACAAAAGCAACCGTCAAACCTCTGTGCTGCAACAGAGCCTACATCAGCATTTCTGAGGGCTGATGCATTGTTGGCGTTATCTGCCACCATGAGAACAATCTCATCGGGAGCTGCCTTGAGGGCTGCATGGCAGCAGGAAGAACTGTCAGGCTGCTGTGCTGTGGCAAAACCCACATCAGCATTCCTCGGGCCAGGTGCATTGTTTCTGCAATCCTGGCAACAGCACAGTGCAAGTAGCACCAAGATGTCACAGTTTCTCTCACTGTTCTGCAGCACTCAAGGCGGATCCTAATGAGGCCTTGACCGCAGGACAGACAACAATCTCAACAGGGGCAGCCTTGAGTGTTGCACAGCACTGAGAGTGACTGTCGAGCCTCACTGATCAGTAGCAAAGCCTGCATCAGCATTCCTCAATGCAGGTCCATTGCTGGTGCTATCTCCAGTCACAGCAACAACTGCTCAACCCACGTCACAATTTCCCAGGCCAGGTGCATTGTATCTGCAGCCCTAGCAACAGCACAGTGCATGCATCACCACAATGTCACAGTTGCTCTCTCTGTTGCGCAGCACTCAAGGCGGATCCCAACGAGATATTAATCTTGACCGGAGGGCTGGCAACAAGCTCGTTAGGGGCCGCCTTGAGTTCTGCACAGCACTGAGAGTGACTGTCAAGCCTTGGTGATCAGCAGCAAAGCCTGCATCAGCATTCCTGGTACCATCTCCAGTCATGGCGACAACTGCTCAATCCACGTCAGCATTCCTCAGGCCTCAGGCCAGGTGCGTTGTTTCTGCAGTCCTGCCAACAGCACAGCACATGTATCACCAAGATGTCACAGTTACTCTCACTGTTTTGCAGCATTCAAGGCGGATCCTGAAGAAATGGTAACCTTGACCACAGGACTGGCAACAATCTCAGTAGGGCCGCCTTGAATGCTGCACAGCACTGAGAGTGCCTGTCAAGCCTCATTGATCAGTAGCAAAGCCTGCATCAGCATTTCTCAAGGCAAGTGTGTTGCTGTCCCTATCTCCAGTCACGGCAAAGATAGCTTGGCGATTCGACTTTGAGGCAGTGTGTCAACAGAAATGAGTGTCAAGCCTGTGTGCTGTGGCAAATACCGTATCAGCATTCCTCAGGCCAGGTGCATTGTGTGTGCAGTCGTGGCAACAGCACAGTGCATTTGTATTAGAGAGATGGCAGTTACTTTCACTGGTGTGCAGCGCTCAGGGCTGACGCTGATAAGAGTGTGGCTGTGATTGGAGAATGAAGCGACTATTGCCAGTCATCCAGTCATGGCGACGCTCTCATTAAGGTCAGCCTCAAGTGCTGCACAGCAATGACAGTGACCGTCAATCTCAGTGATCAGTAAAGATTATGGAAATCTCGCGTGAATAATGATATGCACAGGGTATACGAGATGCGGGGGAACCCTGACAAACTGTGACTTGCCTGGGCAGATAGGACAAGCATTGCATAGGTTACGCAGGTGCAAGCTCTACAGATCAAGACAGCAAGCAATGTCAACCCCGTGAGCGGCGCCGAGCTATGCACTTCTGCCGCTGCCGCTGTGAAGCCTGAAATACAAATTCAGATGAACATGTATTTTGCAGGTGCTGAAAGCGACAAGCACCGTGCGAACCCAATTGATCAGCAATGAAACTCTTCAGCCATAAACCATTTGTGCCAGACGCTCAATTGCCAGCAGAATGCTGTTGTGGAAGAAAATCTGCCAATCAGCCTGGCAGAGTATGCAGTACCCTGACCTGCCTATATGAGCACGTGATCAATGATGTTGACCCAAACAAAAGCAAAGTTGTGTCACATGTTTGCTTGCCCAAGCTTACTCGATGGAGGCCTCAAGGTGAAGGAGCGTTGCAAAGGTACATGAAAGAAACAACACTTCATTGTGAGCCGCGTATGGTTGTTTGGTACTCAAGAGTGCTGACGCGCTGTAGCTCTGAGAACAAATACACCATAGTTCGTGATGGCTTGGCATTGCGGACTGTGCTGTAGTGGTCTCAGAGCTACAGCATGTCATGACTCTCGAGTATTTCAGAAGCACACTAGACTCTTTTTGTGGGCTGGAACAGCAATGCTGAGCCTGACTTTTGAAACCATGTATTTGTGCTCAGAACAACACTGTGCGAGGATTGTGAGGCAGGGCATACAACAACATGTGGTTTTCCAGCAGGGATTCGTTGCCAAGCCACACCTTTTACTATCTTGTACTTGTCGTCAGGAGGTACATGCACCATTGATTACTGATTTCGTGCACGCAACAAAGGTCTTCCTATGAAGTGAGACAGCAACAGCAAGCCCCACCTTTGACAAGGTACGTTTTCCCTCAGGGCTCCACTGTGCCAGGACTCTGGAAGGGGTGATGAGCGGTCAATTTGCATGAAAACGGCAATCTCAAGATTCATGTCTTACTATGGTGTACTTGTCCTGTGACCCACACCGCGCAAAGTATCTGAGGCGGGCCATAATGCTGCAAAGGCTGCCCTCCCTATGTCATTGTTGGGCCCTTCACAAAGTGCTCCTGCAGGGTGGGACAGCAGTGACAAATCTTACCTTTGACAATGGTGTACTTGTCCTCTGGACTACACCGTGCAAGCACTCTGAGGCGGGGCCAAATCGCTGCAAAGGCCGCCCTGTCAATGACGCCATTGGGACCCACCACAAAGTCCCGGAACTGATAGCCCTCCAACACCAATGTGGCATCTGAAGTAGCCAGCTGACCGTTGCTACTTCCAGTTCCAGTTGTGCCTGCACAGCAATGTGAAGCTGTCATGGAGCAGACGTTGGATCATTGATATTACTCAGGTCACTTCTGCCTGCACAACAATGTGCCGATTTGCTACGCTATATTGCTGCACACGTCATGTGACTTGGGCAAAGATCAAGTTCTGTGCAGAAAGCTCGCCGTTGCTACTGCCAACACCATTTTGACGATGCACAGCCAATCTACATTGTATTGCAGTTGTCGCACCATGCGCTGGGTACATTGACTGTACAGTGTGCGCATGGTCAACATGACATGCTTTGGGCAGCGTTACACCCATACAAAGTTGCGACTCATCAAGGAACCCAATAGCTACATGATGCAGTATATCTGGCACATTTGAATGAAAGCTATGCTCATGAGACATGAAAGCCTGAATTCCAGCCAGCTATTGCGAGTCAAGAATACTCTTGCCCGCAGCAGGCACAGCAACACTTTTAGCTGGCCAGAGAACCCTTGGGCAGCAATGCTTGTGTCGATTCCAGAAAACAGATCACACAAATTAACTTGTTAATGCAATAAGGTGAAGAGAGCGTACCATTCTCTGACGCACCACCACGGCCAGAAGTTGATGCCATGCTGCCGCTAGCAATGCGGTCTGAGAGGTCATCAGCTTCCTCTGAGCTGCTAGTGGACGACTCAACGGTCGACCTTGATGCAGAAAGGTGGTGAATCTCCTTGGGCAGGCCCAACACTGGCTGGTCATCCTTTGAAAGGATACCACAATCCTTTGCGATGGCGCACGCTGTGGTGCTGCTGTCACCTGTATCGCACAAGCTTGCTGTCACGCCAACACAGGCTGATCACTCGTGGGAAGAATGCCACAGTCCTTGCAGTTGCACAGGCTGTGTTGCTGTGTTACCTGTAGCATACAAGCTGCTGTCATGCCAACACAGACTATTTACTACCGAAAACTATGCCAGTCCCTGGCCTTAGCACAGGCTGTCATGCTGCTGTCACCTGTATCACACAAACCTGCTATCATGCAGACGTTGAGTGACACAAGGTGATCAGAATTAGAACGGATGCCATTGTCCTTGGCAACTGCACATGCTGTGGTGCTGCTGCGTGTCAGATGACAGCAGCAAGACAGCCTGTGCTGATTGCCAAAGATGATGGCATCCAGTTCAGGAATGACTAGATTGTCTCGGCATGGTAGCAGGCATGTGTGATACAGGGACGATTAGCACCACAGCCTGGGGCCTTGCCAGGATATGCAAGCTGGCCTGAATGCCCAACAAAGCATTCCAGCTGTACTATGAGGTGCAAGGTCTCATGTAAATAGGCGTGAAGTTCAGGACCAAAAGTTGGGCCGAATACAGGCTGATCAGTCATGAAAAGGATGCCACAGGCTACACAACTGCCAAGAATTGGGCTACAGCCTGCGCAGTGGTGGAGCACCACGGGATCCTTCTGGCAAATGATCATCCTGTGCTGGGCCCAGCGTTTGATACTTTCTGTTGCCGGCGACGGGATGTGATGTTGCTGTCAAACACCACACAAGTTATGTCGGCTGTCATTTTCACAAGAAGTAGCAGCTACAATTTGAGATGCAGGAGCTCTTGTCAAGAAGCATGAAGGTAATTAGCAAGAGCTGGGGAACAGCTGAACCACCAAGCACACAGATGCAGAAGTTGGTCCACATTGATTGCACAGGACCCACACCATGCAAGGGACTTGTTGAAATGATGCAGACAATCAAGAGATCACACTTGTCTTGCACAACAGACCCTCAGGAAGAGACACCCTATGAAGTACAAAAAGGGTGCAGCAGCAACACTAGCTGCTAAGGGCACATACAGCTGTCCAGCAGATCAGCAACAAGAAGGAACCCCTCATTGGCAGTAAACGCCAGCATCGACGCAGTCAACGCAGTGTTGTCTGGGTCCATGCTGATGCCTGCTGCCTCACAGGGTCCCAGTTGCCAGCAGACTTACCAGACAAGCAAGAAGCACCAAGCAGCAGCATGCCACAAGTGTGTGGCATGCCCACAAATATTCACTAATTGATGCTGAGCGGGCGCACAGGCATTCATAGACTGCAATTGCATGCATGCATTGCACAGCAATACAGACCCTAGCTTCATCTTGCCACGGTGTGCAACGCTCCAACAGGGCTGGATTGTTGTTGCCAGCCTCATGACGCCGTGCAATGCATGCAGTCACTTGAAGACTGAGCGCCTTTGCACACCATGTGCACTGGGTTGATAGTAACACGCCGAGGGTTGACTAAGCTAGGGGCCGATTATGTGGAATATGAGGAGACCCTGCGAGCTAAATGGTCTGAACGCGTTCCTACTGCTGCACATGCCTAGCATGGTTGTAGAGCCTGACTTGCAAGCATGTGCATGGCAACAAGGAGTGGACGATTCAACATGATGGCAGCCAGACAGACAGCTCACCTGTCAGCATCCTGACAGTGATGCCAGCCTGTGACACTGTGCGATGGAGTCTGGAACCTGCAACCTCATTTGGTCCTGACAGTGATGCTAGCCCTGTGGCATGGTGCAGTCAGACAACTCACCTGTCAGCATTCTGACGGTGATGCCAGCCCTGTGGCACTGTGCAATAGATGCCGGAACCTGCGGCCTAAGGGGATCCTGAATGCCCACTACAGCAATGAGGGTCAGGTCCCTCTCCATCTGCTGGGTGCTGCTCCCATCAGAGGACCACTGCTCACCATCACCATTGTTGGAGAATGGGACGAAGATGTCCCGGTAGGCAATAGCCAGTGTCCTGCACCATTAACCATAAGGCTCAGTCCTATGGTTGCAACACAAGCAGACTTTGTCATATAATTGCAATATGTCCATCTGCTGTGTGCTGCTTCCATTGCTGTCCCACTGCTAGCCATACACGTTGTTGGAGAAGTTGTTGGAGAAGGGCACACATATGTCCCAGTAAGGAGTTGCAAGCATTCTGTACTGTAAGCAAGCACAGGGCTGAGACTGCAATACAAGTAGGCTGAGTAGCACGCCACAGGAGGGGCCAGTGCCTTCCAACTGCTGGCTGCTGTTCCCATTGCTGTTCCACTGCTCAGCGGGGATGGCAAGCACTGAAACAGCAGAACGAACAGCGCAATCCACGCTGTTGGGAAAGCACACAAATATGCCTCAGTAAGCAATGGCGAGAGTCCTGCAATATAAGCAAGCACAGTGCTGAGATGGCAAAAAATGCGAGCTAAGTCCTAGAGCCCACAAGAGCAATAAGGGTCGGGTGCCTGTCCATCTGCCAAATGCTGCCGCCAGTGCTATTCCACTGCTCACGATCCACATTATTGAAGTAGCAAGTAACAGCGACGGGAGCAGCACCCAGCAAATGGAGCTGTTGCGTTCATGGGGCTGAGCCTGCTTGTGTTGGCATCACAGGACTGCGTCTGCGTATATTGCAGAAAGCTCGCCATTGCACACCAAGATATATGTGTGCCCTGGTAGGCAATGGCAAGGCTCCCGCAACACGGTGCTCAAATGGCAACACAAGCAGGCTAAGATGTATAGACCGCCACGTCAATAAGGGTCAGCTCCCTCTCTATTTGCTGAGTGCTGTTCCCATTGCTATTCCAATGCTCACCGTCAACATTGTTCCAGTGGCAAGTCGTAACATTGGGAGCAGCACCCAGCAAATGGAGATGTTGCAAGCATAGGACTAAGCCTGCTTGTGTTGCAGGACGCTTGCCAATGCTCATCAGGACGTTTCAAGGCAAGCAAACTGCCATTGCCTAAAGATGTCTACACAGATGTCTAAATCCTGCAACACAGTGCTCAAATTGCAACACAGCAGGCCAAGTCATATGACTCAGGACCCTGCATCTCATGTCTGCTCGGTATGCTTGGTGTCGAATGTGATATGCTGTGCTTGATGTTGCAACACAAGCAGGCTTAAGCCTGTGTTTGCAGCACAAGCAGGCTGGGTCTTTTGATGGCAACATCACCAGGCTGAGTGCTGTGACCGCCAACACAAGCAGGCTCAGTACTGGGACACAAGCTGGCTTAGTGTTGTCAATGTAACACAAACAGGCTGAATCCTATCAATGCAGTACAAACAAGTTTAGTCCTATGACTGAGCCCTCAGCAACAATGTGATTGATCAAAGGTGTCCAGAGTATCTGACTGGTGGAAATTGGAGACAAGGTTAGTTGCTTGTCTTGAGACCTCAGGCAAGCAATGCACAAGCAGCACAAGTCAGCTTTTCTGTGCAACAGCAGTATGCCATGGAGAAGCAGACTGATCTTTTGATGGAGAAAGCTGCAGAGTACCTGTTGCCATCTGGCATGAACTTTGTGGCAGCTCAACCTTGTCGTTGTGACTCAAAGTAGCTTGTCTTGAACAATGTGGATAGCATTACTATCATGATCATCTAGTAGAAACCAACTGCACACACCTGTTGCCATCCTGGGAGAAATTCTGAAGGAGCTCATCTTTCTCCTCCTGACTCATCTTGGTCACCCCACTGTCGTCCCGTACTCGCTTAGTGCACAAGTCCAGGATGATCTCAGCTGCACCCTTAGTGAAGAGCCGGGCGCACATCATGCCTTCAATCCTGCACAGTCACTAACACTCTACAGTCATGTCTTGAGATACATGCAAATTCGCCCTGATTACCCCACTGTCATGCCCGACCTGCATGGTGCACAGGTCCAGGATTATCAGCCGCACCCTTAGTAGAAAGCCGTGCACACATCATGCCTGCAATCCTCCACAGTCACTTGCATTCAGTCAGCCTTGACCAGCTTGGTGCACAGGTCCCGGATGATCTCAGCTGCAATCTGAGTGGACAGCCTGGCGCACATCGTACCCTTGATGCACGGTCTCTGAAGGCATGATGTGCACGAGGTTGTATACAACACGGGTTAGTGATGTGATGACTGCCTTTGTTCCCAAAAACTTACATCAAATCACTTAAAACACTCAATACCCACAATGCAGCCAGTACCACTGCAGCCAGGATGCAGTGATGGGTTCTGTATTCTTTTCCTTTATCAAAGAACATGTCCTTATAATGAGTGCACTTATATCAGGACATCAGGTGATACTGCAGTGCCATCATGCAGTAACAATAAAGGCAGCTGAGTAGTCATGCAGGCGTCTTCAGACAGGCCTGGATGATATGACAAACGCTGTTGCAGCTATATATGTGGCGCATGCATATATGTCCTCGGCTGCAGGTTGCAAGAAGCAATCGAGGCCAAAGCTGCTGCTGTACTTGCTCATGCACATCGGCTCATGATAAGAAACTCATGCAAATTGCCTGCTATGATGCACCTCAGGTGTAGGAACAAATAGTTGTAATGTAAACATAAGTGCCTTGCACAGCTGCACAGAATTGCAACACCTGCAAGGAGGACAGCAGTGAATCATTGTCACATGTACACTTGGCACATAAACATTTTAGTGCATCAATCATTGCATTGGAGAGCGTGGTGCTGACTGGAAACAGGCAAAGGCACAGCAGCTGGGTGACTCACGAAGCATGGCTCTGTAGCGTGACCGAAGTCATGCGCTTGCGATCTGATGAGAACGGGATCACTTGCAGGATCTGGTGGGCCTGCTGCAATGAGCCCACCTCAACTCCAAGCTTGCTGCACAGCTCTAGCAGAGCGCACTCTGTACGGTTGCCCACACGCACAAACTCACCTGCACCAGCAATGCATGAGGACATGAAGTGACATGTCAGCTTGTGCAGACACACTGTTGCTCACATGCACAGGTTCACCTGCAGGTGCTGAGCAGTTCATGATGACAGCATGGAAATCAATTCTGCAAGTGTGACGTGGCCATATGCACACTTGCATTGCTGCCCGTCTAGCAATTGATAAACACAGGGGCACTGGTATATGACTGTGTATTGTTGCCTATGTATACAGAGATATCCCGCAATGCATCATGTTGAGGATTGTTGCACACCCTGTTGCTCATGCGTACCAGCTCAGGCATGCCTGGCAAAGCACAGGCGAGTTTGTCAAATTAGACAACAGTATGCATGCATGACTTCACATGTATGAAGTCATGCAATCACTACGCATATCTTGCAACGCAGGTAGACATCAAGGCGCTGAAGTGTTGCTGGTGTCCTGTTGCACACTTGAAGAAACTCACCTGTGCATGTACAACGCACAGGAGAATTCCGCCAGGTCAGCAGCAGGACATGTGCAAGCTTCAACTGTATGAAGCCATGCAAAGTCAACAGTGCATGTCAAGCAAGGCATCAAGATATTGAATTTTGCTTCTGCAACTTGACTTATACAGACTGGCAATTTGATGCAAGTGGAAAACAGGATGTGGGCAAAATCCTATGCCCAAACATTCTATCACAGTAACCTCTGCACCCTGCAGTCTAGGAAAAGCCCTACAAGCAGCGCATGTGGCAAACAGCAGGACCATGACCTATTTGCGCACTACAGGTTGCTACATGCGGCTGGGTGCAAGCTTTATAAGAGAATATGTCATGAATCCATCAATCATGCAAAGAAAGTATGACAAAACAATTGAGAGCAGGGGGGAAATGCTGAACGCAACCAACTGCGCAAGCCTGATGGATGAGCTGACACAAAGCTGTAGCAGATGTCAAGTGACGGAGTCAAGTGGCACGGCGATCCTGTTGCAAAAGCTGGCATAAGCTATAGCAGGTCAAGTGATGGACAGAAGCACCAAGGCAAGCCTGTTGCACAATCTGGCACAAAGCTATGGCAGGTCACGTGATGGAGGCAAGCCTCAGCACAGAACTGCAAGACAAGCAATGTTGTCTATGGCAAAAGGAGACAAATGGCAGGGCAGACCTGACTCGTGGTCAGGCTTGACACTGGCAGTGGTGTTGAGGGCCACGCTGCTGCCCAGCAGGTCCCGTACCCGGGGGTCTAGCCCCAGAGGGATGTCCTGCCACTCATTCCGCCCCACTGCAGTACACACAACATACCTCAATTGCCACCCACACTCAAATCTGCGACAGGTGGCCACATAGACAGGCTTAGGCTAGTCACACTCAGCACTTGTGCTGGATTGAATGTCTGCTTCCCCAGGATATTGTCATGCAGCACTTGTATGATGCTCAGATTAAGCCATCCCATCTTGCGCAAACTCGCTGAAACATGGTGGTGTCAAAATCTAGACCAGGGAGAAGTCCTTGAAAACGGGCAAATCATGCTAAAAACTGGAAGCATCACAGCGCAAGCCAAGCCAGGTTGCTGGCGTAATCTGATTTTGTCAATGCATAATGTGATGCTCGGAAGTACATTACCTGGCTGAGGAGTCTTTAAGGAGTCCAGCTTGTTGAAGTCAGCTCCTCCCACCCACATGCGCACCACTTGCATGTCATTCTGGGTCAGCGTGCCTGCAGCACAAGCAGGATACATTGTGAAACAACACAGCACACTACATAGCATGAAGCATAGATTTGTGCAGCATCAGTTCCAACTGATCTTCAGGCCACAGTTGAAGAAGCTATTGCCCATGCACATGCAATCAAACGGCAGGCTGCCAGGCTGCAAGCTAACATGACAGGCAGACCAGCAGGCAGGCTGCACACATCTACAGCATAGTGCTGCTTGACAGACATTGACAATGCAGTTGTAGGCAGGCAGGCGGACACACTCACTGTACCAGCACTGTCTTGCTGGCATACAGTTCATGACAGTGCAGTCCTTACCTGTCTTGTCAGTGCAGATAGTGGTGGCTGTGCCCATGGTCTCTGCAGCTCCCAGGTGGCGTACCAGGTTGTTGTCCTTCAGCATGCGCTTCACGCTGTAGGCCAGGGCAATTGTGACTGCCAAAGGCAGCCCCTCAGGAATTGCCACGACCTGCAGGCAATACATGGCATGATCACACCTGTTTTGGGCTGTGCATAAGGATGCTGTTGGCAGGGTCTTGTCAGTGCAGGTGTTGGTGGTTCTACTTGGCTTCAGTTTTAAGATGGATGCTGACAGACAAAACCCAGGTGCGTCATCTGCGACCAGTTGAGGCTGTTGGCTGTTGCCATGGCCTTAGCAGCTCCCAGATGGCGCATCAGGTTGTTGTCTTTCAGCACCCACTTCGCACTGCAGCCAGGGCAATGGTGACAGCCAGAGGAAGGTCCTCAGGGATTACCACCACCTGCAAGCAGTACATGGTCTCAGCAGCTCCCAGAGGGTGGACCAACTTATTGTCCTTGAGCACTTCACACTGTAGGCCAGGGCAATTGTGATCATCAAAGGGAGCCCTTCTGGGATCGCAACTACCTGCAGGCAATACATGACATGATGAACAATGTTTTGGGCTGTGTGTAACAATGCTGTCGGCAGGGTGTTGTCAGTGCAGGTGTTGGTGGCTCCATCTGGCTTCACTTTGAGGTGGATGCTGACAGACAAAAAGCAGGTGCACCAAATGCGAGCAGCTGAGGCTGTTGGCTGTTGCCGTGGCCTTAGCAGCTCCCAGATGGCGCACCAGGTTGTTGTCTTTCAGCACCCACTTGGCACTGCAGCCAGGGCAATGGTGACAGCCAGAGGAAGGCCCTCAGGGATTGCCGCCACCTGCAAGCAGTTTAGGTCTCAGGGTCTCGCAGATGGCGCACCAAGTTATTGTCCTTGAGCGCTTCACACTGTAGGCCAGGGCAATTGTGACCGCCAAAGGAAGCCCTTCTGGGATTGCAAAGACCTGCAGGCAATACATGGCATGATAAACTTGTTTTGGGCTGTGTGCAAGGATGGTTTTGGCAGTGTCGTGTCAGTACAGATGACAGTGGCCAGGCCATTGATCTCAGCAGCTCCCAGGTGGTGCACCAGCTTGTTGTCTTTCAGCACTTGACTCAACCTGTAGGCCAGGGTGAAATAAATGCTCAAAAATAACAATGGTGACAATCATCGGAAGCCTCTCAGGGATTGCCACCACCTGCAGACAATCCATGGCATGATGCAGCATGTTCCTTACTGGGCACTTCAAGGAGCATTTCAGCTCCAAAGTTCCAAAAGGTCTTCAGATGAGACTGTTGATGTTGGCAGGGATGATATGACAGAGGCGGGACTTGTCATCATCAAGCTCAAAGGCATTAGATGCAGACTTGTACTGTACTGTACGATGTTGAATGAGAGCCTGTCATACATGCTTGCTGCTCAGCGCTGCTGTTGGCCCAGACATGGAACCTCCCAAGCCTGCTGTAGCGCAACCGTGCTGACAGCATATTATATTTGCTAAGCTTTTTGCACACAAGCACAAAAACCTGGCATAAGTGTGGAGTGATAATGTAGTCCAAATAGAGTGAAGCAAGGTTGCTTCACTCTACCATCAGTACATCATCACCCCCATCACTACCCTGTGGGCGCTCATGCTATGCACCATGCGCGTTGCCGCTTATGCCGGATTTTTGTGCGTGCACGCAAAAAGCTTAGCAAATATAATATGCTGTCAGCACGATGTATCCTGTTAAGTGCTCTTGCAGTCAGTGTTCACCGCTGTATGCAACATGTGCATACAAAGCACTCAAAAATTGCAGCATGTGGCATGTGGTGTGGTAGCACAGCAAAGACTAAATTGCCTGCTGGCAGCAACAACACAACAGAGAGCATTATCGACTTGCACTCGATAAGATAGATTGTCAATGCATGTGTGTGCCATTTTGCTGGACAATGCACACCTGAAACACAGAGCATGAGGGCCTGTCAGACCAAGTGCTTAATAATCAGCTGCACTTGTGCCTGCTTTAGTGCCACTGCTCTGATAGCATATTGTACTTGCTCAGTTTGTTGCAGCTTTAAGCGTCAGAGAACAAGGTGCATTACATAACCCAATACCAGGACAAAGATGGCGATGATTAAGATATCAAGATAGTCGGAAACAGGTTTGCAAACAAGTTTGTCTCTGGACTACTTGAAGTTCCTCGTCACTGCCATGACCATCTTAATGAGTGCTCATGCAGTCAATTTAAATCGGTCAGCACACAATTCTTGCTAGGCTTGTTGCAAGCGCACAACACAGGTAAAAATGGCAGCAAACATCATGCACTGCATGAGCACCCAGCAGAATAATGACGGCAGTGATCAGGACTTCAGGTACTCTCAAGCAACTTTGCCTCAGACAGACTACCTGAAATTTCTCATCGCCGTCATCAGCATTGTGGTGGGTGCTCGAGCAATATACATGTGTAATACGGTTATTTCTTCCACAGGATGCCACTTGCAATGCATTCAATCATAGTATGCTGCACATGGCATGGTATCACATGGTTTGGGGTGAAATCCATGATACATAGCATGGGAACATACCAGAATGGTGATGGCAGTGATGAGGAATCGGAGGTACTCTGATGCAAAGGACCAGTCCCAGCTCTGACCCTCAACAATGAACTTCTGCCAGCTGTATTGGGATGCAAGGGCCCCAAAGGCCAACAGCCCTGCCCCAAGTCCCACCTGCCCTATCAAGGCAGCCAGCTTCTCCAGCTTAGCCTCAAGGACTGTCGTCTCCCTGCACACAACCACCACATCATGGCTACAACAATAAGACTCGGTTAATGTACATCTATATGACAGTAATGCAACTGTCTACATGCACAATTACCAGTCATGGCTACAGCAAACCTCAAAGACACATTGCGTCTTGTGGCTGTGTAGGACTGATGAAAGCTGACTGAAGACAACACACCACAAACCACTCGATTGTGAACAGCCAGCCTCTCCAGCTTAGCCAGCAACACAGTTGGCTCCATGCCAAATCATGATAGTCAAGGCTGCTGCAGCAAGTCATGGACACTTTGCAACATATACTGGTGCTGAACTCATGAAGGCCAACTCAAGGCGACACACAAGAATCCACTGCATGTAGACTGCCAGCTTCTGCAGTTTAACCTTGAACAGTGATGAAGGCTAAGCAGGAGTTAGCAGATTGCAATGCTTGTGGTGTGGTCTCATGTGTCAGCCTTCATCAGCCAATCAATGTTACAAGCTGCAGGTTGTCTGTGTGATTTGCAAGCGTGCTCAAGACCCATGACTGCTGAAGCAAGTCACAGAAAGCTCACTTCTTGCAACGCTGCAGAACCAACAGATTCTGACGTCAAGGTAACACCAGGACACAGCACTTTAGATTTTTGCAGTGTGAAGCACCCTGCTCAACATCAAGCCTTCAGGTCAGTGGATGACGCACAAACTGGGTCTGGGGGCAACGGGTCAGCTGCATAGCTATCTGCTGAAAGCAAATTGTGCCTTCAGCAGCAATGGGTGTGGGAAAGTATCAATTGCCAGCACCATGGGCAAGCAGATCAATCACATATGCATACAATGACTGTCAACCATGAGTTAGTCACATAGCTGGTTGCCCAAAATATGCCGACCCTGCCTTTGACAGCAGTGGGTGTGAGAAAGTTGGTGATTGCTTACTTGCAACCTGAGGAGTCGTCATCGTGACCTCACGCTAGCAGGTCCAGCACTTATGCATACACTGACTCTCAGCAATGCGCTGAACACATAGCTTGTTGCCCAAAACAAGCAAACCCTGCCTTTGACAGCAGTGGGTGTGCAAGGATGTTGGTGTTTGCTTACCTAAGACCTGGGGAGTCTTCAGTCTGACCTTGAACCAGCAAGTCAGTCACTAATGCATACACCGACTGTCAGCAAGGAGCTAGCCGCATAGCTCGTTGTCCAGAACAAGCAAGTGTTGCTTCTCACAGCAGTGGGTGTCAGCAGGACAGTTCTGCCAAGTTACCTGAGACCAGGGAAGGCTTCATCCTGACCAGGTCAATGACGTATGCTTACACTGACTGTCAACGATGAGCTAGCACATAGCTTCCAGTCCAAATGAACCTGACAGTGGCTTTTGACAGTGGCTTTTGACAGTGTTGAATTTGGGTAAACTGTTTGAATTTGCTTACCTGAGACCTGAGGAGTCTTCATCCTGGCCCCGAGCCAGCTTGGCAATGATGCCCGCCTGTGAGTTGGGCCCCACTGCAATGACAAGAGCGCGCCCACTACCCTCCAGCACCTTGCTGCCACTGAGAAGCAGAGGATCCTCGTCAGCATCCTTGAGCACGTCCTCTGCCTCACCAGTCATCTGGCTCTCATCCACCCTGCAAGCATGAATGAGTCCTCGTCAGCACCCTTCAAAATGTCCTCTGCCTCCCCAGTCAACTGGCTCTCATCAACCCTGCAAGCATGACAACCGTGTAAGTCAAGGCAGGCATGCGAACTTCTTGCTGGGTTCCTCAGCGCATGGCAGAGGCAACAATGGGCATCCTCTGCCTCTCCAGTCAACTGGGTCTTATGCAACCTGCAAGCATGAAGGTCAGAGCAGTCACACCCCACGGATGATGGTCTTGAGATGCACAATGAAGGCAGCAATGGGCATTTTCTGCTTTCACTGTCAAACTGGGTCTCATTCAAGCTGCAAGCATTATACTGATATGAATGCAAGCATTCATACACCATTGATGTCGGTTCCTTAGCGTATGGTAAAGGCAACAAATGGCATCTTGTGACTTGCTAGTCAACTGGCCTTGATTGTCGCTGCAAGCGTGGCACTCATTAAGTCGGAAAAGTCAGACCGCATTCATGTGAGTTCCGCATAATCAAGACAACAATGATTGTTTCCTGCCTTGCCAGTCAACTGGCGCTGGCTGACTGTCGAAGCATGATACCCTCATGGGTCAGAGCAGTCATGCCCAATTGTAGATACTTGAGTTGCATCATAGAGGCAGTAATGCAGGTTGTGGGTGTCAAGGCATCGCCGCAGACGGCATTTCACCAGTGCAGTCAATCACCAAATGACCCAAGAAAACCTTGGGTCATTTAGACTGCTGCTTCCAAATGGCAACACAGTACATTGTGCTCAAGAGCCGCAATGGATGACAGGTTGATATATCCGCATGCATGAAAAGCAAGCCATACAACAAAGCACACATATGTGGTGACCAAGACCACGAACCTGATGCCATGGCCAGTGAAGATGATGGCATCTGCTGGCAGGATGTCTCCAGTCTCAAACAGCATGACATCACCCACCAGAAGGTCAAAGATGGAGATGTCCTGCACCTCGCCATCTCGCAGCACAGGGACCTGCAGCATCAGCAGCATGGAATACGTTAGCACAACACCCATCTGAGCATGCATGCTCCTTTGCATCAAATTCAGTAGAATGCAGTGTTTCACAAAGTCACAGCACAGATGAATGTGTCTTGCAAGGTCTGCATCAAAGAAAACATTGCTCAGCAGCAACACCCACAAGACAGGTAAAGCATTTCTGTAGGCTATGTAAGCAGACAACCAAGCTAGCACAGTCTTGCAGCACAACATGTCATGCTGAAGCATGCACAAAAGTCGTTTGAGAGTGAACAAAAGTCAATGCAGAAATGGGTGTAATGCTGACCTGGCCACCCTCTGACACCTTGTTCAACTCCTTGAACTGCTTTTCCTTCTGGAAGTCGTTGGTTGCAGTCACCAAGACCACCACTGCCACAGCTACTAAAATGGCAGCACCCTCAATCCAGCCAGCATCACTCTTGTCCACTGTCAGTCCCAGGCCCAGTGACACCACTCCAGAGGCTAGAAGAATCAATACAGTGAAGTCTGAGAGAGCCTCCTTCACCAACTCCAGAAAAGACGTCTGCACAACAGCAGAAATGTGTTTCTGTCAGGTTAAAAAGGTCAGGTGAAAGAGGACAACAAGCAAATCTTTACTGGGTGTGGTCGATAGGCCTTGGGTAAAAGGTGTCTCTTCTGTCATGTGCGCAATACGAAGGCAAGAATTGCGACTTGCACACAAAAGCAGAAAGCAAACGGTAGGGCGGCTTTAGACTCACCTCCTCCTTTGGCGGAAGTGTGTTGGACCCAAAGGCAGATGCTCTTTTGCTGAGGTCTGCACTGTTGGTGCTCAAGCCTCGGTCCAGAGATGTCAGAAGAGCGTCTGCTAGCTGGAAGACACTGTTTACACTTGCGCCTTCAAAGGGAGTGTCACCCCTGCTCTGTGCCAACTTCCGCAGCTGACTTTGGTCGACGTTGAAGATCTCATCAGTGGGCCGCTCAGCAACTGTCGCTGCGCTTTCTTGCTGTATGACTTTAGTTGCAAGTCTGCAGCGCTCGCTGTGACCTACTTGCAAAGGAGGTACTCGTGCAGGTGCGCTAGGCCTTGATGACGGACGGCCAAATGCTGGCCGTCTTGTAGCGCGAGCTGAAGGCTGATGAGTGACGGCTCGTGCATGCTGCCGCATCGAACAAATTGGTCGAGGGCATCGAACAGAGCTTGACCTGAAGGCCTGCTCCATACTCAACGCTCCGACAGGGCCAAAGGCCCTTCACATCGAGAAGCAAATAGCAATACGACAAGGACAATTGGCTGGTTGTGCCTTGAGAATGTTTAGCGCTGACGCAACGTCTCTGTTGACTTGACCCCGAGGTCACCTCGCAAACACCGATCCAGGGGCCAGAGAAGCCTGCCGAGCAATCAAGCAATGCGCACGCAGGCGGATTCAGTCAGTGCTGTCAATCGCAGAAGCCAGTTGCTGTCTATCGGCAAGGAGGCTTCGCTAGCTATACTACAGGTGGTCCTGTGCTCTGAGAGAATGCTGAGCAGGAGTGAGCGTCCTTGGGATTCGTTGTCGGGATTGGGGTTGTCAACGTAGGGTTTTGACTTGCTGTCACTGTCCCTGAAAGCAAGGGCTCAGGATCAGCTAAAATGGCTTCAATTCGCGGTTCCACACACCACATAAAGCTGCATCGCCAGCGCTGCATCACAAACACTTACTCGGCTTAGGGTGACAGTTGCAAGCGTTGGCCAACGATCATGGTTGATTGAAGCCATGCATGCGAAATGCAGGGCTGTGCTTTTCATTCAAGGTTTTCAACGGCTAAGGCACCCGCGAGGGAGCCGCATCATGTCCAAGCTTGCATACACTGCATTGCGAGTGTTTGATGCAGTCTGCACAGCAATTTCTGAGTGTTGTCGGATGCAGTGAATCTGCAAGTTCGTGACCACATTTGACTCAGTTGACCTCGTTCAAGATGCCTAACACATTCTGCATGCTCAACCCAAGACGTGTGCGCGGCAGCATGGCTGCAGCGTGCGAGAGTGTTGCTAATCGGGCCTACTTGCACATAGCTTGCCCACTTGCCGTCGCTAGAGAGCTTGAAGTGTGGCAATCGTCCGACGATCACCATGCACCTGATGTCTTGCGCCTTGTACCCTGCACCGCACCGTGTCGACCATGATCGTTGGTGTCAAACGGCTCTTGCGTCAGGCTACGACTCTGGCAACGTTGGCGCAGATGCTGACCTGCAGTGTGTATTGTCAGGCGTACGCGTATCAAAGACACCTCTCTACAAAAGTACGCTTGCACGCATTACTCTGGAGCTTGAACGCATAATGTCGACTTGAAAGTGACTGCAGACTCCGTACGCCAGCAGACTATCACTGACCAGTGGTGGCAGTTCGGCAAATCAAATCAACAGTCAGCCAGTGTTCACGTACTGGCTTGCACGGCATGGCACAAGATGGCCCACACTCAAGCGCATGCAGCAGATCAGTAAGCTGCAAGACGTTTTGCAGGTGCAGTCCAGCACTGTCTCGCTCCTGCGAAGCAAATTTGCCTGGATGAACCTCTGTGTTGTAACATTCACAAGACAGCTTCAAATATGCTCGGTCCATTTGCTGGAACATACTGTTGTTTGCAGATCATGTCACAGGATATCATCAGGCACTCAAAAACTTTTGAACAAAGCACATGGCAGGTATTTGCAGTATGCAGGTCCTGATGCACAACAAAGTCATCCATGGGTGGTCAACTGGACAAGCCCATTTGCAGATCAACTTTCTGAGGCAGGACAACTGCACCCGAAAGGTTGCCACAAAGCGCATAAATACAAACAGCGCATTTTGCTTTCCATGTGCATGACTTTGCTGTCTTGCAACTTTGTCCTGACCAGTCAGCCTGCCTGCTTTCCTCAGCAATTGCCCTGTCAGACTAGTACCAAAACCCATCAGTAGAAAAAGCTCAACTCGCTTTCATACACATGAGTTGGCTGTCTTCACCTTGTCCCGCCAACCTGCCTTCTAAGTTCAGCAACTGCTCTGCCACACTTGAGCCAGCTTGAAGTGTGTGACAAAGAGCTGCACATGAAAAGGTAGCATGACATGTGCATGTATGGATACAAAGTCCATGAAAAAATAGGGTGTATACGCAGGCCTGGTGGAGATGCAGGGAATGGGAGCGGAATTCCAAAGACACCTCATGGCGTCTCTTGAAGAGCAAGAGCTGCTGGACAGAGTCGATGTACATGCCACTGCTGTAAGTTCTGCTATTGTTATGCATCATCACAACCATCATCACATGCTGCTCAACATGGTGGTGTCAATGCCATCGCTGCAAGTTCTGCTAGCGCTATGCATCAGCATCAGCATCATCACTGTGATCATCACATGCTGCTCAACACAGTGATGTCCACGCCGCTGCTGTAAGTCCTGCTATCTTCTCATGTCAGCGTCACCACCATCCTCATCATCAGATGCTGCTCAACACAGTGATGTCCATCCTGTTGCTGTAAGTCGTACAAGCTCAATGCATCGTTATCACCATCAACAACATCATCATCATCATCATCATCATCATCATCATCATCATCATCATCATCATCATCATCATCAGATGCTGCTTAACAGAATGATGTCCATGCCGTTGCAGCAAGTCCTCCCAACTCAATGCAGCTCATCCTGAGTCAACTCTGGGTCAAAAATAACGATCAAACTTGTTCTGACCTTGCTGTCACAGTCAATGTATAGCAACTTGCCTTTGAAAGGACACTCAATGTAAGGACGTTCTCAATGTAAGGACAATGCAATTGGCACCTATCATTGCATGCTGACTGCACAGACACCTCTGAGTAGAGACATGGCAATATAAGGACAAGTTTCTCAAGAACCCAAGCAGTCACTACACAGAGAAGTCACTGCATAATGGTTTGCTGAGTGGCACCTGACTGTGCAGATACGTTTGGCTAGCACGGTCCTGGCCCATTTGCTGCTGCAAACTTGCGCAGCAGTTGTAATCAGCACTACGTGCTGCAGTGCAGTTGAGGTATTTTGCTGTTTTCTTGCAGAAAGTCAGTTCCCATGATAGTGCTACAGCTTTCATGCAAGGCATGTGTGAATTCGTGCATTGTTTCTGCCACATGATCCCTTCGTTGCTTGAGGGGTTCACATAAGTGTGCTTGCCTCCACACATGCCTTGCATGAAAGCTTTGGCACTATCCTGAGTCATGGCTTTCTGCAGGAAAGGATCAAAAGCGCTTGAGGCACACAATGTGGGCACAACACTGGATGCACACCCACACACGCTCTGTGTGAACACTTTGGCCCTGTCCTGGGTCCTGGCTTTTTGCAGGAATGCAGCAATAGCACTTCAGGCACATGATGGGGGCACCTCTTGTGCATCTGACATACTGCTGCTGCTTTCTTGCAATCAGCCCACACCCAGGAGAGTGTCATGGCCTTCATGCCAGGCGTGTGTGGAGGTCTACAGTATTGTGCACCCACGGTGCGTCTGAAGTGCTGTTGCTGCCTTCCTGCAGGAAGCCAGGACTCAGGACAGTGCCAAGGCTTTCATGCAAGACATGTGTGGGGTAACGCACACCTACATGGACCCGACAGGCAAGAAAGGCATCACAGGACATGACAGGACTGTGCGCATCAGCCATAGCGGGCATGACACCACCAGTTTGTGTCTGAAATGCTGTTGCTGCTTTCCTGCAGAAATCAGGACCCAGGACAGCGCCAAGGCTTTCACGCACGGCATGTGTGGGGGCATGCACACTTACACAGACCCCACACGCCGCATTACAGGGCATGGCAGGATTGTGCACATATACAGGGCATGAAAAGACTGCACATCAGCCACAGCGGGCATGACACCATCCATGTGTGTCTGAAGTGCTGCTGCTGCTCTCCTGCAGAAAGCCAGGACACAGGACAGCGCCAAGGCTTTCATGCAGGGCATGTGTGGGGGCACACACACTTACACGGACCCCTCAGGCAAGGAAGGCATCACAGGACATGACAGAACTGTGCACATCAGCCATGAGGGGCATGACAGTAACTACACCATTCACGCTCGGCCCAAGCATGAGGATCCCCTGCTGCGCTTCTTTGACATGTGCCCAGCTTATGACGCTTATGTTGCCAAGATCAACGCTGACTTCCTGGTGAGTATGTGTCAAGTGGTTGGCAGCCGTGCTTAGTCAAACTTCTGTCATTAACCATTCATGCATACATATCAAAGCGCATGCTAGGCAGGCTCAGGGGACCTAGCTAGGTATGTACAGGAGCAGTAGACTGTCTGTAACTAGTCTGGTCTTTGGCAAGTCCAAGCTTTCTATGATGATTCTAATCTGCCCTATTCTGTTGACATACCTGGAAATGGTTTGGCATGCACTAAAGCTTTGCAAGCATCCAAGATCCAGTGCTGTGGATCTTGGAATGGTGGTGGTGAGTGTAGGAATCGTTCTGTTCTGCTTGTACGGCCTTCAAATGGTTTTGCGTTGAACAAAGCCTCGCAAGCGTCCAAGATCCAGTGCTATGGGTCCTGACTCTCTGAGAGGCTTTCTTGAATGCCAACCCATTTCAAAACATGTAGACAGGAGAGGACAACTCCTACATTCAATGTCAGGTCTTGCATGGACACAGATATTTCTGGGTCTGTTAGCATCACAGTGCTGCCTCTCTGCTCAATAAGAACAAGATGCTAGGGCAATCAATTTGAGCTTGTGACTTGCTTTAGACCCCCAGCTTGCTGAAGCATATATACAAGTCATGCTGATGCGCACATTCAAATTGGTGCAAGTCAGCCATAGCTTTGCACTCACAGCTGAGATACTCACGTTTCAATGATTTCCTGCTTGCCTTGGTCATGCTGGTGCTCGGTCTCATATTTGAGGTTGCTGCACTGCATGCAGGAAGAATGAAATGCGAGCAATGGACCATCCATATGCCAAGGCCAGCTGCAATCCTGCCGTAATTTGAACCCTCAAAGAAATCTTTACATCTGGCATGGCTACATGCATGAAGCATGGCAGCATGAGCAGCGGTCCATCCATGTGCTGCAGCTAGGTGCAGCCCTGCCATAACATGAATGCTCAAAGGCAACTTCACATCTATCATGACTGCGCGCAGATGTTTGGGCTAGCCCGCTGCACATGCTCAAACTTTGTGTGTGTGGCCAGCTTGCTCCAATTCGGGCTTGAGTACTCCAGTCTGCAGTAGCTTAAACGTCCAAAGGCAAGTTAACAGTCATGACTTCTGCATGCAGAAAGCTTGGGAGCATGAGCAGTGGTCCAGCCATGTGCCAAGGCTATCCGCAGCCTTGCAACTGCCGGAGGGCAGATTAACAGAGCGGAACGTGGATGCCCTATGGCACCTGTGCCAGCAGGAGGCCGGCCTCTGGGGCATCAACCATCAAGCATGCTCTCTTTTCTCACCACAGGTAATCATCCGTGAGTGTCCAGCATCCTTTTTGTACAGCAATCTCTCAATGTGATGACACTTGCTATACCCGATACTCTCACTGGAAGGGCAATGCCATTTTCGAACCAATCACCGGATTGCATCTGCAGTAGTAAGGCAATCTGATGTCAGGGACATTTATTTGACAGTCAGTGTAGTTGCTGTAGCATTCTGTACGCAGCATGCCTCTAGCATTAGCTGAGCTGATGGGACATGTGTTTGTAGGCATTTGGCATTGGCCATTTCTGCAGCAGCACAGCTGATCAGCCAGCAAATGTGGTTGACTGTGACGGTTGACATGTGGGTGGCAGTGGTGCAGGAGGCTGCTCACATGGAGTGAGTGGATGACGTGAAGATGTTTATGCACTGCTGACAAAGCATCACAGTCCATTGGTTGATACATGCGGTTGACTGTGACTGCTGATATGTGGCTGTTCATGGTACAGGAGTGTGCTCAGTCACCCACTGGCATATGCGTTTATGGTTTAGAGAGCAGCACAGCTGATCAGCTGGCGCATGTGCTTACTTGTCCTGCTGAAGTGTGGTCAACATTGCTGCTGAAGCGTGAATGGCAGTAATGCAGGAGGCTGCTCACATGGAGTGGGTGCATCATGTACACATGTTTACGCGTACTGACAAATCATCATAGCTGACGGGCTGATGCATGTGATCTATTGCCACTGCTGATATGTGGCCAGTCAAGTTTGTTGATAACAATCAATTGCTTTCATAGATGTGTGGTCAATCGTGTCTGCTGATATGTGAGTGGCAGTGGTGCAGGAGGCTGCTCATATGGAGTGGGTGGATGATGTGCAGATGTTCATGCGCAAGGGGGCTGCCAGCCCAGTAGCATACCACATGGCAGCGCCCCTGCTGGCTGACATTGCAAACAGTCTACAGGTCAGCAACAGTACAATGCATGACCTGGTTTTCTCATCAGCAACAACTAACCGTGTTGGTGCAAGTCCTATAAAGCTGCACCTGTCATTTGATGTTCAGTAGCTTAGCACCTGGCAGCGTCCCTGCTTGCTGACATTACAAACACTCTGTAGGTGAATCAGATGACCATCAAACATCATTCTGTATGCTTGCTGACCAGATTCCATGGTGCTTCTAGCAGCATGCAGAAGCAGTCAACTGCCTTCAAGCATCTCTACAAGCCATTTATACCAACAGTCGAATTTCAGTCTTGACTTACGCAAGTCATAACACAAGGCTCACTACAAGCTATGATACAAGACAATACAAGGTGCAAGGTACTATTCGTACTGTGGACAATGTTCACAGTACGATAAAAGGTACGATACAAGGTGCGGTACAAGGTATGATACAAGGTATGATACCAGGTACGATACAAGACAGCCTGGTTCCTGTAGCATCACCTGAGGCATGTCGACACTCAGCAACTTGATTATCAGGATGAACACCAGCCCAGACTGTGCATGCCAATTGTCGACACTCAGCAACTTGATTATCAGGATGAACACCAGCCCAGACTGTGCATGCCAATTGACCATTGTGTAAGATGTGGGATAACCAAATTTGCAGTAGCGGTTTGGTAGCTTCATCAAACCAGGCAGCAGATGTGCTGAGTTAGTGCTGATTCACCATGTATTTGTGCCAAATATATGTGCCATCACAATGTGTGTATATATTGTGAATGCATTGGAAAACAAACCCATGTTTGTATATATGCTGGACCTTCCTGGCTGCATTGCAATAGTGAAGCTCAGAGGCACGACTCCTGATGAGTTTTGACACAGCTTCTTTTTATTAAAGCGGCATCACTAGGTGTCTGCCATGAATTAGGAGCAGCAATCTCTCTGCAAGGCAATCTGTACGTTCAAGCTTTCCTAACATCTTCAGCAACTGTACCAAGGTCGCCCAATGTGACAGCAAAGCTGTGATGCAACTTCCAGCAGAAACTTGCTGCAAGCAGTTGTCTTAGGTTTTGCAATGGCCTTGAAATCTGACAGCATGTTGTGAGCTGCGCAGGAGGCAGCAGAGGGTACACCTGAGCAAGCCAAGCTATGCTTTGCTCACGCTGAAACCATCATTCCTCTAGCATGCCTTCTGGGCCTTTTCAAACCTCAGCAACCCAAACCTTTACTTACACAGCCCACCTCTGCACTCCAGTGCAGTGTAAAGCTCTAGCCTTGCATGCTGACATCTTGCTGTGAGCTGTGCAGAATGCTGCAAAGGGCACATTTCAGCAAGCCAAGCTATGCTTTGCTCACGCTGAAACCATCGTCCCCCTAGCATGCCTGCTAGGCCTCTTTGGTCCTCAGCAACCCAAAGCCTTGCTTACACAGCCACCCTTTGCGCCCCAGTGCAGCGCAGACAGCGATCTGCAACAAGCTTCAGCTAGCAAAGTTGACACAGATCAGCAGCCTGACCATGGCAATGTGCATGGCAATCATTCTGTGGGTGATGAGAATGATGCAAAGGCCAGTTGCCAAGGCACCAGTTTCTCTGACAGCAAGATTTATGACAGCTACAGTAATGGTGTGACAAGTTGGTTACCTCCTTTGCCGCAACCGCCAAGAAAAAGGGATTGGCATGGTAGCATGATTGCTCCTTACGGCGCAAACATACAGTTCAGGCTGCATCGCAGTGAGGTATGCAGTTGCCTTTCTCTTTCACGCCTTGTGCTTCCTTGTCGTGCTACTTGTTGCATCTGTTTTGGCTGTTGAATTGCTTGTTCTTCAGGTTTACAGCATGCCTTGCGTTTTATGCAGGGCACACCAATGTCTGCATGCAATGTTGCCATTCTGTTTCGGCTGTTGAATCGCTTGTTCTTCAGGTTTACAGCATGCCTTGCGTTTTATGCAGGGCAAACCAATGTCTGCATGCAATGTTGCCATGCTGTCACCATGTAATTCTGGAGCTGTTTGACCTGCAGTCGACAGGGTGGTTTTGTGTATGCTAGAAGATATAAGCTGAGCTTGGACATATGCACAGCTGCTTGACTGCATCAAGGAAGCGGTCTGCAGGAGCTGCATCATGAGTTGCCATGCTATGTGCTGCATGTTGCACAGCAAGCTATGTTTGCTTTATGCAGGTGCTGGGCAGTTCAACGCCTGATCACATAGTCGAAGTTCTCTACAATGGGGTGCCACTTGAGTTGCCTGGGTGTCATACAAACCAAAAGGTCATTAGCTTGCAAAACTTTTTGGTGAGTACTCACACCATGCTGCTGCTGCTGCTGCTGCTGCTGCTGCTGCTGCTGCGCTTGCTGCATGAGTGACGATGCACGTCGCTATCAGCATTACTCAAGGTGACACCTCATGCATTTAATGCAGGATGCAACTACAGAAGCCCAAGATCCGGCAGCTTTTGACAATGCATGTCGTGCAGCGTGAGCAGCAGTATATCACAGCGTCAATGGTGTTTGTTGACAAGCGTGCGTGAGGCCTCCCAATTTGGCAGTAGAAAGTCAATTTTAAGACATCTTTGAATCGAGTCCAGCAAGTCTGTAATGCATGTTTCTGGGATCACACATGGCACATATGCTTTACACTGCCTTGAACTTACTGTCATTGCATATAGCCACGCTTACACCGTGGTTTGCACCTTCTGCTGCACTTGATTTTGAAGTTAGGCCTGCATGGGGTCAAGCTTCATGGGGGCCGCTCCGAAACCATCAACCTAACTCGATATGCCGCGACTGTGTACGTACCGTGCCAGCAGAACTATCAGGTGCTACAGCTAGCCATTGGTCTTATGCAGGACGACTTGCATTTGTGAACTTCACGTCAGGTCGCGTTAGTTCGGCTTGGCGTTGCCTTCTGTGACCTTGCTTGACAGCCCAGCATGCCTGTGACACAGATCCCCTACAAGCGCCCATTCTTTCAGGTCACATTGTCAACCCAAGAGATAGAGGTGAGCAATGCTGTTTGTGTCTAAGTTTTTTGCGTTGATCACAGATTTGCAGCAGCTCGTGTTCATGTTCAGGAGGACGTAGCTCACATCATTAGCAACACGAAACGCCGTCGCAGACCATCGCCTCCGACAGACAAGATGCCAGACAGGCAAAACCACAATCAGCAGCACCATTGAAGAGCAGCATATGCAACAAGGCGCTGTAAAGGCATGGGGCCTCTTGCAGAGTAGCTTCCAATGCAACAGGGACTCAGAAGATATTGCTGACATATAATATGCGTGGACAGCGCTTTCACAGCTGCTGCAAAATGGCCAAAGAATATGCACAGCACAGAGAGTCCACAGTTGCAGGCCAAATGACTAGAACTTCCAATATTGAGCTGGTTTTGGGCAGTTGCATAATGTACATTATCAGGAATTCGAGTCTCATAATCAGTCACAGTCAAGACCTTCATTTGCGTTCAACACTGTGCTGCTGGTGGTACATCAGTAGAAGTTGCCCCATCTTTGACAGTAGACAGATAAAGAATGATGCAAGAGCATAGTCATAGAGTGTGATATCATCAGCCCATTTAATTATTAGGGGTCAGGAGGGAGCCAATTGTGCCTGCTGCATCAGATACTGGTGTCAAAGCTGTGGGTGCTCTGAGTCCTGGCACCACCATGTTTAACCAGTCATTGTGATCGTGGACCCTGTAAGTCACGCAAAATCTGTTACAACATGACTTGGCAACCAGCTGAAGCTACTACTAGCCAGGTTCACTAGCATTTGGGCCATTCTGTTCCAGAAAGAGAGTTTTGTGCGTTTCTGTTGAAGGACTGGGGTGTGACTCTGATGCATGCTGCATGCGTCGCGGTACAGCAGTCATGGGTGCCTATGTCAGGCTGCTGAGAGTTTGCTGGTGTTGGACGTGTGCAACTTGGACTATTAAAGATGCCCTATTTGTGCATGCTGCAATCAAGGCCGCAATCAGGGGCTGCCTTTACACACAGAGGCTCCCGTTGTGATGCCTAACAGTGAAGTCTTGTTTTTCATCACGATGCCATCACTTGTTCATGTGCTTTTGAGTCGAACAGCAAGCATGGGCATGAGCAAGACTCACCAGCAGAGGAAAGTGCTGTCAAAAAGCGTGCCTACGCTGCACATGAGCAGCTGATGCTGCACAGGCACGCGTGCAAAGTTGACAGCTTGGTAGGCTGGCCAGATAGCCATCTCAGCACCCATAGTTGGCAGAAAGTCCTTCTGAAGCTTGTGACGCACATCCTACACAAGCACACAGAAGACTATAAGGTTTGCAGAGTGTTCAGATCCAGTACAACACATGATAGATGCAACCTTGCACTATACAATCACGTGGCAATGCATCAGTTCTGCTTGGCCTTGGCATTAACAGAAGATTGTGAGGATATATTGGTGCAAGTCGGCGCATTGCCTGCTCAACTGATTCAGATTGTGGTACAAGATTTGAAGTGCAAAACAATGTCTGCCAATGTCAGCTGATTGCATGTGAGCTGCTAACAGTGGTCACTTACCGCCCAATGTCCACCTTCCACCACAGTCATCAGCGCAAAGAAGAGGCCAACATTCAGCGGAGTGTAGACGAAGGTGTCAGCTGCCACCTGAGAGGCCAAACTCAATTTCAGATTGAATTCTGGTTCAGCAACCATCCGTACAGCTTACATGCTAGGGTAACTTGCATCATGCTGCTAGTCATGCCCCGACTGCCAGAAGCAATGTTACGCATCAACGAAAGCAGGACCATTGCACACCTTGGCACCGACAAAGGCTGCTGTTGCAGGCTGCAGTCTGCTTGACACCACCTTGTCAAGCTGCTGATACCAAAAATGGCCAAAGGGTCCTGTTGCACAGCAAGCAGGACCTGTTGATCGTATTGAAAGATTGCACAGTGACACAAACAGCATGCTGAATCTGCTGACCGCACCTATCAGAGCACCACCATATGCTGCAGTGAAAGCAGTTCTCTTGTAGTTGTATCGCAGCCTGCGCCCACGAGCAAGGTCCTCAGCCTTCTGAGCAAGAAAGTCTCCCACAGCCCTGAATGCGACAGCCTGTGCTGAAGAAGGTCTGTGACATTAACAGCGGTTCAGCCTTCAAGGCTGATGTTTCGTACCACAGCGCTCCAGTCGTGATGGCTTCAGTTCTGATCGGCCGACGTCTCAGGTTTCGCATATAGAAATTCCAGCAACGGCCAAACGGATGAGCTGACATCTCAACAAGAAGTTTCTGCACGACGCCACAGGTTGTGAGTTTGCACCATTGCTGCAAGCCAACACCCTCTTCGGCACCCCCTCCGGTCCCCTCCCTCCCGCCCCCCTTGGGTCCCCTCCGTGACTGGCTGTTGACAGAACAGGAAGCATCCTCATGAGAGATCAAGCAGCAGTAGCATGCAACACAGATCACAGCGCAAGCCTGCATGGCATCATGACCGGTGGAGACATTTCATGTGCATGCACATGAAATGTCCATGCATACGCCCGTCTGGGCAATGTCAATTTTGCACTGTGCATGATCACTTGCCATGCTGTTGCCCTCAGGCAGAATAGGTCAAAGTGTCTGTACTAATGTCTCCTAGAGAGAATTGGAGGCAATCCTGCACATCTGTCAACATTCTTCATGCAGAGTGCATGACATAGACTTCAAGTTCAGCAGTCATCCCTTGAAGCAGCAGCGTCCGGACGCGTCAAGCACGTGTCTTTGCCTCACTTGTGAGATATCAACTCGCCACACTGCTAGAGCTTCGCACAATGCTCAATACACAGCTTGCTGCAGCAGTCACAAGCTAGCGCAATCAATCACTCTACAACAAAATTGCGCCTTCAAGCGATAGTTGTAGCCACACTAAACTTGTGGCACAGCAATAGCACACCTTGCACTTTGATGCATATACTCCACTCACTGAGAAGCAGAGTGGTCGTATCTTGCAGAATGAAAGGGCAGAAGCAGAATACGAATATCTATAGGTCGTCAGTGTCGGTGTTTCATAAAGCCTGGCTGCCAAATGATCAATTAAAGTCGTTTACGGTCAAGCCTCAGTCAAAGTCAAAGTCAAAACCATTGCCGCCTGCTCATTTGGTTCTCCTTGGGTTCAGGCCAATATTTGACAGCAAGATTGCTTGTGCTTCAGCAGCCTACTTTGCAAGCCCAATGTCCGTATACAGGTAGATGCTGATGCCATGAACCTTGTCTGTTTTTGATGGCACATAGCCATGCACAGGAAAGGCAAAGGAAACAACACGTGCTTTTTGCTGCATTTGATGCTTGAGCGCTTCTATCATGCGCATGTTTCCAGAGTCGCTGAGGTACAAGGTCAGTACTGTAGCTTCACGCACTGACGCCTTGGCAGCATCCTGCTGATGAATTTGAACAAGATGGTCTAGGCCAGCCCTGCTGACTTCAAGTCTGGCTTCTTCTACCAGGCTTGTGTGAAGCTCAAAGCCCACACCCTTTGCTCCGAGCTTGGCAGCTGCTATCAGCAGTCTACCATCCCCACAGCCTATGTCATACACGACATCTGTGGGAGTGACTTTCGCCAAGTGCAGCATCTTGCGAACCACAGCTTCCGGCGTGGCATGGTATGGTGCAACATAGCGCGAAGGAAAGATGAATCGGGCCCAGGATCTTAGCTGAAACAGAGCAGACTTGCTCATGCATGCTTCGCCTCAGTGATCGTTGCGTGTTGCAATTGCGCTTGAGAGCATGCGCGTTGTTCCGCAATAGCAGCACAGAGGTGGCATCTTTTGCTATTGTGTCACTGAACACGTCTGCTATCTTTGCAGTCTGTGCGACACTAATGCTGTTCTGAAATAGGCTGGCACTCGAGTCATCTTTCTTGGCTTGCATGAAGTGTTAGCATAAAGCTCTCTGCGCATCGGGTCTTGATCGGCAGGCAGCAGCACCGAATTATCAACGCTAAAGGTCGTGAGAATGACATGCATCATACAAAGCATAAGTCAGAGCGACACCATGTGCTCCTCACACGGATGCAACTGACCGCTTATGCTTGGCGGGTGACAGGCCTGAGGTCAAGGTACTCGTTTTGTTGTGCTGCGTACGCCAATACACTTACATCAGCGCCAGTTGAATGCGAAACGATTTATGAGCAGACGTTCAGCTTTACGACTGAGCAGACTGCGAGCACACAGATATATGCCGAGCAAGCCCGAGATCCCGGCCTGGCAGACAGACTTCCAGCAAATTTTGGACGCTGCGCACGAGAACAAGTTTGTACAAGTTGCCACGGCAAGTGCAGGAGATTAGCTCTGGCAGCATGCATTGTCCTGCAAGTTGCTGGCATGAAATGACATTGTGCATGCAAGCAGTGATCCTGCAGTTATGTGCTTGCTGATGACTACAAACAAACCATCAGAAATCAAAGCTTTTGTCGATATGTCAATGCAGGTGACAGAGGATGGTAAGCCTGCATGCCGCACCATGGGCTTCTGTGGCTTCATTCCAGGCACGCAACAAGCCATATTACAAACACATGCCAAGTATGCAACCTAATGTTGATTGTGTCATGTCATTGACATCTGCCTCACAGTCACTGCCTTGCAACCCAAACTGGTGTCCTAATGCATGCATGACGCAGTGACAAAGCTCGCATTCTCATTGATGACACACCAGAGCATCAGAATGTTTTCCAGGTGTGGCATGACTTGCCCATATCAACCGTCCATGACACAGTCTTCACATCCACAAGGAACTGTATCTTGCTCACTGGCAGTGTTGATGATTGAGGTCTGCAAATGTACTGTACAGGAGCCTCAAAGCTGCGCACCTGGAGAGAAGCAACTTTGTCGAAATTTGCAATTGGAACCTACAAAGTCAGCAGCAATTCAGGCTTCGTGGCACGGTCACAGCTGTTGATGCAGACAATAGCAACCAGCATCTGCAAGAGATAAGACAGAAGGAGTATCGCAAACTTGACACCCCGTCTGTGCTACAGTGGTATAACAATGCTGACAGATCGCCTGGGCGTCCTTTCCAGCCTCCAGCTCAGAAAGATGTAGATAAACAGGTGAACTCAGAAAGCTGCTTTTGAACATGGCTCACATTGCAGCATTAGGGGGCAGGCTGTACAAAACGCTGGACCTCATCATGTGCAATGCATTCATACAGTTGAGCAGTGCTTTGCTTGCGTGCATAACTGCATGTGTTGAAGTCTTCTGCATTGATACCTAGCAAGTCATAATGATCGTTATCAAGACAGCTACTATAGGCAAGCTGTGGCTTTGATTGTGGTGTCTGAAGCTTTGGCAAATTCTCTGAGGGTATGTTGTGCCTGCTGTAGGGACCTGTTCCTCCAAGTTTCCTGCTGCTAACGGTAGATGTGAAAGAAGTCGATCATGTGCTGCTTGAACCAGATACACGGGCTATTTGGCACAAGCAGGATGGTGGTCAAGACAAGGATTCTGTACAGCAATCTTGGCACAAGCTGGATGTCAACCCTTGAGTAATGACCTTATCCACAGCAAGTCAAGTGCATGCGTTTTCCTACCACAGGCTAGCATTCCTTGCCAGCTGAAGCAATTTGGCAATCGCTTATGCTTCATACACGATCACACAGTGACATGGGGGGTCGATGATGCTTGCGCCTCACAGGCTCTAGTGGTGCTGAAAAGGATTGCAACCAGAAATGCATCAGGTGTCATTCATATCACCTTTTGACCCAGAATTACATTGGTTTGCTCATGAATCGCTGATGTATGCACATTGGCGGGTGCACATGCAACAGTCTGACAGCACTGACTCGTGTGCTATCCGCACTCACTGTCACACAGCTACTGACAAAAGTGCTCAAGCTTGTTTTGCCGCTATGAGTGGCCCCTGCTGACTGAACTGGAGAGCGCAAGTACTGGGCTGGCAGATCCAACACTTTGCTCTGAGTCCACAAACATGACACAGGCAGCACGAGCTTTGGCATGCTGTGCTCCAAAACTGTATCAGTTCTGGCAGATCTCAAGCAGCACATCAATTGCCACTGCTGTTGTCACCTGTGCTGCTGCATTGACAGTGAGGACCTGCCCTGAACATATTGCTGTGTGAGGCGGGGACGACACACTGACTGGCTCTATTACGCTCTAAATGCTGTAGCCTGACAGGGTGCCGCCGCGACCAATAACTTCTCCAACACAAAACCAGGCATAGACCTCTCCGACAAACAGTAACTGTGTACCAACCTGCAGCAGCACTTTCATCATTGCCATGCACATGCAAACAGCAACACAAGCAACAAGCAACTCAAAAGCAGTAACTGTATGTGTGCATATACATTTTGAGCTGGCCCTGCGACAATCAGGCTTTTGAGTTTGCACTAAAGGTACCTCTGACAAATGTAGGTCTGAGCGCTTCGCCCACTGTCCTTTCAGCTCTTGCCACTCTTTCTGACTAGCATCTATGGTCTTTGGTATTCTGCACGCATTGTATAACGGCTGAGCTACTGCATCTATGCATGAGGCAAGCCTGATGTCTAAGCAGTGGTGATGAATGCAGTGAGCACTAGCTCACGGGCTCAACCTGCTTGCACATAGTTCAGCAACAGGCTGCAGTGCACCATCAGACTTTACCTGGACATCTTTGTGAAAAACCATTGCTTGAAAAGCTTATCCGCTGCTGCCTGATCTTGCACGACGTACTCTTTGTTGGCCTGCATAGTCTTATGGTATTGCTCAACGACCTGCTTTTCTGCAAATCTGTATGAAGGTTCGATGGTCGACCTGGCCTTGCTAGCTAGGCCGCTGATGCGGCTTATGGCAGCCTGAGCCATCGCCACTGAATCAACACAATCAAGACTGGAACAGACACTTTTAGCAAAGCTGCCTCTCAGATCGCAGGACCGACCAGAGCAAGACTGTCTTGGTGCGACACTTCATTCGTTTCCGCATGTTCAGTATGACATGCTTTTTCTGTCCTGATTTTCAGCAAGCCAGTCAGCGATCAAGCAGAACGCCATAAAGCATTTGGTTAGCGACATGGGTGACCTACAAGGGCGCGCAGCAGACCTCCTGGACCGTCTCAATGACAGCGGGTATGTTCTGACTTCGATTCTGCAGGACTGATCTCTGTAACGATTGACGCCTTGCACTAAACGTCAGGCCATAACTGCCTTGCCTTATGCAAGTAATGACAGCTGAATCCGTTATGCCTTCTGTCAGTTATCTTTGCTGGCCGCTGAGACCTGTTGCCAGCAGTAAATACAGAAGAAGAATAGCATTGCATCTTTAGATGAGCAGTCTCAAGTCTTAGATTGCTCATAATGGCACGCAAGCACATTGGCTGAGTAATGTGTCATTTGCAGGCTGGCCAACGATGTCACTGAAGACGACTTGCTTGGGTCACAAGCAGGCCATCAGTTCTGTACACTGTCCTGCGCAATAGCTGATGCAATTCAAAACTTGTCTGGGATTCTTCAGCCTGCTAGTGAAAAGCAGTTTACGGTATGCGTCAGCCTTTGCTGCTGCTGCTCTTGTGCCACAAAGCATCTTGATTCGACACCTGTCTGCATGAGAAGCTACCCGTTGTTTGCTGCACAGGCAGCTGTTCAGCAGGTGAAGCAGGCTGCTGGTTCCCAGAACCATGCTCATTGCAGCAAGATAGACAATGCGCTGAAGAAGTTACTTCTGTCATTTGGTGGCGCCTCATCAAATGAAAGGTTTGCCTACCTAGTGCTTGTCTGTAGTGTGTCTGTGCGTGTCTGTGTATGTCTGTCTGTGTGTAGTGGCTGTCTGTACGTCTGTAGTCCGCAAAGCAGATGTGTGATGTGCATACCCATGCAATGCTGCTGCGACCTTGAACATCTGTGCTCATCAACGTTGTCATGAACGCATGCATGTTGCATGCACTAAGTCACCGCTGCCTGAGTGATTCTGAATGTGATTGCAGAGTAGCTGTTTTGGAGTACTTGGTAGCAACAATCCAGGCAGGCAGGATGCTTTTAGCTCAGCAGGACAACAGATCACAGGATGATACTGACATGAGCCCAGCTTCTCCTTCTGGTGCAAATGTGAGCAGCTGCTGTCTTGTTTATCAGCAACATGTCCAGAAGCAACTTCTGATGTGACACATCTTGTGGCGTATACCCATCTCAGGCAAATTGCATGAATGACACTGATATGAGCCCTGCTGCACCTATTGAAGCAAATGTGACCAGCTGCTGCCTTGCCTACAGTAACGATAACAATCATTGACAATTTCTAGCATATATCACAAGGTGTATGTGGCACAAGTCATGTCTCGACAGGGGGGCTTGTCTTCAGAGTCATGCTCTGCCTTGTCTGCAGTAGTTTCTTTTCATCACAACCGCACTGACTACCCAAGTCCTTATTTTCCTGGTATTATAAACAGCTGCGACTGCAGTCAGAATTCAGTCATTGCATTGTGACTGCATTGTCGTTACATAAACTATCCTGATAGTCGAAAGATTACTGTAGGAGGCAGAGGCCAGTCCAATGGCAGGAGTGGAGGGTGCAGAGGCAAGCTCTTCAGCCCTGATACAGGATCTAGCCTCCATGCTGCAGTGCGAAGCCTCCTCCCCACAAGCGCTCCCAGTGCTGCAAGCTATCTCTGGTGCCATACAGAAGCTGCTGCCCCGCCTGCCCCCAGCCTTTCTGGAACCTATCCTCCCTCCCAACAGCCTCAATGACCAGCAGGTATTGACTTACATGTAAGATTTGCAGGTATGCTGCAGTCTGTCCGCTTCCTGCAGCTAACAAGCCTGCAACAGGTGCCCATCTGCTGCTGAGATACACCATGCGCTTACACTTGAGTGCTTAAGGAACAGCTCAGCAGCACACAAGCACCTGTTGCAGCCTGTAGCAGGCTCAAGAACTGCAAGACAACCCAGTCACAGCACGTTTGCAGATTAAGAGTTGAACCACATGCAAGCGTGACAAACGATTTGCAAGTATGCAGCCTCCTGTTGCAGGCTCAGGAGCTGCAGGAGATAGACAAGGCGCTGAGGGACGAGTATGCAGTGCGACGGCGCATGCTGATAGAACGTGCCAAGGTAACCATGCAGTCCTTCCTCTGGGCTGAGAAGCTACAGCAGGACCATAGCCTGCAAAGCGTTGCTAAGGCTGCTGCCCAACATGGTGAAGCCCTCATGAAGAATGAACCTGCTGTCACTCTGGAAGATGTTTTCAAAGCCAAACAAGGTCAGCCCCTGACATCTTCTCCCAATGTACAATGCCACGTTGCCTGAGTGAAGAAAGGCTGCATCACTGCTCGTGGCCATTTGCAGCAACTAGCAGTCAGCACAGCACAGCACATCTGGCAGTAATCTCAGCTGCAGACAATCTCAGATGCACTGACTAGCTGATGCGCACAGACGTTTGCAGTCTGCGTGATAGGACGCCATCAAACAAGCTCCGCCTCAGACGCCCTTGACTCATTGCTTGATACACCAGGTAAGGTGTGCAATTGCTTGCATATTTTGCCACAAGACAACACAAAACAAAAGGAATGAGCCTGAGCAGCAGTCGAAAACTGTCCATTGACAGATGATGCCTTGCATCAAGGGCTCCAACTGTCGCAGATGCCTGGAGTTGTAGCGTTTGCTTAGCAGATGACCTAGTGATAGTGGCCAGCAAAGCCACCAGCGGGGACCAGGGCTGCTTTGATGTTTCAGTGAGCAGCCGCATGATTGAGGCTGTGTCACACAAAGACAAGTGCATCATTTGCACAATCTGGGTATTGTGTTCTTGTTGGGATGATGTAACTTTCTTGTTTGTGCAGTAGGTGACATAGTGCTGCTGGCCAGCAAAGCTCCCAGTGGGGACAAGGGCTGCTTTGACGTTTCATTGAGCAGCCGTGTCATTGGCGTTATGCCAGACAAAGACAAGTGCATCATTTTGATACTTTTGTACTGTGTTCTTGGAGGGACAACATATCTCTGTGCTTTGTTAGGCAGGTGACATAGTGCCAGTGGCCAGCAAAGCAATCAGTGGAGACAAGGGCTGCTTTGACGTTTCAGTGAGCAGCCGCGTCATTGGGGCTGTGTCCAACAAAGACAAGTGCATCATCTTCTGCATCATGACTCTAGTATTTTGTTCTTGGAAGGACAATGTATCCGTGTTATTCGTGAAACAGGTGATATAGTGCCAGTGGTCAGCAAAGCCAGCAGTGGGGACAAGGCCAAATTTGTGGCATCAGTCAAGATCTTCATCATAGGAGCTGTGTCAGACAAAGACACACTCGTCACCTACTGAATCAAAGCTTTGCTCATGTTGTGTGACACAATTTGCTCAAGCCCTAATGCGCAGGTGACAGGTGTCATAGTGCGGACTGCCAGCAAAGCCACCAGCAGTGACAAGGGCAAGGTTGAGGCGGCACTCAAGGGCTTCATCACTGAGACTTTGTGAAAGGGAGACAAGTGTAGGATTTTCTGCAGCAAAAGTTTGAATATATTTTTCTTTTCGGATATGACACATTTGTGTCAGTTGCGTCAATAACGTATTTTTTGGTGCAACAGGCGACATAGTGCCAGTGGCCAGCAAAGCCACCAGTGGGGACAAGGGCAAGTTTGAGGCATCAGTCAAGGGCTTCATCATAGGGGCTGTTCCTGATAGGGGGGGCCGCCCCACTGAGGGTAGGGCAGCGCAGGCTGCGGCCAATATGCCTACGTGGAAACCCAGATCTGCAGCTGGTAACACTCTGTCCTTGCTCAAGTATGCTGTCAGCATGCACCGCTGCGTTCTTTCCATGACAAGCAGTGTTGTCGCCATCGCCACCTGATATCCTAGATTTGCAGCTGGTAGCAATGATCTGGCCATCATGTGGGATTAGGCGGAGGAATTAAGGTGGGGTGCATTGCACATTGTAGACTTCACTGCATCCTGGCCTGCTTCTATTCGCAGCAGCTCCCTTTACACTGCCAGAAATTGTACATTTTGTCGTGTCTGATTTCTCCCAAATCAGCGCAATGCTGCAGATCACAGTCATGGAGGGGGTGGCCACAGGGGCAGGGGTGGGGAGAGGAATCATGGGTGGTGTCACAGGGGCGGGGGTCAGGGCAGGGCCATTGAGAGGGGGCGCACATAGCTTTTCTTTCTCCTTCTTTGCCTCTCATAAAGTGCATCAATGCAATGCTGCAGATCATGGTGGCGGAGGGGGTGGCCACAGGGGCAGGGGTGGGGGGAGGGATCACGGTGGAGGTCACAGGGGCGGGGGCCGGGGCAGGGTCCAGGGCAGTTGGCAGGGGGGCCAAGATGGGGATCATGAGCAGCAGCATGCTGGCAAGCGAGGAAGAAGAGGAGGCTGGGGCAGAGGCCGCGGCAGATAGCCAATCTCAATGGACTTCCACAAGACATATCTTGAGGAACCCAATGAGGAGGTCACATGGACAACGTCAAGAGTCAGGGATGTTAGGGCTGCCAGCCACAATTGAAAATATGCCCACTAGGAACCTTGATCAATTTTGTCAAGAGGCTCTGCAGCTTTCTACAACCCAGTATCTGCAGCAATGCCCTTGAAAGAATCAGAGGCCAGAGGCTGCGGCATATAATGCTGGCAGCCACATGAGAGAACATCTTCAGCAGAAACTTTGACGAGATGAGCAGATCTTTGCTTTGCAGCCTAGATAGAGCAGAGGCTGTGGCACATAATGTTGATGCTGCTCGCCCTGTCAGAGAACATATCCAGCAAAACCCTGTGTGTTTTGTATGAGATGCTCTGTTTGCAGTCTAGCAGCAGCAGTGGCAGTCTAGTGGCAGCAGTGCTTCTATACATGCTTGTTAGTTCAGTGTTCGGAAGGCAGCTGTCAATTTTCGCATCAACCTGGCAGCATCAGCATTGCGACCTCCATTTCAGCTTGGTATTGCAGCAAATTTTGAAAACGTTAGTGTTAGTGCAATACTGTCCAGATTATTGTGTTAGAGCAGCAATTTGAGAGGCAAAGATCTGCATGGGCAGACTGCCTTTGTTGAAAGCATACACAGAGTACGCAGGTTTACCTATCACATGTGTCAGCAGCACTTGATTCTGGCTGCCCCTTTAGTTAGAGGCTCTCATTATGATCCCCAACAGTGTAGACATTTCTCTTCTCTCTTGCAGTAGCGCTGTTTCCCTCAGCTTGTGTTTAGCATGTACATGCGTGCCTGCTACTTTGGCAATCATCAAGTCTCCTGCCACGCAGAGATGTGCATATTCGTGACAGCGCTCTGTGCCTGTGGGCGCTTGAATCCTGTGTTATTGCACGTTTTGCCCTGGCTTTCTGTATTTGTTATCTTGCACGCCGCAATGCTTGCATATGTGTACAAACAGGCACCTTGTCAGGTTGCTTTGGAATTTTACCAAAGCAGATCAGTGACCAGCCAGCTTTCAATGATTTGGTGTGTTTATGCCTTAGCAGAATGGTGTTACCAAAGAGTTGATATCACAAAACACAAACGCTGCAATGCATAATTTGTGCACTGATGCTACATCACTGACATCTGGACAGCACAGCCGACAGGCACATGATATCATGCACCTGTGCTCGCCTGCTATGATGCATGTGCAGAGGCATGTCTGTGCTCGCAGTTCATGCCAGGATGTGACATTCCTGCAAGTGCCATTACAACTGAAGCTGCTCGGCAAGGCAGTACAGGCACTTCTGGACAGAGTCTTACAGCACTTTGCTTTGCTGTTGTACAAAGCATTGACAAGATTGACTGACTGACTGTGATAACGCTGCGCATTCAACCTGCTAAAACAAGCTGCAACAGCCCTGACAATCAAACCCAGCTCTTCTTTGGCAGCTCTCCACTCTTGGCGATGGTGACCTGCGTTCTAGGCTTGCCAGAACTGCTCCCCTCTGCTTCAATCTTCTTCACTAGGTCCATGCCATTCAACACTGCACAGTCAGACAAGAATGCATCGAGCACCACAAAATGCCAGTGAAACCCAATGCTCTGCATCTCGTGCCTTTTTACCAGGACTCGACAGCCCAACAAAATTGCATTCAGCACCGCATGTTGCCAATGTATTTCTTTCTGCGTCTCAACCTTTCTTTATTTAGCTTGTTCTCATGAAGCATCTGAATTGCAAACTGGCATGTTGCTCACTCCCTCTCATCGTATCTCGCTTGCGATACTTAGGTCAGCACAGAACAGGCGGTGAGGTTGAGTTGCACAACTTGCTATATAAAAATTGCTCAGTTCTGCTTGATGGATGTGTCACAAAAAGCAAGCCAGGCCTGCCAACAAAAGGAAACACATACCTCTGCCAAAGACTGTGTGCTTGCCATTCAGCCATGAAGTGATGACGGTTGTAATGAAGAACTGAGACCCATTTGTGTTAGGACCAGCATTTGCCATGCTCAGCAGCCCAGGAGTGTCATGCTTGAGGGTGAAGTTCTCATCCTATAGCATATATAGCATGAACTTCTTGCCCCACAGCGTAGCAAATCTATCATCTGACTATGTTCAATGTATGTGCAGCACATGCGGCAGGCAGTACATGTGTATTGAGTAGCTGTGCATGCACTGTGCATCGTGCATCATGCATCGTGCACTGTGCATCTGTGCAGTGTGTGAATGAAATGTGCATGCGTGCAGCATCAGTATGCCCCGCTGTACATTGAACGCTGACGGGTCGCTCACTCGTAATCCGCCTACTCACCACTACCAACTACGAGGAACGTAAACACGCAAAGCAGATCTGTGCATCTTGTGCTTGTTTGATAGGCAGCTGCAGCATGACTCAGGCAAGCATGTTGACGACCAGGCGGCATACAGATTAAGGGATTGTACAATGTTGCAGCAGTCATCATCAGAGATGACAATGCACAGCTGCCTGCAATGGCCTTTCACATGCATGTGAAGAGGACTACATGAAGAAACACTTACCGCAAACTTGTCTCCATAGATTGATTCTCCTCCAGTCCCAGTTCCATGCGTGAAGTCGCCGCCTTGCAACATGAAGTTGGGAATGATTCTGTGGAAATTGCTGCCCTCATATGTCAGCTTTTTTCCTTTCTTGCCCTGGCCCTTTTCCCCCGTGCACAAAGCTCTGAAGTTCTCCACAGTCTTTGGAACGACGTCTCCATATAGTCCAAACGTAATGCGTCCTGCAGTGAGTCTAAGTTGTCTAAGTCAAACAAAGGAGACAGAGGCCAGGTCAGAATATAGCAGCAATGTTTGCGTGCCGCTTACCAGCTGGCTTACTGTCAATTTCAATGTCAAAGAACACCTGCATGCCAATGCAAATGCTACACCCGAAAGCGACATGATGGATGTAAGATGGTAAGCGCTGATCTCGACACACCTGACTTGTCACTTTAGGATCACCGCTGGCCTTGGCTTTCTTGCTAGCGCCATGCGCTTCGCAAACAAGGAGTGCAGCAACGAGCAAGCAAATCCAATTCATGCTGGGCGAATATTGGCTGGCCGCTATGTCAAAGAAGTTGCTGTTACACTGCAGGACCTAATCGTCCAATCGTCAGTAGCATCGCCATCGGAATTGCGCAAATTTGATGCAGAGCCATAGCGACTCTCTCAATAGGCATTTGGGGCTAGCGATCGACAAACAGCACCGATGGCCGATAAGGAAGCCCACAACGAAGTGCATATCACCGAGAATTGGCGCCAGACTGTACGGTAAGCTTCTCTTGGCCGGCATATCGCTGCAAGCAGACACATCGTCCAATCCAGTCACAAGGCAAGGCACCGTCCTGACGGCATGCAACGGAGTTGTGACGCAATCTGCGATCCTGCAGACGAGAACAGACCCAGGCCAAGCACTTCAAAGACATCTGGGGCTTTCTAGTTCAGCCAGGTCCTCCATCCAGCGTACGCGCTCTAATGTCTGTCTTGTCTCTGTCTCTGCTTGACCACCCGTCACATCTCATCTTCCAGTCAACTGCTCTTGCCAAGGTTATACCTGTATGATACTTGTCATTGTAATACACGCACGAACTATCAGGAAATTTGTCCGTATATCAGACTATCCTTGCTCAAAGTACCAATGCAGTCAGAATGCAGTGTTTGCTCTTCAGCTGCAATGTCCTTAGAAGAAGCCCTGTTAGCAAGTGTCCTTACGATAACACAAGCATATGCTACTTTCTAGAACAGAGTGCAAGCTTACCTGGCGCAAAGTCATTTTGATGCAGTCATCTTTGTGGCTGCAGCTGACAAGGCCTCATGCAGTGAAGACAGTCAAGTATGTGAACCCTCATGGCGGCACCTGGACTGTCGCTGCCCAGCGCATTCCAGCAGAAGGCAAGGAGGATGCAGCCACTGACTTTGTGAGTCTTGTGCTCTTGAGCTTTCTGGCTATAAAAAGCGCTGGATATACTGCATGCATCACTGCATACCAGCAGAAGGCAAGGAGGATGCTGCTGTAGATCTCGTGAGTTGCTCATTGTCAAGGTTTGCGGCTGCACTGTACGCATCAGTTTGAATGCTGTCACCCTAGATGCATTGCGTCCATCAGCGCATACCAGCGCGGGCGAGGAGGACGCAGCCATAGACTTGGTGAGTTTTGCACTGTCGATATTTCTGGCTGCACTTAAAGCATCAGTATGCTGTTGATCTGGTTGCGCTGCATCCATCAGCGCATACCAGCAGAAGGCAAGGAGGATGCAGCCATAGAACTTGTGAGTTCTGTGCTGTCTAGGTCTGGCCTTGATACACTGCGTCCATCAGCGTCTACCAACAAAGAGCAAGGACGCCGACATACGGCTGTAGGATCGTTGACTTCTGTGCTGCTCAGCTTGTTGGCTGCAACATACATTTTTACTTGCTGATTATTATGCCAACATCCTGTTTTCATTTTATGATGGTAACTCTGATGTGCTTTGTCCTAATGGTAGCATGATGGGCGTGTGAGTATGCAATGCTAATGCAGATCCAGAACCCAAATTTCCCCTTTCTTGTCTTGGCAGCACATCCCAACAGGCCTTGACAGGCTGTGTCTGTGTGAGTGTGTGATGCCAATGCAGGGCAGCAGCACCTCTTCATCTCCTTGACCTTTCAGCCAATGCTGCCACAGCCTGAATAGCTCCATGCGCATGGAGTGGAATTGCAGTGCCATTTTCCCTTGTCTTGGTGGCACATCATACAGGCCTCGATGGTGGCATGGTGTCTATTTGAATGTATTGCGGGTGCAGGGCAGCAGCACCTTGTCAGCTTCTGGGCACCTCTCAGCCAAAGCTGCCACAGCCATGACTCATTCCATGCAAAGCTTCATTCTTATTTCGGGCTGCCCTCAATGCACAGCGCTCAGGCATGCAATGCAGTTGCAACATCTTTACCTTGATAGTGTCATGATGGGGTTGTGAGTCTGCAATGCTGATGCAGGGCAGTAGCACCTTATCAGCTTCTGGGCACCTCTCAGCCAAGGATGCTACAGCCATGACTCATTCTATGCGAATGGAGTGGGGTCACACCCACAACCCTAGCTTCAGGACCACAAATGAGAAGTATGGGCAGCGCTTGCCTTTAGAACAGGCAAGACCACAAACCCTGCTGCATACAAACCCTGTTGCATATGTGTCAGCTAATGCTGTCACAGCTATGACTCACTACATGCGCATGGAGTGCAGCCACATCCACATCCCTAGCTTCAGGACCATACACGAGAAATTGGGCCCATTGCGCACATGGCCCAACACCAAGACAAACATCACACAACCATCAGTCCTTTGGCAGAACGCAGGCTTGAGTGTACTTTGCCACATCCTGCTGCCAAATGAACGCTTTCTGGTAGCATGGGGCCCATCTGTATGCCTCATCAACCGTCTTTGTTATGCATGATGTGATTACTTATAATGCTGTTGTGCTGCACAGCTGTGACAACCTCAGGCAATCACAAAGTTGCCAATTTGATGTTGTGTGCTGCAGTTTGGGGTGGCTCATCGGACAGATGCGCCTCCCTTTGTGGAACCCTTAGACTTGATGGAGCAGGAAGGTCTGTTGTAACAGGAGTTCGACTGACTTGATTCAGTCTTTCTGCAGTGCACTAACTGCAGCAATGCTGCATGCTGTGCTTTGCAGCCAGATTGACATGTACTTCAATTGGCTGTGATGTGGTTGCGAAGGTTCAATTCAGCTTTGTTATTGCTGTAGACCTGCTCGTTGAACATTGCATGCTCTTCTCGAGCCCTACTGCATGTCAGTTTGCAATTCTTGAGTGATCTGCTCCAGAGGTCTATCAGGACTGCAAAGCGTTGCAATTGTCACCCTGATAGTATGCACCTGTGCGGTAGCTTTCAGTGGAAATGCGCACATGCAGAATTGAAAATGCTGCGCAGTTGATGAGTTCATGCATATGGCCATTGCAGCGCTGTGCAAAACATGACCAGGAAAGCCAGTCTCCCGTGAATTTGCCAGTGTACTTGTTGCTGACTGGTCTTTGATTAAGCCGTTGCATCACAGCAAAGTCAAAGATTGCAGTCGTCAGGCAACCGCCTTCGCTGTTGAGGAGTGAGCTTCAAAGGTCACTTGGGCATGAAAGTATTTGCGACACCACTCACACCTAAGCCGATGCATATGCCGCACAATTTCTCCGCTCTTGAGGATTGATGAAGGCTGTGATTAGAGCAGTGCAGAGTGCAGGCAGCATGTCACATGGAAGACACCTGGCTGCCACGAGCCTTAGTCATTGACGCGTTTTAAGCTAGCGCTTAACTCGCCTGTGGTTTGAAGCTGGAAGCTGTTGCGGCTTTCAAACCATACAAAAGACTTGCGGAACGACTCTGCAGCACAGCGATACATCTTTCGGACGCAGCGCGTGACTTGGTCTCATCATCGAAGGTGCGAGATTGCCCTGCTGCTTACCACTCAGGCTGAACACTCTGCAGCAGTCATCAACACGACTTATACTTGCGATTTGCAATCGCAACAAGTTCAGACCACGAGCCGCGCATAAAGTCTGACCGCGGGTGTGTGCCTTTGATTGCAGGACTTTAAACATGCAGGCATCGAAGCGCGTCCTGCTGGCAGCGCTCATCTGCAGTGCCATAGGAAGCTCGCTTGCAGCCGGTGGGTGCTCACTGCTGCACGTTTGCGCACCTGTGGCACCGCATGCACGCAGCGTTTGTCACGCGGAACTCAGGATGCATCGGCATCAACCATAGCGCTGTCATTGTTGTGTCAGGCTTTGCAGCCAAAAACAAGCTAGCTCCAACGTTAACGCGTTCGCAACCGTGACGGTTCGTCTAAGCCTTCTCAAATAAACGCTGCCCATGCAATGACAATATCACGATCTGCAGGTATCTCAAGCTCTCGACAAGAGCCAGGCAGCGTGTCAGGTACGTGTCAAACGCTCTTCGATCACCTGTGATCATGTTCAGTCGACCTGCCAGCGCTCAGCTGTACATATGCTCGCTTTGCACATCACATGCACGTATCTGTGCGCCCCTCTGCCCGCAGCATAGCTCTTTGCAATTGCCCTAGTGCTAAAACTCATGACTGATAGTTGTTCCTGCCCTATCATGAGCTGCAGTCAGCTGACCCCACATTTTTTTGTCATACATTCCTTGATGATGGCAGACATCAAACATAGCACACTGCCATCATTTGGGGCTTGCAACTGACTGCAGCTGGTGCCAAAGCTCACACTGCCAATGCACCCTGCAGGTACTCACTTTTCTTTCAGCAGGAAGCTGTTGCAGCCAGGAGGGGGTCCAGGAGGTGACGTTGATTCTGGACCAGGGGCTGAGGGCGGTTTGGAAGGTGGCCCAGTAGCCAACAAAAGTCTTGATGCCCCAGGACCCCTACCTGCCCCTGGGGATCTGGCCGACTCGCCCAGACCCCAGCCCAGGCCACATGGTGCTGCTGACTCACCTATGAGTCAACCTGGCCCACATGCTGACGCTGACTCACCAACTGATGGGCCAGGAAGGAAATTGCTGCAAGCTGGTAGCAGCCTTGAATCAGGTGCAGCAGCAAGCAAGAACAGCAGCAGCAACAGCAGCAGCAGTTCATCACCTGCTACCAGTGGCAGCCTGGAGTCAAGTGCAGCAGCAAGCAATACATCTCAACATGGCACCAACAGCACTGCTGCCTCGTCTAAGCCTGGGCATGACTCACAGGGCGGTGATGACTCAGCTGGGCATGGTAACAACACTGATGGCCCTCAACACGGTTAGCCGCCTTACCTGCTTGTCTTGTCTGCCTCCTGCAAGCTGTAGAATGCATTACTTGTATTATGTCTTCTCATTCACTTTTGCAGTGGGTTTTTGGCATCAACATGCATTTGTTTTAACGTGTAAAAACAACGTTTTAGTTAACGTGTAGTAATCTACTGACAGCATTGCCATGGGAAAAACAACGAGGTGCATGAATGCAGCAGTCAGTATCAGTCATATTGCATGTTCTGATGTTATTTGCCACAAGCAAATACTTTAGCGAGCTCTGAAATGATACCAAGCCTCGTGCATTCACCATGCGACTGGTTTCAAATGGCACAGCTGAGTAACTCCGCTGCAAAATGGTAGCAGGGCAGTGTCAGTAATCTTGTCTCTCCTGATGATGCTTGTTACCAGCAAACATTTCATTTCTTTTGTATCTGATATTGAGCTTCATGCGTTTACCATGCAGGTGGTCCAAATGGCACAGCCAATGGCCCCATGCCCTCCCACCCACCCCACCATGGGGGCCCTGGGCAGGACAGTTCCAACAACCATAGGGGCTACGACAGCCACCAGGGCAGAGGCCCTAGGCACCCAGGTACAGCAAAGTCTTGATTGAATCCACTGTGCAAAGGAGATTCCAAAAGTCTCCAAGTTGCGGTCTTCATCACTATGATGCCGCTCTACCTTCCTTTCCACATTCAATTGTATGCTCAGAAATTGCTCAAAGCATGTTTCAAGTGTTGTCATCTCAGCTCTGCTGTGGTTTGCTTGCCTGGCCTAGTACTGACCCAAAATGTATCAAACATGGTGCATGAGCCGTGGCAAACATTTGCATGCTGAGCTCTCTCAGCTGCATCACAATCGTGCGACGTGCATGTATGATGGCGCATCTGGGCTGAGCTTTGAGTTATATGAGGTGGTGTTGCTCTGTGCTGCATTGCTGGAATTTGACAAAACCCATGTGCACACAGCACCTGCTGCACGCCTTCCTATAAAGCTTTCCAGAGCCTTCCAAGCTTAAGCAGACAGTCTGTGTCTTGTGATGACATGCCTGACACCTGGCTGATAGCACACATGCTCAAGAACCTCAGTTTTTGACTTGAGCAGAACCCTGACTGGTCCTTTTGTTCGTTCAGCAATGACAGCACTGTTGGCAGCCATATCAATGATGTCAAGATGTTATTACCCAAGCAGACTCTCACAGTACACTGACGCCCTGCTGCGAAAGCTGTTCTTCATGACAAGCCTCACTCACAATGCAGTCTTGATGCTATGATGTGATTGATAATCTGCATGATGAGCTTCAGTGAGTCACAGCTGTTGTCTGTTTGCAGATGATGCAGGCTCTCCAGCAGGTGGCCCTCACCAGCACGCCCCAGGCCCCAGACCCCACCACCCCCACCATGGACCCCATGGCGCGCCAGGACCCAAGCCAGATTTCCATGGCTATGCCTTTGGACCCATGCCTGGCCATGGACCCCATGGACCTCATGGGGGTCCCCATGGGGGACCAGATGACTCTGCAATGGGACCCATGCCTGACCATGGACCCCATGGAGGTCCACATGGGGGTCCACATGAAGGCCCACATGGGGGTCCACATGGAGGCCCACATGGAGGCCCTGATGGTGAGAATGACTTCCCTGATGACGGGCCCCATGGGGGTCCTGATGGAGGACCCCGTGGGGGTCCAGATGGGGGTCCTGACGGGGGCCCAGATGATGACAGCAATGGTCCCAATGATGATATGCCGCAAGGTGTGGTGCAGTCTGCAACAACTTTTTTCACCCTCTGACAAGCAAGCACTCTGTCATATCTCTACTCTTCCATCTCTTGACGGTGTGAGCCTGTTGTGGAGTGGTCTTATGTTTCTTTTTGGTTGCATGTTCAGTACCAGCTGCTTTTGATCAGTGTACCTGAGAAGGCTCAGCACGTGATCAGATGTATGTTGAGTACCAGCTGCTTTTGTTCAGTGTACCTGAGAAGGCTCAGCACGTGATCAGATATATGTTCAGTACCAGCTGCTTTTGATCAGTGTACCTGAGAAGGCTCAGCACGTGATCAGATGTATGTTCAGTACCAGCTGCTTTTGATCAGTGTACCTGAGAAGGTTCAGCACGTGATCAGATGTATGTTCAGTACCAGCTGCTTTTGATCAGTGTACCTGAGAAGGTTCAGCACGTGATCAGATGTATGTTCAGTACCAGCTGCTTTTGATCAGTATATCTGAGAAAGTTCAGCACGTGAACAGACTAGATTGCTCAACAACGATACAATCCCTTTGGTGACTATGCATACCTGGCAAGGCCTCTGAGCCCAACTACTATGCATACTCATGTATTTGTATGTATGTATCAGCTGCTTCAAGTAGAATTTGTTTGCTTGGGGTATGCAAAGCAGGCGCTGAGAGCAAGGCTGCATGCACAAATGCAATCTTGCATACGCATTGACTTCGGCATTGGTGAATGTCTGCAGACACGGCTTTGGCCAAAATATAACCAAATCCTGCTTGACCCTGAGCCTATATGGGGGCATGCAGCCAAGTCTGTCAATGCGTTGTCTTGTCTTACATACAATTCAGTCACTACACCAGTCCTGAAGCTAGGCACTATATGTCCCAATCAGTGTTCACACTCACGCACGCTTGTGACGGACCTGGAATATGGTCAAGAACCATTGCCTCAGGCAGGCTAGCTTCTACAGCATCTGACTGTGTCTTGCTTGGCTGGCCTTGTTGGCTGGCTGAAGCTTGTACAACATCAACACTTCTTCTCATGCATGCACCATATGATCCTTGCTGCAGTTTGGCCTGATGGTATGCATACAGGTGGCCCAGGCGATGACTCATCCAATGGCAACTGAGTGATGCAACTGAGTGAGCAATGGCTTACTGGTAAGCACAACTTTATGCATATGGCCCAGTTCTGAAGCAAGTCACAATCATTCTGATATCTGTTTGTGACGATTGCAACGATTTGACGCTCCATGTGGTCCATCTGTTTTGTATCACCCTAATTCCAATGGACACATGCTTTGCAAACTGCAATGCCTTTATGCCATGCTTCTGACCTTTCCAAAACTTGCTCTGCTTGATCTGCGCAAGACAATCACATCACAGAGAAGCTTGAACGTAGTGGTACCGCATGGTGGTGCCTTGGCGTCATGCTGATGCCTATGTTTGACATTGCTGTGCCTGCTGTGCCTGCTGCGCCTGCTCTGCCTGCTGTGCTAGGCGAGTCATGCCATGCAATGCTGTGCCAAGCAATCACTTATATGGTAGCCCATGCTTGAGACTGTCCGCATTGTGCCTCAATTGTCTTGCTCCACGCACACCATAATCAGTGTAGATGGTTCAAGTTAGCACAGGAGCGCAGTGTTGGGAGACAGTTGATTGCTCAAGTGCGTGCCTAGCTGGGCCTGTCTAGCATCCTTTGAAGAAATTGAATGAACGTATTGCTGACGCTCAGGTTGGAAGTGATGCTGCAGGATACGCGCCACTGCGCACATCTACATTCCATCAGCAATGAATGCAGTAGCAGCCAATGAATGCAACTTTCATCCAAGTGTACCACAGCAGCAGAGATGACTGCCAACACTGCCAGATCAGCAAAACCATTTGCACTTCAAATCTCTTCAGCCATTCATGACTCAAGATTATGTAGTAGTAGTATGGCATTGTTCATGTGAAAGTGTATTCAGTAGGAATTGAGTCAAGATACTGAGTCAGTACAAGTCACTGTAATCGCTAGTGTTTCATTGCAGACTACGACATTGTGAAATTGAGTGAGGCAACAGGCCAGATCTCATTATGTCAGATACAGTTACAGCTTATGTGCATTGATGTAGTCAAACGGCATTGGACAATTCAGCCAAGCACAGTATGTGCACCTGGACTGCTGATCAGCAAGAGTAGCCAACCACGCACCTGTACATATATGATGTTGGCAGATATATAGCTGAAAGTCATTGCTTTAAACTCATCTTTAATGCTGTACGCCTGTAATTACTTTCTTGGTGGTCAACAAATGCTACTCAAATACAGCTTCTGGTGCAGAGCACAGCAGATCCTTACAGCTGCACAAGGCTTTGCGCATGTTGAAGTTGTCAGGCAATGATACATGAGGTAGTACCATGTGATGTGCTTCAGGCGGGAACATTCTGCCTCTAGGTTGGACCACTGTGGTGCGCATCACTACACTGCTTGTGGCTTTCTGTGTGCCTAATGACTCTGTATTCTGCAGCTTTCAGGCCCTGTGCAGTCAAACTTTTTTGCAGAAGTTGTGCTATTTTGGCATATCTATGGAGCGTTCAGCAGCTTAGCCGGAATTGTCAGGCCAGCGGCTGGTTTGTGTCGTTGCCCATGCATCTTAATGACATGTCTATACAAGGCATTTGTGCTTTACCTAGGTACGCTCGGCGTCTACATATGGTGGAATAGCTCGAACGAAACCAAAGTCTTTTGCACCAGCATTTGGCTTGCATGCCTGTTGTGATGCATGCTGCAGTGCAGCTTGACGCTTGTGTGTTGTCTAATGCCAAAAGCAATGCAGCTGCATCATTCACAAATTGTCAGGTTATAGATGCAACTTACATGTAGAGCGCATTGTCGCATGCTGACAGGGTCCACATGTACACCTTTGATGATCAGCTCAACACCAGAAGCGTTTTCACTCAATAGCCGGGTCATGCTGTCTCAAAGATACTTCGGAGTTCAATAGGAAACCCACTGCTGAGTTCAGCACAAGGGCTCTGCAACTTGATAACACACAAAACATGCTGCTCTGACCGCTGCAATTATTGGACACCTCACACATGCTTGCTCAGTGCAAATAGAGCAGAGCTGCAAAGCAAAAGACGAATGACCAAACACAGGGGGCTGTAACCGGCTGGCACAGACACACGCTTCATAGTCGTAAAACCACGGTCTGTTCCGTGTACAATGACACCAAGCCTTTGCAACTTCAAAGCTAATCTGCTAAAAGCCACGCAAAACATGAAACCAGAAGCACCCCATCAAACTGCAGAAGCTGGCAAAGGCCAGATGTATAGAAACCTGGAGGGGCCACCTTGTGTCAGCAGGGGTGCTGGTTCAGATGGGTTCGCTACCAGGATTGCAACTTCAAAGCTAATCTGATCAAAGCCACGCGAATCATAAAAGGGAAGCACCCCATCGGACTGCAGAAGCTGCTTTGTAAAAGGCTGGATAGATCCAAAGCTGACTTGCAGGGGAAATCTTGAGTCAGCAGGAGGGAATGGTTCAAATGGGTTTGCTACCAACGAAGCGTGGGCAGCGGCTGTGAGCGCTCTGCAAAGAAATGCAGATCTGGGTGTTTGCATTTCCTGCGCTGCACCCACGCTTCTGCAGCGGCCATCATGGGTTCATACACTGTTTTGCTCTGCATAGGATCTGCCCACATGCGGCCTTGCAGCTTGTAAGGCATGAAAGCAAAGCTCTCCAGCGTGACTGCGCTGCAGCACTGCTCCTCTGAAACAGCAGCATGCCTAGTGGCCAGGGCCTGTTGAGCTGGCAGGGGCAGTTGCGGGGGCTGAGGGCGAGTCTCCAGGGGCTGGGGGGTGTCAGGACAAGGAGGGGCACTCATGGAATGGAAGGTCAGGAAACTGGCATTCAACTCTCGGATGCTGCTGCCATTGCTTGGGAAACGGTACAGGGGGTACCAAGCAACGCTGTACCAGCTTGATGGGTGCAAGCTGGAGCTGTTGAGGGTCAGAAGCTCAGGGCAACTGCCTGCTGCAATCTGCTGTATCCTGTCAGTGAATGGCTCACGCTCATGAGGGGAGGTGCTTTCAAAGAACTCAAACAGCAGGCGGCTAGGGTCGCCCAGGGTTGTGCCTTTGCGCAGAACGCTGTGCCGGTCATGTGACGGTGCTGGGGCGAACTTGCCGTCTTCGCTGTCGCTGTCTGTGAATACAGTTTCCATGCTGCTGCCTACGCTTGTGAGATCAGAGTTCAGACTATCTGGGAAATCCTCGTCGCTGGTGTACGAGCAATGATGCAAGCGCCTGCAGCCCAACAGAACTATTGTCAGTTGTGCATTCGAGCCTAGCTTGTGGTGTGGTGTGGTGTGGTGCGCTAAGGTTAGGTGTGGTGTGGTGTGTTGTCCAAGCCTGAGCTGTGTTGTCCATTCAAGCCTGTGTTGTTTGTTCAAACCAGTGCTATCGCCTGTGGCCTGTTTGTTGCCTGTTTGTGAGCACAACTTTTGAGCTGCTGGCATCTGTCGCTCTGTGTGAACAAAGTTGCTGGCATTTGGGCATGTGGGTGTGCAAGACTAAGCTGCACAGGTAGCATGCAGATAGCTGGCAGAGGAGAAACAGATGTTCTGCGTATGGGCTCACCTGACAGGACTATGTTCAAAAAGCTGCAGACCCGACAGGTAGGGCACGTAGCACTGGGTCACCTGCAGTCATGGACAAGATGTGAGTATTGTGGTTGATGGTCAAGCAGATGCAGCATTTGTGCAGAAGCTGACAGCAAACCCACCTGAGGTGCATCCTCCGCAGGGACTGCCAGTGGCACTTCAGCACCATAAGCACTCCAAGCCTCATACGCTCCCCACTACAGCAATTTCATACATGGGCCTCAGTGAAGAAGTCAGGGTGCAGCAAGAACACTGCACAGCTGGAAACTGCGGCAAATCCACATCAAAACTTACCAAGTCTTCTAGACTGAAATCAGCACTGCTGCTTGCCTCTGCACTAGTGTCCTGGAATAGCAAACTCTGTTTGACAAACTGCAAATCGTCATGCCTTGTGGCTGACGCTTGTGACACAGGAAGCAACATGCTGACGCTAGCCCAGAACTGAACATCGTTTGTCACCTGCTGGCCAGCTGGAAAGCACGGCGCCGTATGAACCAGAAATGACTGTAAATTGCTGAGCCGTTCTTTGGTCTGGCAGCAACTTGGAGGGGACTGGGGGTGTCGGCGATGACGCTGCGTTCCAGAAAAGGGACGCTGCTGAGTATGACGAGTTTCAGGCATCTGCTTGTACCTTCCGACCAAGTGCGCCTGTGCAAGCGCGCTGAGACAGGAACCCGGTGTGGGCAAACCGTCGATCAAAATCTTCAACGAGCTTAAATTCAACAGGTCAGCGCTGTGTTACTTCAGAAAGCTGACGTCAACAGCAATGAAGTACAACTAAAAGCATGCAACGTCGACAAACAACACAATTGAGCCCGAAAGCGGCCAACAAGCGTTCCACTGAGCCAATCTTGAACCCTTCTGTACTGAGCTGAGGGGAGCTGACGGCAGCGACGAAGAGATGCTGCTGCACAGGCGATGTTGGAACAGCCCAGGCACAGCATATCATCAGGCACATCGTAACAAAGCATACGTATCGTAACAATTCTTCACGTGTTGAGCCACGTGTACCAAATTTCAGCTTGCTGGCTGTGCTGGTATGTGCATCCGAAGCCACCCTTCAGTTGACAGTCAGCACGAGCTGACCTCAGGCGATGATCTAAACAGGGCCTGTGCCTGAAGCTGGCGCATGCCATGCATTGCACAATGTGCACGTCAAGTGTATGATAAGGTCTTGCGTCAAGCTTCATGTCCTGGCCACGCAGCTTTGCTAACACAAGCTTTATGTGTAATTACCAGCTTGATTGTCGAATGATGAATGCAGATGCATGCTAAACGAGGCCACAGCTGATGTGCAGATGACGTGACCATGTGATCTTATTGAATGTACATTAGGGCAACAATGCAGTGTATTGGCAGTTCTGAGGGTCACAACGCGAGAACAGCTTACTGCTAAATAAAAGCTGCACTGCAGTGCGACTGCACAGGTGTACACTAGTTTAAAAAGGCATCTTGTCATTCGTTGCATACCTAGAGGCGAGTGCAAGCTACTCGTTTGGAAAAGTCAGCACAGCGATTGAGCAGACACAGCAGATGCTAAAGAGGGAAACGCAACAAGCCCTAACAACCACACGGCACACATACTTAGGCTGAGAGGCCATGGCCAATCAAATGCTTTGCACAACATGGGTGATCCTCAAACTGGCAAACAGAATTCAGCAGTTTTCCAAAGCTTGCTCGTCAGTGCAATGTTGGGAGTCTGCTTCCAGCGCCTCACTGACCAAGTAAACTGGCAAACGAAACTACTCAAGGCAACAAGTACAGGGGGCAGAGGGCTAGTGTACATCAGCCAACCATACGACCGTGTTCATGACCTCGGCCTGAGCCTGTGCCCTGAATGCGCCGCGTCCGTTGCCTCATGGTGACCAATTCCTCTGCTGCTGTGGGGTGAATGCCAACGGTTGCATCAAACTGTGCTTTTGTTGCATTACACTTCATGGCGACTGCAATGCCCTGCATGATCTCAGGGGCATCATCGCCGACCATATGGCATCCCACCACCTGCGATGCCACAGCTTGTCATGACCTGATCTTTGCATTGTGCACTCAACGCACTCATGACTGCGACAGGTGTTGGCAAGGTTAGTAGGCGATGGACTTGAGCACTGATGCATGCTGTGCAGACGCACACTCTATGCAGCAAGCTGGTCAGCAGACAGGTGGAGACTATACTGACCACAAAATGTGTCTTGATGACTGCTGGTGCAAACAGCATATGACAGCAGTGCAAACAGCACAGTGACAGGGCGCAACTGCATTACGCAGTCAGCTTTGAAGTTGGTGTCCAAACACCCTGTCACAGCATTGCAAGCCAGCTGAGTTGCAGCTCACCTCGTCTGTATCCACTTTGACAATGAGCTTCATGAGCGTCTTCTCATCCCGCCCTGACAGCGTGTTTTTCATGGGCTTAAACTTGCTGACAAAGACATCAATGTCGCCAGTCAGGCGTGCTTGCGCCTGCTGCTCTGTCAATCCGCAGGTGGCCAGGGGAGGCTTGATGAAGACTGCAGACGCTATCTGCAGGCAAGCCAGCTGACTCAGCATGTACCACACGCGTCAATCCTGCTGCAGCAAAGCCTGCAGCAAGATGCTGCAAGCTAGTCAGCACCAGCAGGTTTGAAAAACTGCTACAAACTAAATAAAAAGGCTCAGCAGCATCAGGACTTCCTTTGTATTGACGAAGACACACAGTTCCATGGTAGCATGAGCAGCATGCAATCAAGAGCATTTGTGATGCCTGACTGCTGGCATGCTGTGCCGTACAGCATGCCAATTCCTAAGCTTTCCCCAAGCAGCTACAATATTGTCCCTGCAAGCCACTGCAGTGCCGTTGCACACAGCAGCAGTGTATAATCACAGCACACAGCAGTGGAGTGCTAACACATATGCATGCAACAGGCGTTGACACTACCTTTGCATGCACAGGCATGATGCGTCAATTGCGAAAGCACTAGCTGTGACAAATTTTCCGACGAGCTGTGACAAGCTTTCTGCCAATAGAAACAGGAAGCTACCTTTTCGTGCACAGGCATTGTGGGTCTGTTGCCAAAGCAGGTGGCGGCAAAGGCCATGCCCTCCATGATGGCAGCGGGAGTCAAGGGCATGCGGTTGGTCACATCCCCCACAGCCCATATGTTGTCGACTGTTGTCCTGGAGTACTTGTCAATCCTGATGGCGTTGTCCTTGTCAAGTCCAACTCCAACCTCCTGTGAGCAAATCAAAGGTAGCATCAGAGGATGTTCTGCAACTCGCGCCCGTCTGCAACTTGCACCTGTCTGCAACTTGCGCCTGTCTGCGCCTTGCACATGTCTGCAACGTGCGCCTGCTTGCAGATTGTGCCTCATCTGCACCTGTGTGCTTGGCACTGTATGGCAAGCAGTGCCAAGTGATGCTTGTTTCCAGGAGGCACAAACAACATGCAGGACAGTTGCCTACAGCTGGACATGGGGATGCATGCAAGGTGAGCTTGCTGAAAGATAAGCCTGTCCATACACAGCATGGAGCACAATGGCAGACGTGATGATCTGCATGGCATTTAGGCTATGAATCTTGATGTCAAAAGCAAAATTCAAAGGCCTCCTGCTACTGACCTCCAAGCCCATATTCTGCACAATGGGTTTCCTGCCTGTGCCGAACAGCACCAATCCACAGTTCATGCTTTTGACTTCGCCATCAGTGCCCCGGTAGTAGAAATCTATGGTGCCGTCGTCCTTCTTTTCCAACCTGTATCAGCATTGAATCACCTAAGCAATGAGTTCTTGTGGACGTCATTCATATAGACCATGTCATGCAGATTAGTCTGTGGTGTCTAAACTGCATGAATGATTTGCAAGGCCGCTGCAAGACGTGAAGAATTGTAAAAAATGTGCTGCTCCAAAGGTGGCAACATTGCTTTGTGTCCTGTGCAATTGCAGGGCCAGATCTGTGCATCACACTCAGCATCGAGTGCCATTTGCCTCTGCCACTTTGAGCAATGGAGAGACTTGGTATGACTTGCTTGTAGTGACTGTCATGCAACAAGGGGTTGAACCAGGTGAAAGCATTCATGTGAAAAGCTGCAAAAGGTCATTGATTGATTGATTGAGTGACTGACTGGCTGACTGACAAACGGACAGGTGGGTGAGTGGTTGACAGTTCAGAGGGTGTGCAACAAAGCTGGAGCTGCTTTGTTTAGCATGCAGCAGCAGATTGTGGAAGCATCCTTGACAGGGCATGGTCATTGCAACAAGCGAAGTCAGGTCTAGTCTGGCAGCAATACCAGATTTGACCATACAATAAACTTGTCCAAATATGTGTGCGTAATCATGTAGGAAATAGGAAGCCTACTTGACAGGATTCGTCTCATTGTTGATATGCACGCCCCGCTTTTGCATGTTCTCTGCTACTTGCGCTCGGCACTCCTCATCAAACCTGCACTTCACATCGACATATTCATTCTTTCAATCTGAACATGTGCTAGATAGGCTCAGCAGGCCTAATCAGGTGCTGGAACAGTCACTCGTCTTCAACCAGTTTGGTCCTGTGCTATCATATGAGCATGTGATGAACAGTTTGACCACTGGCTTCTTGATTGTCGGCATACTGACATGTCCAGGTTGGTGTATGCTGTGACATGCTTACTGCAGGAGTTTTTGAGGAACAAGTAGTGGGAAGCGCAACATCAGGCAGCTGGGCCAAAACAGAGCGGTGAGTCATCGTGGCACATTGCAGGGTGGCTCTGCATCGTACACATGGAAGGCGACGCACAGCATGCACAAACGATAAGACCTAGCAACTGTGCAGTAAATGATCTGTTTGTGGTACTCTGATTGTGATTGTCTTTCCACTCAGGTTGTCCAACGCACATGTTTGCTCAATAGGCGCTTGGGACAGCTGCAATTGCAAGGTGCCGCAGACAGGTCTGCTCACAACAGGCATGTGAGAGCTGATTTGCAAGATGCTGCAAACAACTTCCTGCTAAGAACAGCCATGGGAGAGCTCATTTGCAAGGTGTTGCAAACAACTTTCTGCTCAGGCATGATACAGCTAAAAGGTGCTCAGGGCCTACCCTACAAGAGGCAGCTGCTTCCTGTAGAACAAGTGGACGTCCTTGCCCATGCCGTTCCAGATGCCAGCAAACTCCAGGGAGATGTAGCCAGCTCCCACTACAACAATGGGGCCCTTTGGCAGGTCAGCCAGGGACAGGGCCTCATTGGATGTGATTGCATGCTCCTGCAGAGGCAGAACACCCAGCAACTCAGCAAGGTATGGTGGCCGATGTGCAATTCAGCAAGTTAAATTGATGGCAGTGCAGCAGTATATTGAAGATTGCGGTGATTTGGGGATCATCATGATAATCTGCTGAGGCTCTGCTGATGACCGTGACACAATGGCTGTGCAATGGCATGCTGCGGAAACATGCTCTTCTGCGCTGTGTAGTTGCTGCTCCTGAGGAGCAGGCATGAGAAGGTGCCGCACAGCATCCTTTCTGACAGCTTCTGCCAAGGCCACATCTGCAACTGCTGTGCTGCACAGGCAGCCGAGTCTGCAGCAGTGACATGCAGATTGCAAGCACAGCATTGCACGGACCTTTGGCACATACACTGGACTAGAGCAGCAAAGGCAATACAAGCTTGATCTGGTATGCGTTGCGCTGTAGCAATACAGTCGCATACCTTCCCAGGTATATCAGCTTTGTGTGGCCAGCCGCCCTGTGCTAGAAGAATGTGCTTGGCAGTCAATCGCCTTGTGCCGCCAGAGCTGAGCTTCACTTCAACAGTGTGCCTATCAATCAACTTGCCCTTGCCCTCTGCAAGCAGCAACAGCAGCATGATCTTTATGGATATGAAGTGTATCTCAGGCATGATGCCAGGTTGCATTGCAATTACTCAATGTGCATACACAGGCCAAAGTATAAGTGCATAGGTGTTTGGGAGGTTGCAGCATACACGACTCACCTACACGCTCAACACCAGCATCTTTGAGGAGCTTGTTGTAGACTGCATTCAACCTTGTGACTTCTTTGGTCTGCACATGCCAGGAATGTATAAAATTCGAACTTGAGTTGCTGCTTGTGCAAGTTTGATTCGCTGTCCAAACTGAGCACTAATTGCCGGCCAGGTGCTCACCTTCTTCGCAACCAAGACCTTCCAATCGAAGTTGTGCTGACTTCCATTCTCCCAGCCAAAGGAGCTTGAGTCTCGGAACTCTTCAGAGAACTGAGACCTGAACTCAGCAGCAGCAGGTGAGACAGTGCGAACTATGTGACACAGCATTTGCCAGCTCAGGACACGTTCATGCACGTCCTGTGCGACGGAAGTCTCACCCGTAGACCAGAAGTTTCTTCGGAACGCAACCTCTGATGACACACCTACAGGTCAATACAGTTGCACGGTTCAAGATCGACTCTTGGATCCGCTGCGTCGGTCCAGCGGCAACCTGAGGAAAGCATCGATGTCGTAACTTACGTGCCACCAGCTCCTCCATGGTCGTCATCGCCGACGATGTCAAACGGCAATTCGACGATCGCAACTTTTGCTCCATAGTGCTGTGCTGAGAATCGTGAAGCTCGGGTGCCACCACTGCCCGCGCCTATTGTGACCAAGTCATACTCGTACGTATTGCCATTCTGAGTGTTACCGTTCTCCATCTTGACAGTGCTACGGGTCTACGCCCGTGCTCTCAATGGCACGTCTCTGCACTTCTATTGTCTGCAGAGCGTGTGAGGCCGTGCCATAGAGCCCATCGACTCTTTCTTTACTGCCCCTGGCTCCTGTGACTATTCTTACGTGATATCCGGCTCGCATCATCCAGCCTCCGCTCTTCTTCCACAGGGGCTCAACGGCGGAAATGTTGCATGTTGGGCGAGAAATTGTCTGCAGACATGAGCAAAAACGGCGGAGCTAGGCTCTTCCGTGAGGATCGCTGTCTCACGTTTGTCGCGCTGCATGATTGGGATCGGAACAAGGAAAGTATGCATACGCATATGCACACGCTACGTCTGGTTTTAATTGACCACAGCTGTCAATCAGCACTGCGGCACTAGGTCCAATGCTGCACACTTGGTGTGGTCAGTGCAGCTCTCGCCAGACCACAGTGTTGCTAGCTAATGAGCCATGGCCAGATGAAACAAGAAAGCTTGTGAAGCAAATAGTCCATTTAAGAGGTTCTGTGCAAAACCGAGATGCACAGTTTTCACAGGTGCAGCAATCCCTCAGTGATTTTGTGGCTTAAATTTTTCAGCTGGAGGTGCAGGGGAGGCACTGTGTCATGATTTCGTCAAGATGGTGTGTCAATTTAGCCTGACAGCATGAACGTCCAGGAGCTAACATGAAAAAGATATGAAAATAGCTAGAGTCATTGTTTGTACAGCGCTGTATGTGCATCGAGCAGCGTATCGAGTGCAAACTTTTACCCCTGCCCATCCAAAGGTGAGCAGTCTAAATGATGCACGGCCTTCACAGAACAACAAAGCCGCTGCAGGGGTGGCATTGCATGCTGAAACCAGCCATGACAGGCAGTTCATCATTTGTAAAAAGGTCGGCTAAACCACTGACAAATATTACACTTTTCTTGAGTAAAACTCAATGATCAACAGCTCATTGATGGGCAACGCCACGTCAGCTCTGGGACACAAGTCAAGAACCTCATGCTGTCCATTGTGCTCAGATCCAAGGTGCAGCGGCCTGGGTCTTTGGCTTTTGCCCTGCCACTGCCTTACAACACTCTGGCTAACATTACTATCAACGACCCCAATCTTGTCCCCTTTTTGCACTGTGTAACTTGGGATATCCAGCTTTCTGCAGACACACAAAATAGTCAGCCACTGGAGTCTCAAGAGAGTCTCAAACGCACTGGGTTCTAGTGGAGTGGAGTGAAAAGTGTTGCCATTTTGCAGACCTCACCTGCCATTGACTGTGATATGACCATGGTTCACAATCTGTCTAGCAGCAGACATGGTTGGTGCCTTCCCAAGCCTGTACACAATGCTGTCTAATCGCATCTCCAGCAGCTGCAGCAAGATCTCGCCAGTGGAACCTTTGATCGTCCTGTGTGCAGCAAATTGGGTTTGAGTCCTGTTCCTGTAACTCCTGTTCCTTGAGGACACACTATAGGCAGTGAACAATTACGCACAATACTTGGCATGCGATATACAAGTAGTCACGTATAAGTCACTGAGATGCAGTGTACTTTGTGATGTGCACAACACATTTGCGCAATGCAAGCACTTCAGTATGTAACTGGAAGTGCATTCGCTGATTACTGACAAAGCTTGCAGCCTGGACCTGCTGTCATTCTGTCTTTACAAAATCTGCACAAAGCATCACGCTAGCACACCTTGCTTTCTTGACGTAGTTGATGAGCTGGTGCTCTGTAATGCCATAGTTGAAGCGAAGTTTCTGCTTCTCCATCAATCGAACTCCATACTGTGTAGGTTTCTTTGGTAGAGAGCCATGCTGCCCAGGAGGAGCTGAGTTTCGTGGGAGTTTTTGCGTAAGTCCCGGGAGCTCGCCAAGACGTCTGACGACCCGGAGGCGTGGGCCTGTATACCTAGACATTCTGATAACCTGCAGCAGTGCAGCTTTTGAACTGCTTGCACTGGACTTGACTTCCTCAGCAAACGCAAGTGGCTCGTGTGGACGAAAGATTTTCATGCCGCTGAACGACGCTGCAATGTAATCCATTACCTGCCGGGATGCGTTGCGTTGCGAGCATTGCGAGTCGACTGTGCGCAAGCTGTTTCCTGACAAGTATGAACTGCGTGTCGACCCCAGAGCTCTGCATGGCGTGTTTAGCATGCTGCCAGTACTCGCCATGACGCCCGGGCCCACCATGCGCAGGTCGCCCAGTCCGGCACGCGTGATCAGTCGAGTTGCGCCTAAACCGCTGCGCAGGTTGCGGACCAGGGATAAGTAAGCAGCTCAGCTGCTAGGGCTGTCTAGGGTTCAGACACTGGTATTAGTCATACATTCTGCACCTTCCTGACCAGCTTCCTCGTTCTCGCTTTACCACAATCGCGGTGCATTCGTACATATCGCGCTTACTAGCAATCTGATCAAGCACGATGGGTGGTGGCAGAGTCATTGAGATCACCAGCAATGGCGATTGGGAGAAGCGGCATGCCGAAGCAAAGTCAGCGCGCAAAGCGGTAACAACGTTGCTGCCTTGGAGCCGTGCCACTCACACAGCTTGAAAGGTTTCTGAGTGGTACGCTCTTTGCAGATCATTGTGGACTTCACCGCGACTTGGTGCGGTCCGTGCAAGATGGTGGCACCCCACTACGAGCAACTAAGCACAAGCCACCCGAACCTCATCTTTCTCAAAGTCGACGTTGACCGGAACCAGGTAGGTCAAGCTGTGCAATCGTTAGCACGATACTTCAGATGGTTGCGATGTTGGCCACCTAGAAGGTCTGTCGTCACGGGAAAATTGTATGTGATGTGTGGTATGACAGGATCTTTCCCAGCAGTGCCAAGTCAGAGCAATGCCTACATTTCAAGTCTACAACAATGGACAGAAGGTGGAAGAGATAGTAGGCGGCAATCTGAATGCCCTGAAGGCTGCATGTGAAAAGTATGAAAAGGCTTCCTCAGTCTTCCAAGGAACAGGGCATACGTTGTCAGGTGAAGCACACCCAATGCCCATACCCTCAGCCTATCAGCACATGACAAGACATGCACTTTTGTTGTTCAGAAAAATGGCGCTGACATGCCACAAAACTTCTCTGCTGAATTGCATCTGAGACAGCATTGATGTAACGCCACATCGCGTTGTATACAACAGACTCAATTCAAGATAATTGTTTCATCATAGTATCATAGCTGATAGAAGATAGTTCTCTATTATCACTTTGACTGCACTGATTACCACAGGGGTCCTCACATTCAGGTCTTCTCACTTAGCAGTACCTCTGCATTTGCAAGATTGAGTCCTTACTGCATTGCCTTTGCAACAGGAATGTCTATGTATTGGATGTCCTTATACAGAGGATCTATGTCAGACATCACTTATGTCACTGCAGTGATTGGTGTCCTTGCAATGAGAACATACCTACTACAATAGTAGTTATTAAAGTAGGATTATAGTAGTATAATCATTGCATCACATGACTTTACATGAAAAGTTCTGCTCTGCGGGTTCAGGTGGCGCCTCAGCTTCCTCAGCTAGTCAGGCACAGCAAGCGGCCACAGGCGTCAATGACTCACAGCCTGCCACCACATTACAGATCAGGCTTGCAGACGGCAGCAAGCTCACCGGCAAATTTAATCTATCACAGACCATTGCAGATGTCAAAAGGTAAGCTGCCGATTGCTGTCCTTGCAAATGTCAGTTCCACTGCTGCATTCGCATGCAATAGAACGCCTGTATGTTGCGCTTCTCACACACTTACTGACAGGGTTGTAAAAGTGTTTTCCTGGCTGTACGAAACGAGTGTGGTTGCTCTGCAGGTTCATAGACGCATCTGCATCACAAGGAGGCAACTACAAGCTCATCACAAGCTATCCTAGGAAAGAGCTGACAGATGTTTCACAGACACTGCAGGCTGCAGACGTTGCAGATACTGTTCTGACTGTGTTCCGAGCATAAATGATGTCATATGGAGGCTGTGTCCTGAGCAGGTCATGCATGCACATGCTGTGTAGTTAGAATAGATTGAGCAGCAGCAGCAGCAGCAGCAGCAGCAGTCACCCCTTAGGTCTTGAGTCCAGACTGGGTGCAGCATACAGCTCTCAGAAGTGAGAAGGATTGCACAATGACGTTCATGTAACAACCATACATGTGGAGTTTTGCATACAATGTACAAATCTTTGCCGCCCCAAAACGTACTGCAGCACTGCACTGAGAGGATAGAGCTGCTGAGCTTCGCACTGCTGTCAGATGATGCATACTTGCCTGAGATCACACACGCATCATGTGCTAGGTAGTAATGTGACTGATGCATTGCAGACATAAGAAGAATATAACGACGGACATGGTATCATAACAGGCTGTTTCACTACTAACATCTGGGCCATCACTGCACTTTGACTGCTGAACTAAATTGTATTCAAACGCTACACTGTTGACACAACATCTGTATCACTCATCACATACAGCTCAGGATGCCAGAGCATCTGAGGCACAGGCAACTCCTTGAGGGTTTGGGCGTTTTGGGCAACAGTCAAAGCTGCATTCAGGCCCAACACCCACAGGGTGTAATCTTGCTGGCTTGCTGGCTCCAAATCTATGGCTCCCTTGCTGGTATCGACAGTGATGGCTTGTGAGGGCCTCCAGACAGCAGCAGGCACATGCACCCTGCATACAGCATGCCAGAGTTGCAGGAAATGTTGTGTGCATCAGACCCACCATAGACCATGTTCATACTGGTTGCTTTCTGAACAGAGCAATACCAGGCTGCTCCTGGGGACAGGAAGTCGTTTGTGGTGAGTTACTAAGCATGTGGGGTCTTATGGCAGGCGCACCTGTCTATGGGATGCTGTACAGATTTGCGCAACCAGCCATGGCCGTAGGCAATGCAGGCCTGCCCCTGGCTGATGCAACACTGCACTAGGCGGTTGGACCCCCCTGACCCCCCCTCCCAGGCCTTCCTCATCTCACTGCCCTTGGCTAGGGCTGCCAGCAGGTCAGCCCCTGTCATGCCTGCTGCTGCTGAATATGCTTGCAGCAGCGGCTTGCCTGCACAACACGTACTGCGCTGAACTTAGCTGCGACCACAAACTAGCTGCGCAGTGGCACAGGTGCAGGTCATATCTGCAGACATCGGTGCTGCTCCTGGGCATGCTGAAGCAGCTGGTTCCCTGTATGCTATATGCTGGTCCCGAGTCAGGAAAATTTGCAACTTAGCCATGCAGTGACACACTGCACTGCTTCCTGTCCAGTCATGCTTCTCAGATGCCCAGCAGCCAGCAGCATTCAAACTTGGCGAAACACAAGGCAGCCACTTAAGTTGACTTGTGACAAGACTGTGATGAATCGTTTGACAATGTGACTTACCGACAGGGTGCTCGTCTATCCTGAGGCCAGCATCCCTGCTCTCACTTTTCCCATACTTCCTCTTGTTTGGGGACTGCAGGTCTGCAGCTTCCAGCCCCAGCACGCGCCCCATAGCTAGGCGGAAGCTGCTGGTAGCTGCTGGAGTCACTGGGCTGCTGCCTGCAGAAGAAGAGCCAAAGAAGGTGATGAACATGATCAAGTTTCAACAATGGTGACGAGCAATGACAACGGGAAGACTTTGATTCTGATGCTGGGCACAAATACATTGCAATGACAAATGTTTGGTAGCTGCTGGAATCACTGGGCTGCTGCCTGCAGGAAAATGAAAGGACATGATGGAGAGCAGTGCTTCTTATAACAGTTTGGGTTTGCCAGTGGTACACAGTGACACCCCGCAGTGACATTAACACTATGATTGATTTGCAGGAATACATGCAATAACAGCAGCAGCAAAACAGCCAGTGAATGGAACAAGATCCCATTGACGATGACGATGACAATGACAATGAAAAAGATATTCATGAATCTGACAAACAACATCAGTGATGCACAGCATTCACAGCGCTTTTGCTGAGTTGCTGAGCGCATGTTGCACAGACCCCAGCTTGCGTCGGCATAGATTGGCTCTATACATCATGTTTTGGAGGCACTTTGTTGCTTCTGCATGCACCTAGCTGGGTAGTAGCGCCCTATTAGCAAGCATGTCAATGGTGATGATAAATTGCAGAGGCTTGCACTTGCCTGCAGAAGATCTAACCCTGGACACCACTGCTGATGGGCTGTCTGCCTCAGGACTAGTACTGGTCTCCTTAGCATCACTCACTGCAGTCTGTGAGCTGCTACCCACTGCTGATCTCTGCTCTGAAAGCACAGTCTTGTCTGCTGTAGGCATGGATGCTTGTGTGGGGGACTCTGCATGGTGAGCTGTGGCAGGGCTGGTTGCAGCTGTGGCCACTCCCGCCAGCGCAGTGGTTTGAGGCACCACAGCTGTGGCAGGGCTTGATGCAGCTGTGGCCGCATCATGCTGACTGGTGCTTGCAGGCTCAAGCTCAGTGAGTGGGGCATACACTTCACTATGCTGTGGCTTGACAGCCTCGTCATTGGGGTGCGCTTTGTCATGGTTCTGTGCAATGTGGGAAGGTGAGTCAAGGCTTTGCAAGGCAGCCAGCATGCCTGCTGCCACCCCCTGGCCTATTCCTGGTGACCCCTCCAGCCCCTGTACAGCCTCCTGCTGAGAATTAGCAGGCTTTGCAGAATGTGCCTCAGCATGCGCAGTGCCTGGGCTTGAAGCAGGCTCCTGGCTTGCTACTGCAGCAATGCTGCTGCTGCCGCCTTGCCTCCTGTCGTTATCATCTGCAGGAGATGCTGTGCTGGTGACACTGCCAGCAGTAACAGTGCTCCTTGCTGCTTGGCTTTGCCTAACATGAGCATCGCTTGATGCTGGCTGGCTCTCGCCCAAACTAGATACCCCAGCAGCAGCAGTGCCCCTTGCTGCTTGGCTATGCCTGGCATGGGCATCATTTGATGCTGCCTTGCTCTGATTGTGACTGGACACCCCAGCAGCTACAGTGCTCCTTGCTGCTTGGCTATGCCTAGTATGGGCATCAGTCGATGCAGCCGCATGTGATGCGTCATGAGGTGAAGGATGACGTGAGTGTCTGGCACTGGTGTGGCTGCTTGTGCTGCCAGCAGGTGAGGCCGCCCTGGAGCGCTTCTTGTTTTGGCTGGCAGCATGGCATAGTCTGCCCAGCGCTTCTGCCATCAGGGCTGCCCCTGAGGCCTCCTCTGGTATTTCCATCCGCATGGGGCACTGCTGCAGCTGCTGTGGCGCTTGTGACTGCTGCTGTGATGCCCCTGAGGCCTCATCCGGCAAGTGCCCCATATGCCGCTGCTGCTGCTGCTGCTGTGTGGGCAGCTGCGTGTCTGAATGCCAGAGCTCAAGCTGCTGCTGCTGCTCCTGCTGATGGGGCTGCTGGCTGGGTGCAGCCAGATCAGAAAGCCTAGACAGACAACAGCACAATACTGTTTTGCTGTGTAGACAACATCACTGTACAGCTTCTGCACTGTACCTGCCTGTTTCTGAATAACATCTGCAAGCATGTCATAGGCACAGCCAAAGATGTACAGAGTGCACACTTGCAAAGCTGCAGATGTCTGGCAGTTTGTCATTGACATGTAATCATTTTGAGCGAGAAGTGGCGTCTGCATCTGGTTACAAGGCCACAAGAGGCGCTGGTAAGCAGGAAAAGCAAATCAGATGGCATATACTTGGTGCAGTGGCACGCGCCCACCAGGTGCAAGCTGCAGTTGTAGTCAACAAACATGCTGGCACACTCAAGCAAGTGCTGACAGACAAGTCAGTATCTGCTGGAATGCATGCCAGTGTGAATTTGGTGATGGTCAGCACTGCAATATGGTCACCAGTACACTACACTTTGCATGACTAGCAATGATCACTAGGAGCAGCTACAGAAGCAAGCAATGCATTGGGCCAGCAGCAGCTGTGCTTGGCTAAGACAACACATTTGCAGCAGGACAGAGCTGCACGGACATGCCCAGATTTTGATGTCCACCCTGTGTCTGATGAATAATTTTGCTGTCATGATGTTACATGATGGTGACTGATGATTGCACCATTCTATCACATTCCTTTGCCCGCTTCTTCTTGTCAGCATGCCCCACATGTTGTGCAGCAGTGGTCATCAGCAAAGGCATGCAGAGATGTATGACAGCAAGCTGGTTCTCCAGGGCCAGTGATGCTTGCTGACGTGAGCACCTGTAGAGTATTGAACGAGAATGCCATGAAAGAATGCTGCAAGGGCAGCTTAATCAGGAGCGCCTAACCTGAAGGTAGATGTTAGAGGGGCAAAGCTGCTGCCAGCTGAAGCCTGATCCTCATGGTGTGCTTCAGTCACCGAGGGCCGGTTCCTTGAGGGCGTCCTGTTGAAGCTGCGCTGCCGCGTTTTGGCCTCAGATGACCTGAGAACGCAGCGTTGCATCAAATGACAGAAACAAGTGAGGCATACCTTTACCTACCTCGCGTGTGTGCAGGCACAGGTGTTGAAGTTATAGTCAATATCAATCAACAAAACTGGGTGTTTACACTGCACCCAGGAGAAAGGCTATTGGCAAAAGAAAATTTTGCTCAAATTCTGCACCAGTGTAGCACAATGCAAGAATGAAAGCTGGCTTAGTGATACAAAAGGCGTGCAGCTGATATGAAATGCATGAGGCAAAATGAAGCTGTGACAAATTGCTGACCTGGTCGGGGAAGCAAAGTTAGTCGATGCTCGCGTTGCTGCAGAAACTGCCCAAGCCTCTTCTTCAGTTGCAGGGGTGGCTGCAAGCCCAACCCCATCCCACACTTTTGAACCCCGCTGCCGTGACTTGCTTAGGGTCTGCTTGTTCTGTCTGACATCGGCAGATCCAGCATCAGGGTTTGCAGATCCCTGTGAGCTTGGCTGTCGGTCTAGGGTCTGTCTGATGTGCCTGACATCGGCAGATCCAGCATCAGGGTTTGCAGATATTTGAGCATTCAACTGTTGCTGCCTGCTTGCAGCTTGTTGCTGTGCAACAAGTAGCTGAGCATCAATGCTCTGCTCTTGACGAGGTTTGGGGTGAGTTTGAGGGTCTCCAGACGCCGTGGGTTGACCAGGGCTTTGACCTGAGGGCAGCCTCGGAGGTGCCTTATCAGGGGCAGGGCCTGAGGGCAGGCCTGGAAGTGCCCCATCAGAATGCCCTATGAGGCTTGTGAGCGAGAAGTGAGTCATCAATGGCTTGCTTGTCTGACTCGGACGTAAGCCACTTGATGTGTGATGATCAGTATCTGTATCTGTTGGGTTGAGACCCAAGACTGCTGCATCAGGCAGTATGGCCAAGCCGGCTTGACCAGAAGGACCGCTCAACAATGCCCTGCCCTTTGACTGGGCAAGCTGAGCATTTGTGGCACCCCAGCGAGGCCTCTCTTTTAGACTGTTTGACTTTCTGAAAGCGCTCACGGCAGCAATGCTCCCTTGCATGCCTGGTGCGCTGTTCAACCTCATGTATTTGTGTGGATCTTGTGTGCCATTCAGCATGTTGCTCGGTCCTGTGTCTCCTGCTTGCATGGCAGCTTGACTGATGCCATCAACAGTCATGCCAGCCTGACCCCTGATGACCCCAGTGGCCTGGACCCCCCAGCTCAGGTGGCTCAGGTCTGGCCACTCCTCTTCAGTGCCTTCGGCGCCCCTTGCCTTTGGCCCCTGAAAGGCATTGGGCTGATGGCTATCCTGTGCAGCCCCAAAGGCAGAGCTCCATCTGTGCGTGTGTGCGGCTTTGGGCTGTTCAGATGGGTCTGTGGGGCGGGCCTTGAGGGGTGTTACAGGCATAGAAGAAGAGGAGCTACGCTTCTTTAGCAGTGTGTGATAAGGCACTGCTGGTTCAACCTGCAAACGTAAATCCAGACGCCAACCTGAGTCATCCTGCAAAGCTCTAGCAACCATGCCAAAAATGAGAGTACCGTTGCTTGCAGTGTGCAGTCACCATGATTGCTGTATTACTTCATGAGACTGTGACAAAGTTATGTGCTTGAGTGGTATGTGAGTTGAGAAACTGCTTGCAAATCAGGGATGTTCTGACAAGTGGCATGTAGACCCATTGAACCGACATCACACAGAAAGCTGGCGAAGAATGTCACACAAAGAGCTGGAGCGGTGTCATGTCACATGAAAATTAATTGTTGCCATTTGTCCCAGGAGCAAATGGAAGATACAGACTGGGACGACTATGCCAATAGGCGTCTCAACTAAGCTTATTGCTTCTGAAAGCGATGCAGGCAACATCGGGCACAATGTGGTGCGTCATGAAAGCAGCATGTCAGAATGAACTTCACACTGTGGTAGCCGTTGCTTGACAGCTCGGCAGCAAGCTCAAGCAATCAGGCACCAGCAGCGAGAAATGATGCATATTGGAAAGGGGCGATGGTGGTAGAGCATCAGCCCACCTGTGCAGAGTAGACGCCAGCATTTTCCTGACTCTGGCCCTTTTTCAATAAGCCCTCATTCTGCTTCTGCCTGACCCTATTGACATAGTGTGCATCATTTGCCTGCAAGCAGCAAAGCAACGTCACCACAAATCATCTGCCACAGCTTGCCACAGAGTCTGAATGCACGCATTGTCAGGGCCATTATGGACAGATGAAAGACAAGCTGCTGTGACATGTCTGGGAACATTTGACACTTTCTGGTCCAAGGTGCTCAGAATTTACACAAACCAGCAATTTCTCGCAGTCCCCAATGCAGATGCGGACACACACTGTAATGTACCATGACTGGACCTGATAACGCTGTCACATGCACTCACACAACTGCAATCAGCAGATTGTGCTGGTAGTACTGACATGCAGACGTACAAGGAGAGAATGAGCAACCTGTTGCAGGCGCGCCATGACACGCTGTTTGAGCTCAAGCAGGCTCTCCTGCTGGTTGACCGCCCTGGCACCCCTGTTTGACCCACCTCTGCCCCTCTCACCTGCCCCTCTGTGAGAGCTATTCCAAGCAGGAGGCTCCTGCACTGCACACGAAAGTGCTCAGACTACATAAGGTGATGCTTGGAGTAATCAAGTGGGGTCAGAGCAACACTTCACGCAAGATTTTGCGCTGATTGGTAACAGCTGTGTTGCTAAATGATGCTGAGTGGTTGATGCATCTCAAATAGTCATGCTCATATTGTAATGACAGAACAAACAGAGAATGAACGACATCATTTCCTCTGTTGCCGTGTGAATCCAACCCCCAAAGCTGTAGGCCAAAGGAACAGCCACAAGAGTCATTGCAGTAGCAGAAACAGCATTGATGCCATGGAAAGCTTGTCATTGTGGAAAGTAGTCATTTATCATGCTGTGTGCAATTTGCAGTAGTCTAAGCTACCTCTGCACGACGCCTGCTTGCTGCAGCAACACTGGTTTCCAAGCTGTCCACTACTAGACACTTACTAAGCATGCCGTCAAAGGCATTGCATGCTTACTGGCTTGTTTGCCTGGCTTTTGTGCTTGATCCTGGGGCTGGCAGCTCTGGGGCTCTTGAGGAAGCCCTTGTGGAACATGGCACTCAGGTCTGGGCTGAGGGGTGAGTCATCATGCTGGGGGGTTGAGTAACGCTCTGCAGCTGCCACTGGCTTGGCAGGGCGCAAGTGAGCAGGCCCTACATCAGGGCACGGCACTGTGAAGAACTCTGAAACTCTGAACTTTGTGACTGGATTGCTCTGCCTCGCCTGCATCAGGCTGTGGAGGTGAACAGCGCTCTGCAACTGCCGCAGGCTTGGCAGGCTGCAAGTGAGAGCACAATGCATAAGCACTCTGTCTTGCTGATAAGAGGTACACACATGATGAAATGCAGCTTATCATCAAGTGTCTGTGGCACAGAAGCAGTGCGGCCACAAGGTTTGTGCCTTGCAAAGGTTACGGCAACATGAAGTAGGGCATCACGCATCTGCATCAGAGGGCAAGAGCCTGCTGGTGCCAAATATTGCTCCATGGACATGTGCACATACTACTCGCATGCACTGCATGATAGTACCTGTGGTCTGGTACATGCGCCAGGGCTGCCAGCTGTCCTGCTGCTGTTGCTGACGGTGGCCACTGCCAGCAGGCTGACTACGGGTGCGGATTGGCTTGAGCTGCTGCTGAGCAGAGAGCTGCACACGCTGAACGCCCAGATGGCTGGGCTTGTTCTGCATGGCATTGTGTATCAGCATCATCCATCCATCCATCCATCCATCCATCCATTCAATCAATCAAAACGTGTGCTAGACAGGCTCAGCTGGGTACGTACAAGAGCAGTCAGTTGTCTCCATCCAGTTTGCTAACAGGATATAGGATCCATGTACGCATAGCTGTTTCCTCAGCATATCAGGCCATGTTGTGATGACTTTCCAGCAAGCATGACTGTTGTGCATGCAATCCAGCTGAAGAGCACTTGTGCAAGGGTGCGCTGTATTCGTGGCAAGACAGTGTATGCCAAGTGAATGTGCTGAAAAGGCGTCTGTTGCCTCTGTGCATGATGGACAGTTGTCTCGTGACAGCTTTGACCATCAGTGCAGTTGAACTGAGATGCACTGGCTTGCATGGTGGTACCTGATGCACGTGATGGCGAGAAGGCTCAGAAGACAAGCCGCTTTCATCATCTGAGCCCATATTTGAGAAGATGGGATAGCTCTGCAGCCCCCTGCATGACAGGACTCTGTTTGCAATTGTGCAACATGCTTACAGAACTTGACAGCATTTGCCAAAGCAAACACTTGTGTTGTCCCTCTGCATGTTTGCACAAGTTGACAGCATGTGCCACAACAACTGCTTTTGCCGTCATGCAGCGTGCTTGCACAAGTTGATGGCATGTGTCACAGTGAGGGCACTGCCTTGCTGTGCCAAGTTGTGCCTGTAGCAAAAGCTGCCCAGCTGTTGGGAAACCTTTTGCTGTTGCTTGCTGGTCTGCTTGCAGCTGACCTACTTCAGCATGCTTGGACAGCTTGACAGCATTTGCTATAGCAGCAACTTGCCGTTAGCAATGTATATAGCAATGCATATGAGTCAGTATGCTGCCTAACAGCCACAGCACAAGCTACTGGCATCAACCATACTTCTAGGCTGCTGCAGAGATATCAGCTGCTCAGCGACAACCAGCAGAGTCGCGCAGGCAGAAAGTTGCATTGTGAACGAGTCAGTGCAGACAGCACATACACAAGCAAGCAGGCGACAAACTTGGAAACGCACAAGGCCCTGCTTTGTCCTGAACTGGCCATAGAGCCATAGTTGATAGTGGCTAACAGGTGGGATTCATGGCCAGACAGGTGTGCACAGCAGTGCCTGTCAACACACCTGGAGCGAGCCTTGTGCAGGGGTGTATCCAGGTGGCCGTCATCTGCTTTAGGCGGTGCCTGTTGCTCCCCTGGGGCCACTCCTTCCTCCCCTTCTGCCACCAGCCCACTCTGCAGCATGCTCTAGCTCACTAAGGGTGACCCTTGCATGTAAGCACCCTCAGGGCCTGCCACTTCTGTGCTGTTGGTGCTTTGATGTCAAGTGTGCTATCATTCATCATGCTTCTTTGGCAAGTGATGGCTGTAGAGCAGCATGGCACACACAGGAATGCGGAAGTATCATTGCGGCTGTGTCCATATCCAAGCTGTTTAGGGCTGCATAAGCCGCAGGGTGTGCAAATCTGCTGCATGACGACAACTGTAATTGCTTGCCCATAGTAGGGAAGTCAGCTGCATTCGGATGTGCTAGGCAGTCACTACGACGTCCTGAAGCTCACCTGGCCAAACACATAGGCCAAGTCAGGGACACTTGGCTCGCGCAGCTCGCCATGATGCTTTGTCAGTACATCCTGCAGTAACTATGACGTGTAAGTCAAGCTTGCCAGAGCTGACGACAGGTGTACGCCTGGTCAAGGCCCCAGGTGAGCAAGTTGCTGCCAGCTGGACTCACCAGGTTGTCAGCTTGGGGCAGCCAGTCACCTTGCATTGCGGCGCTTGACTGCACAATGCACGCTTGCCCTCAAGTACACGAACATTCAAGTAGTTTAACCTGACTTGTAGAGCAGCAAGACAGGTTGTGAAGTTGACGTACCTTGATGATGGCTGCCAGCTCCCGCTTGATCTGCCCCGCATGCGCAGCCGCATTTCTCAACAACGCTACTGTCCCAGTGCTATCATCTGCCATTGAAAGCTGGCGTGACAGACCGCCAGCAGCAGTCGACACAGCCAACGAACTGCAGTACTTGTCACAATGAGTAAGTTTGTATCAAGGCATGGAAATTTTCGAGCTTCGCTCAGCCTGAGTGCCGCCAGTTCAGGGCGTGTGCATGCTGTGCTGGCGGTGCTGTCTATGAACGCAAGCCTGAATTCGGTCAACACAGGACGATACGAACTTGGGAGTCCAAAGTTTACTTCGTTTGTGTTCTTCTTCTTCGGTCTTCCTGTGCGCGCAGCTACGATTGACTGATCTGGAGCACCCTTCGAAGCTACATGCGCTGAATCTGGGCGCAGCACAAGGCAAGCCTCTAGTATGCGTTGATTGTGACGTGGGGGCGGACACACTTGCAAGTACTGCCGAAGTGTCCTCTCGCCATGCTGTCTGGGACCGGTCACTGCTTCAACTGTCACAGCGAACTCGCGCACCCATCATGCGGTCCACGTTCAGGACTACAGACAATTCGCAGCGACTCAACTGCTCATCAGAGGCAAACTTCACCGCGCTCCTCTCGACAAGATATTCGGCTGTCGCAAGCAGCTCACAACCGACAGCACAAGAGACCTAGCAGACGCCAATGTGTCAGCTGCCATTCTACGTCAATGGCGGAAGCATCAGAAAGCGACTGGGACAGTGACGGGTGGACCACCGAGGTGCGGCATTGCACCGTCGACTGTTATAGTAGATTTGTGTAGAGTAAACTGTGCATGCATAAGGCTGAATGCTGACAGCAGTGGACTACATGCTTCAGATCCAAGACCGTGGGCAGTACTTGCGAGACTGGGTCAAGCAGATCTCACCAGAGTCAGTTGAAAACTTCATGGAAAACCAGCCTGAAGATGTATGCGTGCATACACATTCTAAGGAGCTTCTGCTGTTTATCAGGGGGCAGGTCAACAGTAGACCGCTTGCCCTGTGCTGCAGGTCGGGGATGCAATGCAGCAGATAGTGTTTGATCAGCTTGGCAGGCTGCCACCCCAATTTTTCCATGTGATGTATTCCGCACCATTAGAAAGCCTTGCAGAGCTCATGAAATTGTCTATGCATTGGGGCTATGCGCTTAGAAATGCACACGGCGCAGTTGAAGATCTTGACAGGATGCTGCAAGCAGGTACAGCAGCCATGACTTGCAACATACTGGGCCTTGTCAGATGCACACGCTGACTGCCATGGCAGGCTTGAAGCGTCATAAGCATGCTGAACCATAAAGCACAGCCCTGATCACAGCCTTTGGATCGCACACGTCTGCAATGTGTTCACTCTTTCTTGCTGCACGGCAATTGCATACTGACAGCGTGTCTGTGACGTGCAGGTTGTAATGCACATGACGCACAGAATCAACAGTATGCTCTGCCAGTCATGTCACAATGTCTTGATAGCCTTAAACTTCATCCGCCCAGTCGCAGCAAACTGACACAAGTCACTGGAGAAGTCTCACAGTGGGACCCTGAAAAGGGTGAAGTCAAGTATGATGCTGCACAATACATCAGGCAGCTTGAAAGCCAAAACGAGATCCTACAGAACACGGTCAGTGCTTGCATGACTGTCTTGAGTCAGCTGACCTTTACTGGGTCTAAGCAACAACCATTTGTCAAGAGCAGGAGCCTTGCTCAGCAGACTGTGCATGGCAGAATGCATTACATGGAAGACTAGTGAAGCTGCCTTTGAGACAACAAGAGAAATTATTGCATTGCTAGTGCAAATGACTGACTGTTTGGACTACAGGTGTCAACTCAGTTGTACGTAAATGCAGCAAGTAGCAACAGATGCAACAGGTATTTGACGTACCTTACAAATCTGCCCAGAGACAAGCAGGAGCTGACGTGGCATATCAGCAATGACATCAAAGAAGCGATGAGCGTCTTCATCCACACATGTTTGGGTAGGCATCACATGCAAATATTGCATTCTGTCTGTCAACGGTATGCAAACCTTTGCCATGTAGGCTTTCAAAACAGCTGTGTTTGCATCAATTGCTGTCAGATTGCTGTTTTGCTGCATTGCATGTTGGGTCTCACTCCAATTCCCTCTTTGCAGCACCTACTGTCTGTATAGTGCAGATCTGGGCATCTGTTCTCCCAAAGCATGCAAGTTGGGATCAAACGCCACACAGATCTCTGCTACACTGTATCTACAGCATGCCATCCTGTCATGCAGGCACTGATTGCAAAGTTGTTTCTAATTCATTCTTTCATGCCGCGCAGACACTGACTGCATCCTTGCGGATGATTGGAGCGAGCGCGACCAGACGCAGTATGCGCAGCTGCTGATGTACTGCCTTGTGGCTGGGTACCTGTTGCGCCAGGAGGAGATGTTTGTCTTTGCTTTCTGTCATGTCAAGGCCTTGCCCTGATGTCTGGGGGCAAAGGAAGGGAAAGGAAAAGCATAAGGAAAGTGCTATGGCGTCAGGCATCATGATGGGAGCTTCTGTGAGAAGCAGCCTGAGACTGTGTGTATCATACCTGTCTGCAAGACTGTTTGCAAAGGCTAGCAGAGCAGCTGTACTATATGCAAATGTGAATGTCTGCAGGTGACTTTTGCGCTGTGAAGTAAGTGTTCCGCAAGTGGTATTGTACATTTTTGCTTGAGCAGCGTATTTTGTCAGCTTGAAAGTGCTTTATGTATCTTTCATCATGTAGGTTGAATTGCTAGTATCACACGGATTGCCAGCAGTCTCGCTTAGTACACCATATACTCGAATGCGAACTCCTTGCAATCAATTTTGGTCGACTTTATGGTTGTCAATATGGCTGTGCATGCTTGCTGTTAGGTCTGGCACAATCCAGATGCTTGTGTATTGACATTCATGTCTTCTCGGGCGCAATGTGAGCAAAATCAGCTTGACTTTCTCTTCACATTGTAGCACACACGTGAGGATAGCCTAGGGCAGCTTGAGATGGTCTGTCGGCCCTAAGGCTTGTCGTCACAGGCCCTTGTCATTCCACGTTCGGTAATGCTTGCACTTCTAGTCATGCACATGTTGTCGGGCAAAACAAGCTCCTCCACCTATGCGTGTGCCAAATTAGACCTATGTATGTAGCATACTAAAGTTTGAGCACTTTAATTTTGCACCGCTCTGCCATTAAACTACGCTGCTTCAACTAAATTACATCCCATGCTATCCATCAAATTTCTCAACAGTCATCAACCATCCTAGCATTCCCAACCAGTCACTTGTGCAAACATTGACTCATGATCAGGAGTCACTGCTGATGGTGGTCCACCCTAGGAAGCAATATTGACAAGCAGTTCGTTTTGAATTGTCACATCTAAACTTTATGAAGGACAAAGGCAAAACTGTATCAATCAGCAATGGCAGTTTTGCAGGCTCCTGCGGAAATTTGCTCATATGCTGAAGCCGGAGAAAAGCTAATATGCGGAGGCTAATGTAAGCAATCATAAGCATTGGGGTGCAAAGACACTGGTACTGTATAAGCTGAGTAGCTTGCACTGCGCACAACATGCGATTTAGTACTGCAGAAGATTCAAAGCTGATCTAAGACTGAAGGATGACAGAGAGCTTTGCAGGTCTGAGGCTCAGGGTGCTAGCACATTCAGACCATCAGATCATTAGCAGCTCCAGAATTTAACACCAAGACACAGGATGCCAGCTCATGCAGACCATCAGATCATTGATAGTTTCAGAATTTGACACCTAGGCAATGAATACCAGCCCATTCAGGCCCTCAGCATTGGTTCACAGAATTGATTTCAGGGCAATGTGATTTCTTCTGTTCCAAAGCCCTCAAACCCATCATCCTCCTCATCATCACTTGCATCTTCTGCAAGAGTTGTAAACTTGTCCCCTGCAAAGCATTTGCCTGATTTATTTGCTGCAGCTATGGCATGCATGACATTCAAGGCAACAAGTTTGTGACAGACAGCATGACATCAGCATTTGCAATGTTGCTCATGATTTACTGGGGCAAACATATTGCAAATTTTGCAATTTCCACTGCATCTAAGTAATCTATCTCTCAAATACTTGCAGATTGCATGCTGTGTACTGTGTATTGATACGTATGATACGTATACGTATGATGATGCACTGAACACACCGCACTCACCTTCAGCCTCCCAACAACAGAGCAAATTCATCCTGAAAGCCGCCATCTTGACATCAAACACACGTAGCAGTGCCGCTTGGCCAGGCGTAAGGGTGTCGCCTTGCTTGCATACAGTGTGGTCTGCAATCAGCTCCAGAACCCCCTTGTTTAGCTTTGTAGGCATGCCGTATCGCCGCAAAAGGGGTTCAAGGGTGTGTGCTAAAGGCCCTGTAGGCCCCTGGACCGGGCCCTCTATAAGCTCAAAGTCTTCTGTAGCTTTTGAGCCGGTTCTGGCGTAGTCAAGCTCCTCAAACTGCTCAAAAAGCTCAATCACCTGCAAAGGCTCAGTTGCAGCTTCACTTTCTTGCCGTATATTGACAAGCAAAGCTCATGAATGTGACGCTGAAGGCTATTAGTTGGCAGCAGTTGTGCTGCATACCTCAGATTGAGGGAGCTTGGTGAAGAACAGTCCAATCTTGCCTCTTATTCTGTTCGACAGCTCTGACATGTTGAGTTTGTATTCATCTGACTCTTCACGCCCTAGCGCTACTTGCAGTACCTTGTTTGATCCCATGCAAAATCTGCGATATCAAACATTCTGGAAATGAGACCCTCACAATGAGATTGACTTCTCATCTATTTGCTTGATCGCTAAACAAGGACCTGCTCGTAACAATAATCTGTGCAATTGGACAATGGTCAAGATCTTGATGGTAATGCAATAGCTTTGATTGATCTCGCACAGAATGAGGCAGCCAATGAGCATATCTGCCACAGCAAGCGGCAGTTGGTCACACCCACCTGCTGGTGTCAAGGTGCTCTTCCCTGAACTGCTTGAATCTATCATTTCTCATGTTTTGGTATCTAAAGAGGTAGACGACGGGGTACCTGAGGACAGACATATGTATTTGAGTGGCCTTTAAAAGACTTGATTGCACACATGCTATGAACTGCTTTGAGGACAGCAACTCACTCATCACACAGCTTTCGCACTGTTGTTATTGCTCCTTCCTTCCACTCTTTTGTCTTTTTCTTGGTTTTGGTCAGGGCCACTGAAGAAGCATGTCAACCAGCGTCAGGCGTCCGATAATTTCGACAGTCAATGCATTGATTACACGTAGAGTGCTGGCCCAGATGTCTGGGTTTCGGGGCACAACTCACCGATTTTGTTTCGCTTGCTTTTCGGCATAACGCCTGCTCGACGCCGACTTCCTCAGGTCGCCGTATCAGAAATTGCAGCGAAGTCGCTCGTTAAACACGCGTACGGCAGCCCACAAGCTGTACAGATCGATTTGAAAGGCAAAGCTGCGCAGCAGCTTGCTGGTCAGGTGTGGTCGTAAGATGTTCGCGACGGACTACACTTGGCCTTGACGGTCCAGCAGACGCGAGGTACGAGATCGAGCCTTTCGACAACACTGTACTACCGCGACATGCGCGCTTTGGACAACAACAACGTACAACACTGTTGACAAGTCTTGCAATCCGGCTCGGCTGCTACCCTGCACGTGGGCAACTAGAAGCACGTGTAGCCATCACGTGGGCTATCAGCTGTAATTAGTCATGAGTTTCTTTCAGCATCGAACATGTCAGCGCAAGAACAAACCACGAAAGCGTGCGTGGTGATCGTCAGCGTTCCATTGCGCTCCGAATGAGGCAGTTCAGCAGCAAATACTGACTGCATGGGCTCGGCTGCAAGCAAAGCACCCAAACGAGCATTCCCGAAAGGTCGTCTACAGCAGCGCGTTGAAAAGGTAGAGCCACAAACTGCACAGGCGGATCCAAACGCAGCAACGTCTCAAGCAGCAGTGCAGTTTGAGGAGCAGAGAGGTGATGGGCCCTTCAGCAGTGAATCGTGTGTCAGCTTTGCAAAGTCGCTCCAAGCCCATGCTGCTTAAGCAGATCACGAGGCCTCTGGGAACAACGAGCAGGACTTCCTGCGGCAGCTAAAGCAGGAGGGCGTGAAAGATGCTGACTTAGGGTCCTTTTTAGATAAGCTAGGTGGTGCAATCGCTGGCAAACAGGTCTCGACACTAGACAGCAAGGTACTTGTCTGCTTTGTCAGAGCTTTCTTCACTTCAAAGCATAACAGAGCAGCATTGGATGCAATACATTTACTCATGCCTTCTTCACCGACACTGGCAATGCTGTCTGCAGCAACAAGAAGCGCATAAGGTATCACAGCTCAAGCGAGAGCAGGGCAGATTGAACACAGCTGGTCTGCGGCAACTATTCCAAGAAGTCCACCGCATGGAGCAGTCGCAGGCTGAACTGAATCTAGATGTCCTTTCAGACAGGTACTGAATAGCGGCCTTGATTGAAGGCAGACCTTCAGCCTACAATGCAGCACATCTGCTACTGAATGTGGTGACATAGCTGAATTGCATCAAACCTTGCATCAAACTGGGCACCACTTGCCCAGATGAACTTTCATTCCTGCTGCTGCAGATTTGGCATAGACAAGGACTTGCTGAAGAAGGTATTGCACTTCAATCGCATTCCCGCCATATCACAAGCTGCTGATGGCAGGCTGTTTGGCAATTGGAATTTGAAGAGCTAGCTTTAATCACGATAACAGCAATCAAGTACAATATGTAGCGAATATTTTATCAGTGCGTGCAGCACCGGTCCTCTCTTGCCAGGCAGGCTTGTTTTGAGCTAGCATTGCAGACTTTGAACCCTCAGTTCAGCTATGCATGCCATAGCAATACTGTAGCAAACGTGTGCTGTATTATAGCCGTTGGTGGGCCATCCCTTCAGCAAAATGCATTGCACAGCCAAATTGCATGCAGCTGAGTGCACTTTTTGACACCTTCCTCCTTGTCCTCTTCTCTGTGCTGACTCCCCTGCCTTGATGAACCGAGAACGGCCTGTGTACACCGCCAAGCAGGTGGCATTGCCTGGAGGCATGCCTGCTGCACTCATTTGCTTGCTGTGCCTGTGCAAATTCTTGTGGTACATGCTGCAAAGTTCTGCACAGACGTTACACGGTTGTATTGAGAGCTCTGCATATCAGTTTTGCTATGCGATGCTGGTCGGCAGCAAATGCATGCGTGTCGTAGGGCAGTTCTCTAACAGTGCTGCAATATGCGAAGCATTCACTGGCCATTCATGCGACAGACATGTTCCCAAGGTCTCCTAGCAGAATTGTAAGCACATCAACCGTTGCCCATGCCTCCATATCGAGAGCCACGCTGTCAGGCAGCGTTTCTGCATCAAGTAGCGTGTCACAACTTTGAAGAAGCAGTCATTGCTTGCATGTGCAGCCTGCATGCATTAGTGACCTCACCTCAGCAATCACAGATATGCATGCAGTCACACAAGCTGCGCATGGTATTTTACAAGCTCAGAAGATAGACTCTGTAAGCGCGACAGGAACAAACATCCTTTGATACAAACTCTTCTCTAGGTAGATACTCTGCTTGACCAGCAGAGTACAGCTCAATGGCTGTCACACGAGAGCTGACCTGCAGGCAGAATGTCACTGCTCTACTAATGCATTGATGTCTCCAAAACTTAAGTGCATCTGAAGCACTGACTATAGTCACACAAAAGGAATTATGGGGGCTGCTCAGGAGCCGTAGATTCTGCCAAAGTTGGTCAAAATGTTGTTGCCTGTGGGGTCGGACAAGTGGTCGAGAAGGTTTTGGAATGGCCCTTGTCGTGTAAGAACAGCCTGAGCGCCAAATCCTAGAACTGCAATCATAGCTAGCCGGCCGTTCTTGACCTCCTTGATTTGCAGGTCCCTCAAGTTCTTCTCTGATCTGCCAAAGCCCAAGAAGTTGAAGGCAGGGCCACCTACACAGGCAAGCCCAGCTTGAGAAAACATTGCATGGAATATACAGAAGCTTGCATTACAAAAAGTGCATGATGCCAGCCCTGAAGGGTACTTGCAGCAACATGCCTCCACAAACATTGTATCAGCACTGGCAAAGCCTGCATGAACAGTCTCTGTGCAGCTGACATAAAGTTGTGCAGTGCAAAGTGTGTGCTGCAACATGCTTGCCAGGTGTATGTTCTGCAAGGCAGATGCAGCACAGCAAATGCAGAATTGTGCAGACAGATTGGAGAACAGCAGATGCAATAGTGTGCAACAGTCAGGCAATGAAACAGGTGTGGGAGTTGATATCTGCAAGAGAAGCTGCAGTAGAGCTGCAGTGATGTCTTGCCCTCACCTGAGCAGGACGAGATGCAGAACAGACACTGTTCATGAGATGCAGTCATGTGCAGCAAACATTTGCAACGAGAGCTGCATGTCTAATATGACTCTGCTCACCTGGGTATGAGGGGTTGCCTGAGCCACCCAAAACCTTCTCAAAACCCAAGAAATACTGCTTGCCCATGGATCCAGGCTTCTTGTAATCTTGCCATCTTCGGAGCTCAGCAAACTGGAAGGCAATGACCTCAATGAAGAACAAGGCGTATGGGTCACACCAGAAACGGCCGTAGTTGCCGGCTGGGGGAATGACACCTGTCTTGAACCAGGCGACCTCATCTGAGGTCTGGGGAATCAATCCTCCTGCTGCTAGCATTTCTGGGATGATCATGCCTGCAGCTCCCAACATAGCCCTGCAAAGGACAGAGTAGTCACCAACGGTTCATGTATTCATTCGTTCGACACTTTGAGCATGCTAGACAGGCTCAGCAGGCCCAGCTAGGTACACACTGGAGTGATCAATTGTCTTCAGCCAGATTGGTCCTGTGCTGGCTTGAACCAGTTATACTGCGTACCAATTGTTGCTTGTGCATGACAGCATGACAGCTGATCTGTAAGGCAGTATGACATCAAGCTGATGCAAATGCCATGCATGACATGACTGCAAAGCTGAGACTGCACAGAAACTGCTCGACACAGGCACACTCAATATAGCAACATCCCTGATGGAAGGACAATGTAATTGTGAACCAATCACTGCATTTCAACAGCAACAAAATGTCTGAACTAGGGCAAATTGATGGGATGCCATTGTTCTTGGTATCTGATGCTCTTTATACGAGGGTATTGGTTGTGATGCTTGTACCAGACTTCTGGCCAACGAAGTGCCACGGAAGCCTGACCTGAGTATGACAGACACAAGCCTACTGCAGTTTTAGTATGGCTGATGCTATGATGGAAGTTGTGACTCTCCTGATCTGTGCATTTGTAGTGGTTCAGCACATGTACAGACTGGGTTGCTCAAAGACAACTGCTTGGTGACTATACGTACCTAGCACACTTTGAGCCTAGCATGCGTTTTTATGATTACTTATAGATTGCTTACCACCGGCAGTGAATGACTTCACTGTATCTGAGCCAGTCTGGGTCAACAAATCCACCAGCACCTTCAGGGTCTGAAAGACCCAAGGGGTCAAAGCCATAGTCAGCTGGCAATGTGCCATCTAGGTATGAAAGGGACTGGTCAGAGGCGAAGAAAAGCAAGTCCTCCTTGCGGTCTGACTGCAAGTGCACATTTCGAACGTCAGCTAATCTGCGCTGACTGCCAGGGCTCGCAGCACGTTGCCCGCTGTCCAGAGCTTTGCAGACGTATGTGTCACCTTCTGAAGGGACTGGCTGCCCTTGCTCTTGTCCTTTTCGGCTTTGGCGACCTTCTCAGTGTTCTCGGATTTTGTAGGCTCCTCGCCCTGTGAGGCTTTCTTGCCGCTGGGGTCTGCGCGGCTGATCAGTCTGTGACCCAAAGGTCCCTTGGGTGCAGGCCTGGCGCCGAATGAAGCTCTAGCCTGCAATACAGCCGCGCGTGTGGTACGTGTGCTTAGCGTACTCCGTGCTGTCTGCAAGCGATCACAGGCTATACCTGTAGGTGAGTTGCGCCCTTCATCATCATTGTCGACGCCATGTCTGCGAGACTATTTGAGCTGCTATAGCTCGCACTCCTTGAAGGCTACTCCTAGGTGGCGCGGAGCTACAGCTTGAGCTACTCTGTCGAGGGTAAGCCAATCGAGATCTTGCCCTCATCTTTTCGCACTTTTCTATATTGTTATGAGCCATTGCTCCTCCCGTCAAATTGTCGCAGCGCGAACATTCAGCAAAGCGCGTGACTTGAGTTAGCGCCGCTTGCAAGCGGTGATGCGAGCAGTCGCTGAGCAGCATTGCTAGTGCTATGGCAGGATGGCCAGTATGCGAGCTGGACTGTGACTATCGATAGCGCGAGGGCCCGCTCGTATGCAAAGTCAACCTGACTGTAAGCTGCTCTAGCGAAAGCGCTCGTCTTCAGGAGGATGGTCTAATGTGAAAGCATCGCTGTCATCCGACCTAATACTCGGACAATCCATTGTATTTTGTTGTATCTTTCTGGTCGTCTCAACGCACCTTCCGCCCTCTTCCTGACGGAATGACAAGCTGTTGACCAGGCTGTGCGTAGCCTGCACCTCGACTGCACAGCGAGATCACAGACCTGTCAGTCATGACTGAGGCCGCGGCTCCACCTCCCATTGCTGCTCCATCAGTTGCTGCTTTTCAGGATCGAGAAGCTGACCCCCGATTCACTGCTCCAAGGTAAGTAACGAAAGGTATCAAGCCTGTTTGCACAAACAGAACATGCAATTGGATTGCAAATCTTGGTTTAATTCCAGGGTTGCCTTCACACTGTCCGATTTTGAGCTGATAAGGAGACTTGGAGATGGTAGCTTTGCTCAGGTTGTGTTGGCACGGCACAAACACAGCAACAAGCAGTATGCAATCAAGATCATTGACAAGCACCTCATTCTGAGGCATAAACAGACTAAATACATCAAGAATGAGCGCTTCCTCTTGGACAAAATCAACTATGATGGCATATGCGATTTGCGCTTTACCTTCCAAGACCAGAACTCCTTGTATCTTGGCTTGGAGCTATGCCCAAATGGTATGCAATTCTATCTGCCTTTATAAAGCGAAGCTTTTTGGTGTTGCTGATCCAGCAAGTGTTCCAGGTGAACTGTATGACCAGATACAGAAGCGCAAGCAGATGGATGTCCCAGATGCTCGCTTCTATGCAGCTGAAATTGTGCTCATGCTGCAGCGGCTACGGCAAGAAAAGGCAAGCACCAGTTCATGCTGATTCTGTTGCAGCGTTTCTATACTTTCTTGATGCAAATAACATTCTGCTGCAAACTTGCGCCCAACATGACCACATTGACATAGACAAATCACACAGCAACCCCAGCAATCATGGCTTGATGTAGAGGCTCAAATAGCAACGGTGTGCAGAGTCAATGCTGATGCCAGGTCATTCATGCTGTCTGCACCACTGTGCAACCGCCACAGTGACAGCATCTGCTCAACACCATCAAACACGCCCTTGGGCCTGCAGGTCATCCACCGTGATCTCAAGCCTGAGAATTTGTTGCTGGATGCCAAGGGCCACCTCAAACTGATAGACTTTGGCAGTGCTAAGTATTTGGGCGAGGGCAGTCCCAATGATGTGTCAGTTGAGTCAGATTTGACCAGTAAGACCGCGTCAAAGGCAAATGCAGCAAGCCCCTCAGACACTCCTGTTCCTGGCAGTACTCCCAGTAAGAATGTGTCGAAAGCCAATCTGGCTGCAAGCTTGGACATTGCGGCCAACAGCAGCAGTGCGCCTAGCAGCAGCAGCAAAATGAGTGGTATGTACTATACCATGTGATACTTGACCACATGATGCTCGATCACTGGACACTGTTTCAGACTGTTCACAGACTTCCCACATCAGTCACCTCACAAGCAATTATGGACCCTTGGCTCTCTGTCTGAAGCAATGTGTGATATCTTCAATGCTAGATGGCTGCATGTACGTATGCAAACAGGTTTTACCATGTGCTGCATGCGTGCCTGCTGGACAGCAGCCCAGTGCAATGACAGACTCAACAAGAGCCAGCAGTCAGTGTGTTATTGTGCACTGCAATGATAGACTCCACAGAACCCAATGGTCAATGAAAAGCTGTCTTGGTGCAGAGGCTGATGCTGCAGCAGCTCAGCCAGTCAGCATTCACATGACGGGCACCAGTGCAGCAGTGCCACAAGGCACCTTACCTAGCAAGAGCCTGGGCACGTCAGGCGAACTGGGTGCACAGGCGCAGGCAGAGGCTGCTAGTGGGGTGTCTCAGAGGTCTGCCTCACAGCGTGCGACTTCTTTTGTGGGCACTGCTGACTATGTGGCGCCTGAGGTATGTTGGTTGCTGCTCTCTTTGATGTGGGTTTTGCTCAGAAGTGACCAGAGAAAGAGTGCTTGCCTGCGTCAGAGGCGCGGGGCATTGTTAAGCATGACCTTTGATACATGATGTATCAAATTAAGCTTTTGTTCTTTTACCATTTCGGATTCATTAGCATTGACTTGCAAGCAAACAGGCCAGCGCAATGCCTGGCTTCATTCACTTCAGTGTTGCAGAAGTCTGTCTGCTGCCAGCTCAAGCCAAGCAGACTCACAGCAATGAAGCCAGTGTGAAGTTGCCATGCAACCCTGAACAGCCAGCCAGTCACCTACGCAGCAGGTCTCTGGGCACTGGGATGTGTTTTGTAGCAAATGCTGCTTGACAAGACACGGTCAACTGCCAATTGGCAAGCCACCCTTCAAAGCTGCTGCTGAGTACTTGACCTGCCAGCTCACCTGTGTGACTTGCCATGCAGACTCTAAACAACCAGCCAGTCACATATGCAGCAGATCTCTGGGCACTGGGATGTGTCTTGTACCAGATGCTGCTTGGCAAACCGCCCTTCAAAGCTGCTACAGAGTATCTCACCTTTCAGCTTATCTCAGCTGGGCAGCTTGACCTGCCAGCTTCAGTCCCAGCAAATGCGCAGGACCTGCTGCGCCGCTTGCTGACTTCAGATGCAAGCCAGAGGATAGGTCAGGCCCAAAGCAACCTGCTTGTTGTTCATGTCCTGTGTCAGATGCGTGTTGCTTGCATGCTTCAGCTGGTGAATTGAAGGCTGCGAGGCTGTCTGCTGTGTTGCACTCTAATGTCATGAGTGATAATGCATAGGCAATGATTTCCAGGCAACTTGGAGATGTACACCTGAGTACATGCTTGAAGATTACTTTGGCCATGTCGCTTTGCGGAAGCTGCTGACATACACATGGACAAGCCCATGACTTCTGACTTTCCTTTGCAGGGGCAAGCAACATTCAGGACCTCATGAAGCACTCATTCTTTGAAAGTAAGCGCTCTCTGCAGCAGCCTCTGCATTGCATGTTGCTTCGGGCAGTCAAGCCACTGTTGCATGCCCTTTCCTCAGCATGGCAGGTCTCACGTAAAGCTAGCCATTGCCAGAGTTTTTGTCAACAGCACCACTGCATTCAATGAATATGGCATCTGAGAACAGCACTGACTCTCGGTCAAGTCAAAGTTGCAAGCTCAGCTGTGAGTTGGAATGTTCAGCCAGTGATTTCAATGCATTCAGTATACTCAAGACTGCACTTTAACATGCTGCAGAACTGGATTGGGATAACTTGCGGAAGCAAACGCCACCCAAGTTTGTAGCTGTGAAGAAGAGTACAGCAGATGAGGACGCTCTTGACTGGGAATTAGCTTCTCTGAAAGGGCAACACCATGGGCAGTTTGGGGACATGGGTGCAGGCCACGCTGCAGCTCATGCAAATGCATCTGGCTCACAGGACTCGAGCGGAAATGATGCTGCCAATGCAAATGCATTCATGGCTGCTGTGGCCATGCATGCCATGGTTACAGCTGAAAATCAGGCCCATGGCGAGTGGTAGCATGCAGTGATGCATCTTTTTGTGTACTGACATGTGTAGGCTGTGTTTTGTTGCAGTATATCAGGGTATGGCTCCTCTTTTAGCTTTTTTGTGTACCTACAGTTAGCTGCTTCGCTTTGGGTTGCATTGTTCTGTTGTGTGCATCTAGAATTTGCCTGGAGTCTTTCCTCCCTTGCTACTGCACATTACAAAGGGACAATGCTAGTCGTGCAACATCTTGACACGTCTGCAGTCAGCAAAATCGAAGAACAACAGGCTTTTCTCTGAAGCCATGCAAAGCTGTTTACATGTTTTGCATACTGCTGACTTTAGGTCAGTGACAGGCTGAGAGTCATGGTTGAAGACTAAAAGCTCTGACAAGGGTCTTCTAGCATAGAACGGTCAACAGTGCTGAATTGTGCTAAAGCATGCAATGAGACCAGAACGCAACTTGTCTCATGACACCTGTGTGTGTGTAAAATCAAAAACTTATGTCATCTATTGCATTCAATTGCAAATGCTGAGGTGGCTGCATAGCATGACCACAAGGCTACATGCAGGTGAACACCACACACAGGATTGTTACTTGTTCAACGTCAATCAGCAGAACTCGACAACAATGCATTGCCTCTAGACAGTGCTGTCATAGTCGTAGCAAACGCTCAATGTCCTATTTTCTTCTCCTCACAGCAACTTTCCTTCGTGCTGATGGTGCATTGCTGGTTGTTCCTGCTGCAAAGGTGCTGACTCCTGACTGAAATGAACCACTGAAACTTGAGGCCATGCCTCCTGGTGCCTGCCCAAATGCTGGAGCTGAAGCAGATTGACCAAAGGCAGGACTTGCTGCAGACTGCCCAAAAGCAGGGGCCGCTGAAGGCTGTCCAAAGGTAGGAGCTGAGCCATTGCTAGGCTGCTGACCAAATGCAAAGGAGGGTGTGGATCCATTTGCAGCTCCAAAGGCTGGCGCTGACTGAGCCTGTGCCGCGCTGAACATGGTAGGCTGCAAGACAAAAACAGGTCATCAGGTCTCATAACACACATCTGACGTCGTCATGCATCTGAAATTTGGATCGGCTGTCTTTAAGCAGCTGTGCAGCTATGCGATGTCAGAACTGGGTCACTGCAAGTCAATACCTTGGAGATTTGCATGCACAGCATGCCATTTACAATGTGCTTTTGCTCTCCAAAAGCATAACACGAAAAAAGCAAATTTAGAGCATGACAAGCTTTGCAATTGACATAAAGCAATGTACGGGATCTGCTGCAAATCTGTCAAGCCTCACCTGCTGAGCAGGTGCTGGCTGCTGTCCAAAGCTTGAACCGCCTCCAAAGCTCATGCCACCTGCAGACAAGACGAGTGTGTTACAAGGCCAGCATCAATACTATGCAAGTTGGCCATGAAAAGACGGGCTGGCTGCTGTATGGTCAGATGCGCCTACTCAGGCAGATTACAGGCTGCTGATTTGAGGTAATGTGAGCAGTACCTGCTGTGTTGGATGCACCGAATCCTGTTGGCCCTGGTTGCTGCTGCTGCTGGCCAAAAGTACCAGAGAAAGGACCAGGCTGGAAGGGGCTTGGGCTGCTACCACTTGCTCCAAAACCACCACCAAAAGCAGGGCTGGAGGAAGGGCCTGTTCCAAAGCTTGGCGTGCTGCCTGTGACAGCAGCAGCAGCATCTCAGCACAAGCAGAAATGGATTCTTCATAACAGAATGCAGAATGATATGGACAGTTTTGCAACGCATGTGCAGACTTGCCTTGATGTCCTGCTGTCTTGTAGAACGTGGCTCCTAATTTTGCACGCAAGAGGCTGCCTATGGCCCTTCAGCCTGGCAGTGAAAAGGTTAAGCCAGAGGCAAGGCTGGAGGACTCTGATGTATGGCATGCTTTCAATTGCAGCTTTCAGGTCTAACAAGGCAACTTACGTTTCAAGTGTCATGACAGGCAGACTCAAACAGAATGCTGAATAGGCTAGAAGCAGCTGTGCAGGAAGTTAGCACCTTTACAGTTGCTGACAGGTGTGACCAGAGAATGAAAGTAATCTGTTGCATACCTGTTGTTGACCCAAAGGCAGGAGCTGAACTGGCTGTCGCGCCAAACATGGCAGGTGCAGATCCTGTCTGGGCAGGAGTGCTGTTGAAGGAGAAGTTGCTGTTACCTGCATCCAAATTGCCAGCTCTCTGAGCTTTTTGCTTTACACCTTCAGCGCTGATTGCTTAAAAATGCCTGAATGACAGTGACTTTGCAGTTGCAGCGGAGCTTTCAACGCATTGCATGTGTGCTACAGACAAGTCAGGAAGGTTCAAATCCACACTGTATAGGCAGTAGCAACCCAAGGGCAAAACAGAAGCCATGCAGATCAGCATGCCAATGGGGTCGCATGGAGTCACCACATGTGCCCGGCCCTTGGTTGGGTTCACGTTGAAGCCCTGCACAAGCAGAGTCTACCTGAAGAACCAGGCTGTCCAAAAGTGAATGCAGCAGAAGACTGCCCTGCAGAGCTAGCGGCGCCACCAGAAAAGCCTCCAAATGCAGCTGGCGAGCTGCCTGGCTGCCCAAAACTAGGAGCACTGCTAGACTGCCCAAATGCAGCAGCAGTGGTGGACTGGCCAAAGGCCAGGGAACCGCCAGACTGTCCAAATGCAGGAGTATTGCCTGACTGGCCAAAAGTAGCAGCAGTGCTTGATGGCCCAAATGCTGGTGCTGATGCTGCAGGAGCCTGTCCAAATGCTGGTCCTGATGCTGCTGGCGTCTGTCCAAATGCTGGTGCAGATGCTGCTGGCGTCTGTCCAGACGCTGTTGCAGATGCTGCTGGCGTCTGTCCAAACGCTGGTGCAGATGCTGCTGGCGTCTGTCCAAAGGTGGGTGCTGAGGCAGGTGCAGACTGGCCAAAGGTTGATGCAAAAGCAGATCCAGACTGTCCAGCAGTTGAGGCTGAAGCCGGCCCTGATTGTCCAAACCCTACTGCAGAGCCTGCTTGTGTCTGTCCAGTTGCAGGTGCAGAGCCTGTTTGCGTCTGTCCCAAGGCAGGCATTGACCCTCCAAAGGCAGGTGTCGACCCTCCAAAGGCAGGACCAGAAGCAGGGCCAGACGCTGGCTGAGAATTACCAAATCCAGCAGCTGGTGTGCTAGCAGCAAAGCTGAAAGTAGCTGCTCTACTTGACTGCTGAGGCATAGGCTGGCCAAACGCCAACGCAGGCATGCCGGAGCTTGCAGCTGGTGTGCTGCCCATGGGAAAGAAAGCGGAAGATGGTCCACTGCTGGCAGCTGGCGCACCGCCAAAGGTGAATTGTGATGGTGCTGCACTAGATGCTGCTTGATTGGGAAATACAGCACTAGTACTAGCTGCAGCACTGCTCTGTGCTTGCCCAGCAGAAGACAGACCAGAGGACGGAGTAGCAGACGCAGCAGGGGCAGACTGCTGCTGGGAGCCAAAGGCAAAGGGTGCCTTGGCAGCAGCAACAGCAGGGCCTGATGCTTGTGAGCCAAAAGCAAGGCTTGGAGTACTTGTGGGACCCAAGGCAGGTGCTGTCTGCAGCAAGGTTTGAGCCTGTGTGGCTCCAGAGAACAAGCTAGGCTGGCTGCTGGTTGCACTGGAAGCAGCGGTGCTTGCTGGTGCTTGCTGACCAAAGGAAAAGTTGGGCACAGGCACGGCAGCAGATGTTGGCATGCCACTGCTAGGGGCTGCATCGCTCGTGTCTGTTGTGCTGGTAGCTGAGATGCTGCCCGTGACAGCGCTAGGACCTCCAAACGGCAGTGCAGAGCTTGTAGTAGGAGCTGCTGCTGAGCCTGTTGCTGCCGGCTGGGGTTTTGCTGCAGCTGCGCCATTTGCAGCTGTAGGTGCAGCAGTGGTGGCAGCCCCAGCAGAGCCACCAGAGGTGCTCAATGGGCCTGCTGCCCCAGCTGTGGTAGCAGTGTTGGCCGCTCCAGCAGCAGGTGTGGCTAGACTACCAAAGTTGAAGTTTGCTGGGCCAGCAGGTGCAGCACTGGGCGCTACTGCAGCTGCTTTGTTAGCAGGTGCTGCACCAAATAAGAAGCCAGCACTAGGTGCGCTTGATGGTTTGGCTTGGTCTGACTGAGATGGTCCTGCAACACGTTCATCGTCTTAAACAAAGCCGCTGTCGCTCCTTGAAGGCAGCACCATGCAGCAAGTCGCAAACAGGACAGTCTGCACTATACATGCATTATCCCAGCAAGAGATGCACACACTACAGTCAAACATTGCTGACAACTGTCATTTTTGGCAGGAAGAATTGTCACAAATGCATGTATGCAACTGGGTGATATGTATTGTCTGCCAGACTCTGGAGGTGTATTTTGCACCTGAAGTGATGGTAGGAGCTGACAGCTGCAGATTGGCACCTCCTGTCAGTGGCGTAGCACCCAAAGATGCAGAGGCGGGGGGCAAAGGGCCACTGCTGGCTGCAGCTGTGGCAGGTGGGACCACAGCTGCAGCAGGCTGAAAACGTTGTGGCTGTGTAGCTGGTGGAAATGTGGGAAAAGAGAAGCCAGGCGTATTAGCAGGGGCAGATTGTGCAGCTGCACTTGAGCTCTGTGCAAAGTTGCCATTGGACAAACCAGTCAAGCTGGGGACTCTGGGCGGCCCTGCAACAATTATCAACTCTTGAAAAGCATGCTGTTGTTCAGATCAATGCAGCATCCAAATTTGGCAACTTGCAAGATGGAACTGCAATCAGTGCTAAGCAGAGCTTCAAAAATAGCAGACTGCAAGCCACGTCATGCCAGATACTTCACATGCACGACCAAGCAGTCTGTGAGTATGCACTGTGTATGCAGATGAGAACCAAGTGCCAGGGTTGGTGGATTGCAATGGCTGAATGCTAACCTTGATTGGTCTGCTGAGTTGCCAGCTCCTGACGGGTCATGTCCTCTAGCTCATCATTGGGATTCCAAGCCTTATAGCTGCCGGGAATATACCTCAGCCTATGACTGCCAGCAGCAGTGGGGTAAGCTGCAAACACACCAGCGTAAGTCAAACACCAGGCCAGTGCAACTATACATGCAGAAAGACAGCACGATTGTCATGCACAAGGTAGCAAGTTTGATAAAAAAGCAAGTTGCGTATGGCACACCTGGCCATGTGCATAGCAGACCTACTGATGGCAACATGCGAGTTACATGATGATACCTGCAAAGTGCACACGATGGCGCCTTGTCTTCTTGACTGGCTGTGCATTCATGTTTGCCTGCTCCACAGGCGTCAAGGGGGCTGTGAATGGCTCCCTAACAACCCGGTAGCGTTTGCTAACAATCGGCTTTGAGGCATCACCTACAGGTACAAATTGCAATTTGCGGCAACTCGAACCATCAAATGCAGCAATTTCATGTGATTGACATACTGCCGAGCCTGTGACAAAGCTGACATGAGAAACAGATCCACTGTGCTAATTTAAAACTGTTGTTGCTGAGCTGATGGCAGGCACTTGGCTCACCAATGTGCTCAAACGGCTCCGATCCCTCTGGTCGCCGCCTTTTGAAGCCCTGACTTGTGGCTGTACCAGGTGGTACAGCAGCTCGCTGCGCAGCATTTGTATGACTCTGTCGAGTATGTCCTGGTGCCTGGTCTGTGATGTCAGCATCTTGCTTGCTAGTAAGCTGTGCAGCAGCTGCCTCTGTCGAATGCGCAGGCGCTGATGCTTCTACAGCCGCCCGTTTCGAGTGCTGCCCTTCCTGGACTGCTTCGTCTGTGCGCTCACTGGCTTTACGCTTGCCTAACCTGCAAGCAGCGTGAAGCACCTCAAACTGCTTCAACGGCAGGAGCTGTTTACGGATGCGCACTCACGGCAGTAGATAACAGCACGTACCGCGCCGGCTCCCCGGTGTCTTGCTGTGTCTTGACGGCACCTGGAGGCAGAAAATAGCAACTCAGATCAATAGCTCAGTTTTGAATTGTTTGTTGGAACGTCAGACTCAGCAAACGAGCACGATACAGCTGCAGGGACTATGTTACCATCGCTTCCCCAGATCCATGCACGGGGCAAGTCCACAAGCTTTTTGAGCCGCTCCATCACCGCTCTTGCAGTTTGAGGCCGCCTCACAGTACAGTGCGCATGCGGCCCCGACGCCCCATTCAAGAGCTTCTGTGCTGTCAAACTTCAGCGGTCAATAGCCTGCTGACTGCAGCCAGCTTGCAGCAGATGCGCCGCTTTGAGTCAAGTCTGTTGTCATGGGCTTGCTCTGATGCAACAAAGAAGAAGAGCCGGAAGCTGAGCCCGCATCTCGAGCAGTTGCATGGAGGATGACCCCCCAACCCCTGGAAATGACCCCACACAACCCCAAAACGTCTCAGCTAACAAGTCAAACTCATCTAGCCTAGCTGCAGCTGTACCTGGCACGATCGCATGCGTTGTAAAGGTCTACAATAAGAAGCCCCGATCAGACATGCGGCAGGGGCTGATTGGCGGTGCTGAACAGCTTTAGCTCAACAGCCAAGCTTTGTTTCTGCAGGCTGGGCAACATGATGTGGAGGCAGCATTCTGATAGGGTAACAGCCATGTTGGGAGCCTTGTTGATGTAGTGATCAAGCTTTGGGCAGACAGCTGCACACAATCATAACAGATGCAAAATTGGCGGTCAAATGGCGGTAGCAGGCTTGCATTGCCCTGCATGAGGTTCGCATTTGCAGACGGGCTTCAGGAGCCCGCAGCGCTCTCTCTCTCTCTGCAAACTGCCCGCAGACTGTCAGCAAAGATTTCAGATGCATAACCTGCCTCGTTCTGATCTATTGCTTTTGCAAGTTCGCCTGCCCGTGATCACTTGCAAGATCAGTCACTCTTAGGGATTGTCAGGCTTGCAGCAACAGGTTCACGGAACCTGCAGAACTCTAGACTTTGTCGTGGTTCGCTACCATGCCGGACATCGACATGGAGCTGCTGCTGTCAGTAGTGAAAGGCCTGGGGTCGGTCTTGACCGACTACAATGGAAATAAAGTGTACAGCAAGGATGATGACTGCCTGCGTAAGGCCGCACCGCAATGCCGCATTATCGCTGACTCCTTGTGCACGCTGTGCGGAGCGCAAGACCAGTGATTTTGCCTTGCAGCCTGTTTGAAGGACTTGCAAAGGCTGCTGCGTCAGGATGAAAGCGAAACTAGAGAGGCCTTTCAGGTGTTGAGCCAGTATAACATCGCCAAGAGCGACCTAGTCCCCATCATCGTGACATACCCAAAGGAGACTGAAGTTGTCTACAACGCATGTAAGCTGCAAGTCTTTGTTGCACTTGCTGAAAACACTGAGTTTGCACTCAAATACACTCCTTTCCTCTACAGTGAAAGTGTTAACCTATTTGACGATGCCCATTGACCCTGCAAGCGACAACAAGGCCATGCAGGTCAGTCTGAGTGCATTGACAGGCATGTTGGGTTGAATCAAGCAAGTCACTGCGCACCTTTCTCCAATGATGATCAATGCCCTTTTGCACTGAGTTGCACAGTCAACACATGCAACAGATCCTTTGCATGCATTGCAAACCATGCACATGAAAATGTTCCGGGCAATCACCACTGTCCACAGAGCAATGCTGCAGGCAGAAAACATGCAACTGGTCAAAGAAGCATTCATGGAGAAGGATGCAATGGCGGTCATTGTAGGTCTGGTCGCAGAGCCCCTAGGCAGGCACCCCCGCATGACAGAAGCAGATGGGCTCATTGTGCAGCTGGTGATCACCTTCATCAGAAATTTGCTGGCCATCCCAGACAGAGCTGCCACTGCAGGTGACCACTCGCTTCCTTGTTTCAGTGAGTAACACTGACTTTTACTTAATCGCGACATGTTCATGCCATCCTGGACAGGATAGCCACCGCAAATGATCACTGCATCATCATGCATCATTAAACATGCATACTAGACAGGCTCAGCAGGCCCAGCTAGGTATGTACTGGAGCATATGACTGTCCTCAACCAGTTTGGACTTGTGCGAAGATGCACCGTTCATACTGAGTGCAGAGGGTGGAACGTTCTTTGTACAAAGGTGTCTGCCTAAGACAACTCGCCTCCTTCAGTCAGTGACCGAGACTGGCTATGCTGTGCGCATGACATGCCTACACCATGCATCACATGCCTTGATGGCATCGCAGTAAAAGTGCACTAGGGTCAGTAGCTTGTTTTGGCTCACCAAACATATAGCAAGCACAAAGTAACAGTGAAGCGCTGATGTAAAGCTGCATTGCCAGCCAATCAGGCTGCTTCTGTTTGGAGATAACAGTTGCTCTCCACAATGACATGTTGCAACATTGCAGAGGCGATGTATTGCAAAGGGCATCAGGGAACACCTGACCATTTCAGCTGTGCAGGGTCTGCGGGTGATCACAGGACGAGGTTGCGTCAGGAGCTGATCACTCGCATGTTTGATGACAACATCATGGAGCTGCTTCTGGTCATTGCACAGCATGCTCACGCGGTGAGCATCAACACTCGCCCATATGGGACACCATTGATGCCTTCAAGAGTTCTGCACGGTGCCTTGCAAAGGCATTTGCCAGTGAATTTCACTTGACATGCTTGACGGGTCAGCACACAGACTTGTCTGCATTGGCGATGATCTTGCTCATCATTTGAAAGGCCCCATGGTATTCAACGTGCATGCAATGCCAGTTCAACACCGCCACCAGGGCGAGACACGTGTCAACTTCCATTCTGCCAATATTGTGTCACAGCAAGAAATGGACAGTCAGTTTCTTTCAACAACAATACTGTCTGATACAGTGACAGATTACGCGTGCGTGCATCAATTGAGACCCTTCTGGCTGAGTTGTTACATCTCTGCATGTTAGTGCAGAAGCCTTTCAAGACAGAGGCTCCCTTGCTCATGGAGATCTTCCAACAAGTCTTTGCTGGGACCAATGCTGCGGAACTGGCTAAGGCTATAGCCCCTGCTGTTGTACAGCGCCAGCCAGGACAATCCAGGCGGGCTCCTGTCGTCAGACCCAAAGGTTGACTGCATCAAAGCATCTGACCTATGCAAATGCCGCCTGTCTGCCTGTTGAGTGCAGAGGAGCAGTTCATGCTGTGCAAACCCTGCCAGTTTGCCTGCAGAGTGATAAGTCTTATTGTCTGCCACAATCATGTATGCTCAGCGAATGAGGTTCTGGCATGTCCAGTGAAAGAGCAGCAATGGAGCGTCATCAGGCAACAGGAATGCCTGCAAGTCTGGTCAATGAACCTCAGCAGTAGCATCCTGGTTGTGTAGGTTCTGGCATGTCCAGTGAAAGAGCAGCAATGGAGCATCATCAGACAACAGGACTGCCTGCATGTTGCATCAATGATCCTCAGAGGTGGCATCCTGCTTGAGTGGGTCCTGGCATATCCAGCGAGAGAGCAGCAAGGGAGCGTCATCAGACAACAGGACTGCCTACAAGTGTGGTCAATGATCCTCAGCAGTAGCATCCTGATTGTGTAGGTTCTGGCATGTCCAGCAAGAGAGCAGCAATGGAGCGTCATCAGACAAGAGGACTGCCTACAAGTCTGGTCAATGATCCTCAGAGGTGGCATCCTGATTGTGTGGGTTCTGGCATGTCCAGCAAGAGAGCAGCAGTGGAGCGTCATCAGACAACAAGACTGCCTACAAGTCTGGCCAATAATCCTCAGCAGTAGCGTCCTGATTATGTAGGTTCTGGCATGTCCGGCGAGCGAGCAGCAATGGAGCGTCATTAGACAACAGAGTTGCCTAGAAGTCTGGTCAATGATCCTCAGCAGTAGCATCCTGATTGATTCCAATGGTTGTCAGCAGTGGCAACTTGATTGTGTAGGTTCCGGCATGGCCAGCGAGAGAGCAGCAATGGAGCGTCATCAGGCAAGACTGAAGCAGAGCAGCTCAGGGCCGCCAGCACGGCATGCACGCTTTGGTGGGCTGTTTGTACGGCGATACCATGCTGAAGACAGGGGCGCTGTGGTCCGCAGCAACCCTTTGGTGCCCAACTTGCCAGCCATCCCAGAGCTCAAGAGATCAAACAAAGCATTGGTGAGAGATTTGTAACACCCTTGCTTTGACTGTTTCACCACAGAAATGCTCTGATCTGCAGCAATCTATTCTTGTCCAAACTGCCGGCCATTCCAGAGCTCAAGAGATTGAACAAAGCATTGGTGAGAGTATTGTAACAAACTTGCTTTGACTGTTTCACAAGAAACATGCTCCGATCTGCAGCAATCCCTTGTTGCCCAACTTGCCTGCCATTCCAGAGCTCAAGAGGTCAGACCTTGCTGAGAGATGCTCTTGCTCTTCCTTTGGCTTGATGAAGCATGTTACTTGCTTGGTCTGCAGCAGCTTTTTGGTGTCCGATTTGCTGGGTTTGCCATGTCTCCATCTATCAAGAAAGACCTGACAGACAGATGATACCAAGCTGCTGAATGATGCATCACCTGCAGGTAGCTGAGAAGTAGCTGGCGCAGCTGCAGTCTCAGCTGCTGTGGAAGCCGTTCAGTACATGGAGCAGCTGCTGCAGGCTGGCAGCTTAGGCACAGTCATGGCAGCCGTGCTGCAGGACATCAAGCTTTGGTGATGGGTGATGGCAATGGTCCTGACAGATACGAACACAGCACTCTCCAGAGTCCTTTATCACGCTAGAGAATGATGTACCATGTGCAGGTGGAAGAGAAGTGACTGCCGCACTGCAGCCCCAGCTGCTGTGGAAGCTGCATCGGTGCATGAAGCACCTGCTTAGGCTGGCAGCTTAGGCACAGTCACGGCAGGCATGCTGCAGGACTTCAAGTCTTGGTGATGCGTCATGGCATCAGGGAGTCCTCACATATACCCATAGCACTCTCCAGAGATCTTCATCAAGCTTTAGAATCATGTACCATGTGCAGGTGGAAGAGAAGCTGTTGGCACAGCTGCGTCAGTACATGCAGCACCTGCTTTGGGCTGGCAGCTTAGGCACAGCAACAGTTTTGAGGCAGTATACATGCAACAAAGGTCGGCCTTGGGCTCATGAGCGATGCACCATGTGCAGGTGGAAGGAAAGCCACTGGCGCAGCTGCAGTCACAGCTGCTGTGGAAGCTGCATCAGTACCTGGAGCAGCTGCTGCAGGCTGGCAGCTTGGATACAACAATAGTTCTGGAAATAGCACACACCGCAGAGGTCTGTACTAGCTACTGAAAGACATACCACATGCAGGTGGAAGAGAAGCCACTGGCACAGCTGCAGTCCCAGCTGCTGTGGAAGCTGCGTCAGTACATGGAGCAGCTGCTTCAGGCTGGCAGCTTAGGCACAGTCATGGCAGCTGTGCTACAAGACCTCAAGGCTGGCTTGCATATCTCCCGCCTATCCAGAGATGACTTTGTGTGCTTCTTCCGCCTTGCTCAGCTGGCCACAGCATTTGTACGCATACAACAGGTGAGCTGATGCACTGTCTGAATACTGACCCTGCTGACTGTTTGGAATGCAAGGCTGGCTTACGTATTTCCCACCTGTCAAGAGATGACTTTGCGTGCGTCTTCCGCCTTGCTCAGCTGGCAACAGCATTTGTATGCATACAACAGGTGAGCTGCTGCACTTACTCTGCTGCATGTGTGCATCTTTTGCCTTGCTCAGCTGGCAACAGCAGTTGTCCGCACACAACAGGTGAGCTGCTCAACTGTGCATATCCTGACAATGCTGAAAGTGTGAAGCACATCTGGCCAGCCAAGGGATGGACCACAGGCGACACAATGGTCACTTTGCTGCAGACAATTGCACCACGTTAGCATGTGCTTTATACATTCAATGGTCCATTGTCTTGCCCTGTTACACCAAGATCACTCCAAGCCTTGCTATGATGTCACATCAGCACAGATCTGTAGTTGGGCTTTCTCAGCATGTACAAGTAGATCTTGCTGACGGTCACAGTACAACGCGCGCACTTCTGATGCAGCAGCTGCGCAAGGGCTTGCACATGCATTTATCTTTTGCTTGGAAGCATTCTCAAGTTCTGTGATGTTGATGCCAACGGTGGCAGACAGGTTGTCAACTTTTGCTGCAGCAGCTGTGCAGGCATTGCACAAGAAGTTCACCCTGGCAAAGTTTACTCTTGCAATCATTGCTGGTGCTTTCATGATGCATCAGCTGTGCAGGAGAACACACTGAAGCAACAACAGGACGCCAAGCAGAAGCGTCAGCCTCCAGGTGAGGACGCAGTCACAGCCTCGTCAGCACAAGCAGCAGCAACAGGAGCTGCAGATGCTGCAGTGCAAGAAAATGTTGACAAGGCAGCTCCAAGCAGCCTCAACAGGGCTGCAGCAAACAGCCCTGCAGGTGACAAAAATCACTTGTAGATGCTTATGCCTGTTTTTGACCAATGCTTGTCTGCACAGCTTGACTTTATTTGGTGAGTGTGCACAATGTCTTGGGTGCAACTGCATCCAAGGGGGTTGCACAGCTGATGCAAACGCCCTGCTTGTGCTGATGAAGCTGTATACATGCTTGTGCCAATCACAGATAAGCAAGAATGGTGGGCCAATGCTTGGCAGCGACATACAGATATGTTTTTTATGTGTATGTTTGGGTTGTGTTTGGTGCTAAAACCTTCCCTGCTGGCTATGCGGGTTACAAACCAGGGCAGGGGCGAGTGAAGCAGGGCAGGGCATTGACAGCAATGACCCGGCTGAGGCGGCGCACTTTGCCTGTGTGAGCACCATGGGTCTTTTGCAAAAATAAGCAACATCAGTGAGACGACTTCAGCAACAACACTGAATGATTGTTAATAACTGCCTCTGGCAATGTAGACAATAAGCCAGAGGCAGAGACAGGGGCAAACGGAGCAGAGCAGGGTGCTGAGGGGGGTAAGCAGGCAGAGGGGTCACCCTTTGCCTGTGTGAGTGCGATTCTGGGATGGGACACCTTCCATATGGTTCACGTGCTGTGGATAGGTCTCGTTGACTTGCCTGGCAAGGCGCCAGAGAAAGACTGGGAATTGCAGGTAGTTTGCTGCGGTGCCGCATTGGAATACTGCCTTGCTTGATGTACCTTTTGCTTGTATCAGATGGACCGTGGTGTTGCAAAATGTCTGCTGTGATTAGATTAGGTTTAGTCGATTTGCCTGGCAAAGCTCCAGAGAAAGACTGGGAACTGCAGGTGACCTGATGCTACCTTCTATCACAATGCTCCCTCTTGCAGCTGCACTTCATAAATCTGCAGAATGCTCATGTTTTGCATCCTTTGTAGTGTCTAAGAGACTCTGCAAATGCTGTGCAAGAGTCAGAGAACTTCCCTTTGTTGTGCGTTTGTTCCCAAATAATCGTATGTGCATGGGCTAAATTGCACAGTTTTGACATGTCCTTGTGTGTCTGAGAGCAAAGTTTTGTTTGTTACGCAGCATGAGTCATTGGCGCTGCTGAAGGAGATGCTGTATGCATTGGACTTGGCGCTGTACGTGGGCACCTCTGCAGACAAAAAGGCAGCTGATCGTCTACAGCGCAGGTGCCTCTAATGTCTTGCTCATGCTTGCCAAATCAGCCTACAATAAACGCAGCAAAGCACTTGTTGCAATTACTGCCTGCAACATGCTGCTGTGATTGCAGCAATGCTGGCTGTGTTGCATGCAATGAGCAAAACTCAGGATTTGCTGGCTAACGCAGCTTGTCGGTGCCACCGTCATACTGAAAGTTGCACAATGAGCAGGCTACCAAAAACAGACAATATTGAATGAGACACATGAGTAGATATATCAGACATTCCTTGATGCCCCCCCTTGCTAATGTGCAGGCTGCTGCATGATGACATGAAGGAGTCTGGCCTGCTGCCAGTCGTAGGCCGCTTGCTGAAGAGCTTCAACTATGCCTTTCAGCCTCGTAGCCACGCTGTGGACTTGGTACAGGCTCTGCATGTCATATTGCGTATGCTGGACCGCCTCAATACCTCAGGTTTGGTCTCTAATGTCTTTGCACATCACCATTTTGGCCATGATCAAGTGTCTTTGTTGCATGTCACAGCCTTTGCAGCCACATCAGAAATCATTTGCATTCTGGCCAAAGCATCATGTGCGTGCTCGGTCAGTCTCAACACCAAGTATGGCCTGCACTACCTGTGATGCCTTTCGCCCCTGTGACCATGCTACAGACCTGATGCAGGCTCTGCATGTCATCCTGCACATGCTGGACCGCCTCAACACCTCAGGTGTCTCTCAAAGCAACAATCTTCATTGTGAGGCGCTGTCTTTGCCGCGCGCAGTTGCCGCTGTATACACATTCAGGGACCAATCGCAGGCTGTTCAAAGCATCCTGCATATGCTGGACTGCCTCGATTCCCCAGGCATGGTCTGTACTGTCTGTGTTGCTTTTCAGCCCTGTAGCTATGTCGTGGAGTCGATGCAGGCTCTGCATGTCATCCTGCATATCCTAAACTGCCTCAACACCTCAATTATGGACTGCTGCCTCTGAGGCAGTGGTTTAGCTTTTCTATCAGATCCTCTTGACAGATGTGAGATGCGCAGTCAGACTGACGAGCAGTCAGTTTGGCAATGGTAGCTCACCTGTCGTGGGTGTTGCGATACAAACAAAGATGGTCATGTCACAGATTGCACGGATGCGATATGATGCTTTTGTATCTGAAATCTCTAGGGAAGTTCATTGATGCTCAGAAAGAAAGCTACTCATTCAACAAGGACTTGACCATGACTGCAAAGCTTGTGGGGTTTGATGTGCAGAGGCAGGAGGATTTCTAGTGAAGCAGAAGGCCAGGGCAGGTGGGGGCCGCAGGAAGAAGCCCCAGCCCTTTGCAGAGGGCTCCCCAGAAGGTGCAGGTCAGCCTTGCAGACCATGTGTGCATATCATAGGTCTCAGTGCTGACCACGCAGAACAGAATCCTGCTTTGCAGCCTAATGTTACCTACAGCACAGACGTACTTCATGTTCTGCCACTTGGCATGTGAATGTACATTGCTGTGCACTGATTTCGCACTGGCCAGACTCCTTTGCTGTGCTGTATGACTTGCAAAGAGCTCAAGTCACCCACACACTGTGTGTGCTGTGTTCGCTGTCGTGATTTTGTGACTGATGTAGCATTGTTGCAGACGCAGCTGCAGGTGTTGAGGGCGCTGAGGCCAGCCCCAGCCCTGAGCCATCCCCAGGTGGGATACAGGGGGGCAGGGCCGGGGACCCCTTTGAAGAAGCTGAACAGGAAGAAGTGAGCATTCTGTTCTACTCGGAGCACACATGATCTGCATAGTGCTACAGTAAGAGAGCTGGCGTTATGGCGCTTAGGCGCAGTAACAGCATGCTGCCCTATGCTCAAGATGCCCTTGCTGCCTCTGTCATGTGACTTCTGTTTGAGTCAGCATTTTGTTCTGCTTGATAGTCCCTGTGCCCTTGCTGTCATGTGGGCTCCGTACGAGCCAATGCCCTATACAAACATGTATGCACTCAATGCGCATGATTGCATTTGCTCACAAATAATGAAAAACTGCATATGCCGTCATCATATCCCGAGCTGGAAAACATGTGGATGCTCTGGCCGTTGTCAAGCGCGAAAGCTTGGTCAAGCAGATCATTTGCTTTGTCAATAGCAGCATGCCTAATAGCAGAGGAAAAGAAGTTGAACATATCTTGCAGGCAGAAGAGGAGAGGCGACGGCGGGTGAGAGAAGTGGCATACGATTTGCAGCGGCGGGTCAAGCAGGAGTTGGCATTTCCAGCAGTCATCCATTTCTACTGCTGGCTACTACAAGGCAAGTCACCCCTGCGTAAAGCGACCAGTCCTGTGGCAACACCCTGCAAGCTTATGCTGTTGGTCTATGCATTCACACACCAGCAGAGCAATGTTGCTGCACAAGCTTGTTGCTTGACCTTCACACAAGGACAGTTCTGGGCGGAGTCAACTGCGCCGAGGCTGTCTGACCGAATTCTACTGCACCAGGTGGTGCTGTACCAAGTCACTCGACTCGTAGTGGGACTCGCATATTGCTACTGTGATGTTTGTCATGCGTGCACAAGCAAAGTCTGCTTCAGTAAATCGAGAATCATAATCAAACTCTTCCGGAGGCCTAAGCATTCCCTCTGCATGTTCAGATAAGCCTTAAAGATGCCGAGCATGCATGTGACTGCTTTGACAGGTGAGCAAATGAAAGCATCTTTAACTGACCAAATGGATACAGTTGTGCAGGGTTTGCTACCAATGGTAGCACAGTGAATCACTGCTTGGTTGCCTTCCTGAAGCGAATAGCCAACCCTGCTGGCCTCAACCTGGAGCCCATGCTATACCAGGTCTGTCGTCTGCCGGCATGTAAACTGATGCATGATCTATCAAGGCATGCGCATGGCTTTCCAACATTACGTCTTGGTGTCAGTGCACCACGGAGATCAAAGTAGGCTGTCAAGTGGCAGAGTCTATGATTGAGAAACTGAAGTGCTGTGTGTGCAGACAAGCGTTCAAGCCATCCTATCAGACATTGCGTTCATAGCCCAAAATCTGCTCTGTGCTGCTTGAAGAAGCACTTGTGCTGCAGCTATCAGTGCTGCGTGTACTCCAAGCCATCCTATCAGACAAGGCATTCAGGAAGCAGGAGGGAGCTGGAGAGGTGGTGCATCTGGCCACGCATGTTACTCGCAACCTGTTTGCCCGCTTGGCACCAGACACTGCAACTGCAGGCAAGCATCATGTTTATTGAGAGTGATGCATGCAAGTCACAGAACTGCATTTGCTCAATGTGCATGTATTGTTGGGGAAGGGTGGTGCACCTGGCCACGCATGTCACCCGCAATCTATTTGCCTGCCTGGCAACAAACACTGCAACTGCTGGCAAGTGTTACCGCTACCTGCAATGCAGTATTGAGGGCAAAGCACGCACAAAGCGCATAAAAGCAGGCTTGCTACTGCCTTTGATCATATGACACATGCAAGATTGTTGAATTACTGATACAAGCGCTGTTATCACAAAGGTAACAATGCAGTGCGTGAAGGCTTGTGACAAAGGCTGTCTTTGCAAAGCGCCAAACATAACATAGTTTAGGGTGATCTGGTGGAGCAAGCATGTGCAACATCAAATTGGCCAGCTGCCAGACAATTCAATTTCAGCCTCCATTCAGCATATCCTGTACAGTAGAGCAGGATGTCATGCATCATAAATGCCACTCCAAACAGCGACAAACTCGGGATCTGTGGGTGCAGATGATGGTGATGATGAGATGTATGAGGCAAGTGAAGAAGAGGGCGAAGGGGAGAGTGAGGAGGCAGCCAGGCGCCGTGAGGCTAGGCAGCGCCTGCGCAAAGAAGCCAAGGTAATCATTTCCGCTTTTGACGAATTTGCTGTATGATTTTGGGTGTGTTGCTTTCTCATACAGGGGTGTTCCACCTGTGATCGGCCCTGCTTGCTTCACTTGTCATGCTCACAGAAGCCATGCTCTTGTGCTTGCAACAAAGCTGCTGAGTTGAGCATAAGTTGACACTGTTTATGCTAGCTGGTGCATGGCAGTAATGCATGTCAGTAGTGCACCTACTTGTATGCAAGTACAAAGTTACTGCAGGTTCTGCTAGAGCACAGAGCATGCAAAAGTCTGCAAGGGCTTGTAACACATGCTCAGCAGTCAAAGTCTTTCATGCCTGAAGTTGCTCAGGAGAGAGTGCCAATGAACGCCTTTGGCCAGTCTGACTGCTTGCTGCTTGTTTGTGCATGCAAACCAGGTCATGCATTGTCGTACTTTCTGTGTTGGGCAAACAGTGACTTGCTGTTTTGGTTTTGTCTGCCTTCTGTCAAGCAGATCTGTGCCATTCTACAACAACAGCGCTGCTGCATTGCGCTTCATGCATTTCCTCTCAGCTTCTCAGCATCACACACACATGCTGTGTGATGGAAGCAGGTGCGGCAAAAGTCAGCAGCCATGATGTTCATTGAGCTCATGTTTTGGAAGAACGCAATGGTGGCAGAAACGGTCAGAGATGAGTACAACTGGAGGGTAAGTGCTTGCTGCCCACCTGGTTGTGCGTAAGTGATGCATATGCTGCTGACGATTTGCATACTGCTTGCCCACTCCAAGCTGTGTTGTAAGCATTTTTTCAAAAAACAATGATGCTCACGTCAGAAATGCCAGCGACATGCACTGCTGCAAATACGTCCAATAAAATCATAATGTTGCAGTTGTCCCAAGATGTCATGCAATGTTTCATGGTATCAAGCTTCCCAGGTCAAGCTGTATGACGTTGTACTGAAGGCATGTGCATGGCTGTAGTGGAAGGACCTGCTTGCCTTGCCTTGCATCCAGTTCAGTGTATGTAACAGATGGACCTGTGAGGCACAAGATGAGCAAAAATGACCTGAACCTATCTGACACTGCCCATGTTGCTGCCATGCAGGACATATATGACAAGCAAACAGGCAAGAAAGGAGGAGCTGACAGTGATGCTGACTCTGATGGCGGTCAGATTGGCTTTGCCAGTCACCGCCCCAAAAAGGGTGTCATGTCAGAAAAACAGGTGTGCTTGGCATTGTGTCTCTCCCACTGCGATTGGGTGCGCATCATTTCATACGAATCATCATCAAACGGCAGATCGGCTGAGCATAAACTCATCGCTGGCCTGAAGAGTTTAGAGCTAAGTTTGTGTTCAGGTACAATTGTAGTTGCTGCTTTCCAAAGGCTAAATTTGCATCAAGATGCAAGCGTGATTGCTGCTTTCCACAGGCTGACTTTGTGTCAAGATGCAGTTGTGGTTGCTGCCGCATTGCAGTCAGGCAACTGAGCTGAAGGAGATGTTTGAGGAAGTGCACAGCCCAAAGGACTGCATGCAGAGCTGTGTAACTGACAAGAAACATGCTTTTTGAAGCACTGCCTGCAAAGCTGTATGATCAGCATTTGGCATTTGAAAAACGCCCATTTCATCTGCAGGCAAATGAGCTGAAAGAAATCTTCGCGGAAGTGAATGGCTTGAAGGATTGCCTGCAGCGCTGTGTGACTGGCAAGAAACATGCTCCTTGAAGAACTGCCCGCAATGCTGTATGATCAGCGTTTGGCATGTGAAAATCACCCACTTTATCTGCAGGCAAATGAGTTGAAGGAAGTCTTTGAGGAAGAAAATGGCTTGAAGGACTGCCTGCAGCGCTGTGTGACTGGCAAGAAACATGCTCCTTGAAGCACTGCCTGCAATGCTGTATGTTCAGCTCGTTTGGCATTTTAAAACCGCCCACTTTATCTGCAGGCAAATGTGTTGAAGGAGATCTTTGAGGAGGTGAATGGCTTGAAGGACTGCCTGCAGCGCTGTGTGACTGGCATGGACGGTGCATTCAAGAAGAGTCACATCAGCCGCCAGCTCAAGGCTATGGGGCTCAGGAGGAATAGACTCACTGACTCACAGGTCAGCATCTAACTGTAATGATTTACCTTTCTTTGCATCGCATTACAGTACTGTGTGACTGGCATGGGCGGTGCATCTAAGAAGAGTCACATCAGCCGTCAGCTCAAGGCTATGGGGCTCAAGAGGAACAGACTCACTGACACACAGGTCAGGATCCAGCTGTAGCCATGGATCCCCCTTGCAACGCACTGACAAGCCACTGACAAAATTGTCAGTCTCAAAGGAAGGCCATGCTGCATGGTCAGTTGGAGAAGTTGCGTACCCTTTCTCATCAGTACCATGAGAGCAAGCACTTCTTGGCCATTGGTGCTGAGCATATGCCACGGTGACACTGTGTCCTGATAGCGCAGAAGATGTCATCTGCAAACGGCTCTCATGCTTCATGTACAGGTCAAGAGGCTCTGTGCTATATATGATCAAGGACCGTCAGAACATTTTGGCCATCGTTGCTGCGGACATGCCAGGCTGACAATGCCATATGATGCTTTCAAAGCCATCAACTGCAATCAACAGCAGGAGAGGTTGCATGCTCTGTAGCACAAGCGCCACGAGGACAAGAGCAATTTGACCATCATGCTGAGGACATGTCAGCTTAGCATTGTGACCTGATGGTTTGAAAGCTGTCATTTGCCATGTGTAGGAGGAGAGATTGCGTGCTCTCTATGACAAGCACCATGAGGACAAGGGATATCTGGCTATCATTGCAGAGGACATGTCAGGTGGTTTCAGTAAAGGGCAAATCTCGAGTCAGCTGCGCAAATTGGGCCTCAAAAAGCGCCTTGGCAAGCAAAAGGTAATCTTCGTGCGCTTGCCTCACCACCATGAACACAGTGTCTTCAACATCATTGCCCATACTTTCTTGTGATGAGCAGCACCCCACCAGTAGTCAACCAGCATGCGTTGCCCTTGGCTGCGATTTTGAGTACATAGCTTGTGACATGCCTGCAAAGCATGTCAAGCAGTGCGTAAGAATTGATTTTCATTCATTATAAACGTGGGCTAGGCAAGCTCAGCAGGCCCAACTAGGTACGTACAGAAGCAATCAACTGTCTGCAACCAGTTTGATCATATACTAACCTAAACCAATTAAACCAAGAATGGAAATGAAATGATGTAATTTATGTCATGGATGATTTGCAAGCTTGCGACCGTAACATATATCATACATTTAGGATTTTTTCTGCTCACAATAATGAAATCTAATATAAACTCTATTGTGGTAAACGCATAAGCTTGCAGTTGGACATTGCAGAGCAGCAAGAGGGGCTCATCGTCAGGCTCTGGCTCAGACTCAGCCTCAGGATCAGCTGCCTCGCACTCAGACTCAGTTGATGACTCAGACTCTGATGCAGCTAATGATGACAAAACAGGCAGTGGTGATGAAGGTGCAGAGGGTGTTGCTGCACAAGCATTGCAGTAAACACATTTTCAAAGCAACATGCAGCAGTGCACCGAGCTACCTAAGTGACATTTGTTATCCAGACTTTGGCAGAAACATGGCGGCATGTGTGCATGTTGCACGCAGGCAGTGGAAATGCAGGTCCAGAAGGTGCTGCTGCACAAGCATTGTAACTAGGCGTTGTGAAAGCAATGCGCAGCATCTGATCTTGAGCCGATGCAAAGACATGTGTCTTCTACACTCTGACAATAATTCAGCAACACATGCACATACTGCACAGCCTCTTTCACATGCGCGCCTGCCTGTTTCAGTGGCTGGTTCCCAAGTGGCACATGCACATGCCATTTGAGCATGAATATGCTTTTCTACAGCCAGCTGTGTTCCATTTGCACTGAGCAGAAACCATCTTGAGCTTTGTGAATTCCGACAATGTATGATGCGCAGGTGGTGTTGATACAACGACCTCCAGCCCAAGAAAGGCTGCTACAGATGGCAAGCAAAGTCACAAAACCAAAAGCAAGAAAGCTAGGAAGGAAAAGCTCAAGAAGCAAGGCAAGAAGAGTAATCCTCACAGTGGCATTCGTGACTGGAGCTCTGACAACAGCTCAGATGCAGAGCCTGCTCCCAAACCAAATGGGCCCAGCGCTTCTGCCCACGGTGCTGGCAGCGACACAGATGACAGATCTGACGGCGGCAAGGCAGACGCAGATGACAAATCTGAAGCTGGCAAGGAAGATGCAGCTGACAAAGCTGAAGGCAGCAAGGAATATGATGCTCAGCTGGAAGCAGACACAGCCCATCATAGCAGGAGCACTGATGACAGCAAAGCGCAGCAAAAGTGGCGCAAGCGCCTCAGCAGCAGCAAGGGCGACAAACAGAGGAAGCTGAGCAAGAAGCAGGCAGCGCCAAAGCAGACTTCTAAGGCGGACTGGAGTTCTGATGAAAGCGATGCTGAGCCTGAACCCTTGCAGGCCATGCCACAGTCAGATTCTGACACCCAAGCGCCTGAACCAGTGGCAGCCAGGGACAGCAAGTCCAAAAGGGCAAGTGGCAACAAGCAAAAAGCCACCAGTGGGACTGGACATGCGTCACCTGACAGGCATCATAGTGTCAGAAGGGAAGCAGATGCATTTGCTAGTGATAGCAGACAGCAGCAACAGCAGCAGCAGGCGCCACTTGAGGAGCAGGCTCAGCATGCAAAGCGCAGGGGCAGGTTGAGGAAGGCCAGGGCATCTTCAGAACAGCCCCAGTCACAGCCTGCAGCAGCTGGTCCTGAAGCTGATGACATCATGGTTGACCTTGAGGATGACATCGCTGATGTGGATTCTTGGCAGCAAAGCAGGCTTGACGCAAACAATGCAGCAGCTGGTTCACCTGCTGAGCGTATCTTGTCAGAGAGTAGAGATGATGCTGATGCTAAGCATCAGCCGAGTGATCAGCCCAAGGAAGCTGTTGCAGACTCAAGGAGGAAGATGAAGGATAGCAAGCGGAAGTCTGGTCCAGTAGCTGAGACGGCAGATGGCAAGAGGCTGGCTGGCAGTGATGAGTGCAGGTGAGGCTTACATGATACCATGTTATGTGTGATGAAAGTTCACTTGAGAACACACGTGGAATCCACTTAACATGATCTGCCCACCAAGCTTGCATGGCTTGATACAGACAGTCAGTTAAGAACTGACATGCACATATGCTGTGATCAGACTCTGTGTGCTAAAAGCGGGTAGGCCGCCAATCCTGCATTCTCAATGTTGGGCATTTTGCAGTTACACAACTCCATTTGCCATTGGGAAAATCTGAAGTTTCATGTAATGATCACAACTTTGGCATGCAGCAGCAAGCAGCCAGATTTGCCTTGGTTGTTGCGGCATAGCTTGCAAAAACACAGGCATTGCAGCTTGCTCACTCATGTGCCGTGATTATGTTATTTGAGATCTGGCTTCTTCATTTTGAGTGTAAGATCCTCAATGGCATACATTTCTGGTCTGTAAGCAGCAAGGTGACAACCATGCTTGTCATATTTGAGGTCTGGCTTGTTCAATGTTGGTTGAAGACCTGCAATGGCATACATTGTTGCTCTGTAGGCAGCAAGGTGACAATGCAGAGAATGAGGAGCCTTCCAAGCCACTGAAGCGTCTCAAAAAGCAGGTCAGCCAGCCATTGCTGTCGTGTCTGCAGTTCTACTACTTGCTGATCACCACTCAAGCGCATGTCGGTTCAGCAGTACTTGGACACTGCTTTGGAAACCCTGAATCACGTATGGTGATGAGCGTTGTGCTTATACCCCAAGTTGCACAAGACCTCAGCACAGCCAAACATACAGCCTGCAATTTGATGCACTGCAGCTTGAAGCCTTCGTCTCTGCTAGGCATTCTTGCATCTTCAACGTGGTGTTGCAGTCTTATGGCAAAGCTTTTCACTCGTGCACTTATGCTGCAGCTGCGATGCGTGCTTGACAAAGCATGAGCTGCATGTCTGTGTTAGCCACTGCTAGAGTTCAAGGGGCAAGCCACCAGATTCATGATGCCAAGCAGCACATGGCATCGCACAACAGCACTGCAGAAACGCACAAACCCCATAATGTGTCATGACCTTCTCAATGGTGCTGACTTGCCTGCAGGTGGACATTCCAGATGCAGCAAGAAACGCTCTAGAAGCACTCAAGGCCAAGCGGCTGCAGAACGCACAACAGAGCAGTGCCCCTCTTGAGGACACCCTTCCATCTTCTTCAGGACCCATAGACCATAACAGCCCAAGTCACCAAATTCAGGATAGGCCCTTGTCTGCTGAGAGGGACATCACTGGCATGCAAATGGAAGCTCAAGCTGACCCCGTACCCGTGACAGATACTTTGGATCAGTCTGGCGACCATGCCTTGCGCAACAGGACTGTCCAATCAGATGCAGCATCAATGGACGACACAGTGCGTATAGCAACTGAAGCTGACCTCATGCCCATGACAGATACCGTGGGTCCGTCTGAGGGTCATGCCTTGAGCGACAGTAATGCGAGAGCAGACGCAGCACCAGTGAATGACACACTGCATATGGAAGCGCAAGCTGACCCGATGCCCATGACAGATACATTAGATCAGTCTTGTGATCATGCCTGCAGCGGCAGCAATACACAGGCAGATGCAGCACCAACAGATGACACACTGCCTGGATCTGAGCCTGCCATGCGCAAAGCTGCTACAGCAGCTGCTATCAAGCATGACGACAGCTTGATGATTCAGTCACAGAGTAGTAGGATGGCAGCTCCTGTGACTGATACGGTTGCCGCATACACAAAAGACAGCATGTCAAGGTCAAGACAAGGGCAGGATGCAAACGATGGTGCTGCTGATGAGGATGATGATGTGTTCATCAGGGAGGCTATGGCATCAGCAGAACAAGCAGGAGGCACTTCCAACAGTAATCAGGACAACATCAATGATGGTGATGATGACGCTCTGTTGCAAAGCTTGCTTGCAGAAGGGGAGTAGCAGCCAGCTTGCCTAAGCTGATTGCGCTGCACTCAGCGTGTGATGTGTGATGCAAAGACATGCATGTGGGAGTTTGTATGATGTCATGCTCTGCAATCATTGCTCTAAGTCAGTGACACACTTTGGCTTTTGTTGTGTTGGTGTGACTTTGAGACATGTCTGCAGCTTTGAGCTCAAAGTCAAGACGCGGTCACAATACAGTTGCAACTGACTAGCACCATGAGCCAGTCTACCAGGGTGTGTCAGAACTAAACGCAGCACATGGACGCCCACATTTTGATGCATTACATCATCACATCATTACATCATCACATCATCAGCACGATGGCTACCACTACTCGTTTGTAGTGAGGTCATTGGATGCACAAGAGTTTGATATCCCCATTGTGCAGAATGCCATGCTACGGTAACTCGCAGCTACAGCAGCAGTAGGGGATGCGAATGTGCGATTTTTGGGCAGTGCGATTTGTTCAGAACATTATTCAACTTTGTCCCTGTGCTCCTTGTCTAGCACAATTATAACACAAGCGTCTGTGAGGCAGCAGCATGGCAATGGAATTGTCGACAAAACGCCTGATGAAAGCGTCAGATGGAAGTTGATGCACAATTGAAGCTGCAAGCTTTTATGACCAGCTGAACAGGTGAGATTTGCTGCTTGATGCACCACACAGCCTGCGTAATGATCAGCTTCCTGAGTCAGGCTCTAGAGTCTCGTACAGCTGAAAATTTTGCAGACATTGCCTGCACCAAGACTTTTATAGCTTAATGAGACTGAGTGCACACATGGGCATCCTATCTCACAGTGGCTGTGATAGTCCCTGGTTGCATATTTTGCTCAGCAATAGTCTGGGAAAACGCAGCTGCATGCATGCGACCACACGTACTTGCATGGCAAGCTGCTATTACTGCAAATTCAATCTGTGCTGTCAAGTTGTGCAACGCTAAGCCTGTTGCTCTGAGCTTCTCAGGGTGAGGGAGTGGTGGACAAGCAGGCCTCTTCTGCTGCAATTTTCCCGAGTCCAAGCTCGCTGTGACTAATTTTATGCAGCCTGTAAAAGACACTGCTGAGTGCAACTCGTTCCCGAATTGAGTTGTCAAATGTGCTGAAGGATTTGCACGGATTTGCAAACGCAGCAGCATATCATGACACCTACCTGCAGGCAAGTGTGGACACTTGCTGCATGCCTCTGTGATAAGACGGTGAATGGCTCACTTTTCACTTAGGGCATGTGTCCTTGGTAAGTCTTGTTGTGTCTTGCTGTTTTGCGTTGTAGTTGTTGTATGTTGACACCCCTAATTGAAACCAAGGGCAGTACAAGCAACTGATTGCTTGGTGGACTGACTGATAGATTAATTATGCCTGCTATTCTTGAACGGCAGTTTTCTTGCGTTTCTTGCCAGTGCCAAGGGTGTCAGTGCCTGTGAAGCCTTCAGCTGGCGCTGCAATGCCCTGATGCAGCCTGTTCATGACCACGGTGCCATCCCTGTCAACAAGCGCCAAGACCACGGCAGCAGATTCCGCAGGGCTAAGCTCCAGTAAAGAACTGAGGAAATCCGGGGTCAATCTGCTGTAGCTGGCACTGACTGGCACGATGACATCCTGGCCAATGTTGGGTGCGCTGGCATCATTGCTACCCTGAGGCACAGTTCAGGTCCAAAGATATGGTGCAATCGTTCAAAATCGAGTTTGGCAGATGAACAGTGCCCTCACTTCAGGTTTGCCCTGTACTTGCAAGTAGATCAAGTCGTGTTTAGGACTGCATAAGGCAACCGTTCCTTTGCCGGCTGCGTGGAGGCAGCTGTACGTGGAGTAGATGTCTGCGCTTGAAGCGCACTGCTGGCTATCAGCAAGTGCCGGCAAGCTGTCTTTGTACGCATAGAACGATTCCAAGGACTTGAGAGCAGCCTGGCCCTGTTGGCCACGCCACCGACGGTCCATCAGCTCGACAAGCTACCAGACTGGCAGATGCCGAGATTCAACGCGCTGACGGACAAGCGAGAGTGCACTGCTCAAAAGCGCTTGACCTGAGAAGACCCTGGAGTGCTTTGTGCAGCAGAGTCAGATTCCTTGCTAGCTTCCACCAGTGTTAAGTAGCTAGCTGACTAGAGAATGACCTCCACTGAAAGCTTCTTCATTCAAAGTCTGCCTGCGAAAAAGCCAGGCTCCGGTGAAACAATATCATGATGCTGTCAAGTCAGATCCAGCATTGCAGTCTGCATTCGGGCCTGGCAGCCCGCAGCCTCGGTACGCCAAGACCATATAGATCGCTGACCAGCTTGCAGGCCTGGCATGCTGCAAGGCTGCACAACAGCAGGTGAGCAAGATGCTGTCAAGCATTCTTGGCGTCACTGCGAATGCCTGCCATACGGAGCAATGCCTGAGCCTGCTGCGCATGCAGGCCAAGGTGCCATGTTCAAGCTGGTAGCAGAAGGCGAGGGGATTCTTTCTTTGAAGACGACTTCTTTGCAAAAGGCAAAGGCAGCCTGGACGACGCCAAGCAGCTGTTTGCAGAAGGCGAGAGGATGTTCAAAAATGGTCAGTTCCAGCAGGGCCAGAGGTTGTTTCAGCAAGCAGAGCAGCAGTTGCAACAGGCACGGCAACAAGTGCCTTTCCAAGCCTCAAAATTTGGACCTGGAGACTGGGGTATACCCAAAATAGAAGTTGGAAAAGACAAGCCAAGCTGGAAAGGCGCCTCCTTTGCAATAATTGGATTAGGTGTCTTGGGCACCATACTTGCAGGTCAGCTTGGCGTGGTTGGGTTGGAAAGCATTCGTTTGTTTCATCAAAACGCATGCTAGACAGGCTCAGCAGGCCCAGCTGGTTGTGCACATGAGCAATCACCGTCTCCAACCAGTGCGATCCTGTGTGGTTGGAAAGCAAGAGAGCCCATGTCACTCTTGTTTGCAGAGAGATTGTGCTTGCCTGAGTACGGCAACACCAATCTGCCTAGCCAGTCATGACCATGCAAAACTGGCTTGATCTCAAACCTTCCGACGAATAACAGGAGGTTCTGTATGCACCTGACAGGGTTGCAAAACCTCAAGGGCAAGCAATCAAATGATGATCTCAATGATGCTGACTGTGCATGCTCATGAACTTCAAAGCTGACAAAGCTTTCATGGCTTGCAGGGCCTATCATTGCTGGCTTTCTGGCATTTGCTGCTGCATTTGGTGCCCTAGCCTTGACATCAATTTTCTGGCTTTTACCACTTGCTGGCGTATTACTGGGCTTGGGCGGTCTGTTCGTCTTCCCGCTGGCAATGACACTGGTAGGCTTTCAAATGCATGCCATGTAGCACTGCAATGTGCACTTTGGTATTCTCTGAGTCTTAGCTGGCACATTGTAAGTTGTTTAGAACAGACATCCAGCTCAAAAGTCAGCATAATCGCAAGCAGCAGTCCTGTATTGGCCATGTGTGCATTTGAGTACAGTTGACTGTCACAAGCAGTTGTACAGTGGAATGCATGATATAGAGTCCAGACCTGGTTATTACACTTGCTGTGTATAGCTGCAAATGTTTGGCTGGAAAGAAATGTCAAGAGCATGCGGATTTTGGCCATCCCTGAAGCCACAGGGTTATATACAATGCTTGGGCTCATTCAACTTCAATGATTTTCGCGCATCAGGATGTGTGTTGCAGGGATTGACAGTGACCGGACTAGGCATAGGAGCGCTGGCAGTCTCTTGGTTCAGAGGCATCATCATTCCAAAGCAGTCGGCGCCCACATACCCAGCAGCAGCCAAAGCTGTAGCCCAGGAGCCGGTCCAAGAAACTGAAACACAGAAGCAGCAGCGATTGTATGAGGAAGAGAGCGAGAAGCTAGCTAGCGAGCTGCGCGAGTTTGATGCACAGCTTGAGGTCAAGGAGAGGGATGCTTATAGACAGAAGCTGAAACGAGAAGGGCTGTGGAAGGACTGACTCAGGGTCATCAATCATCCTCCCCCACGGCAACTCTGGTGTTAATGCAAGACATTTGAATGCTGTACAATATGATATACATGCAATGATAGCAGGGATTGGTCGACAAGTTGTGTTCTGATTTATAATTAATTGTATAATTGTAATATAATTGTAATTAATGTGTGGACAAGCCTGTATTTTATCAAAATTTACTTCGTGCAGATCATCTGGTTCTGCAAGTACGCAGCAAAGGAACCTTCCCTTGCACGAGACGGCTTTCTGTAACTGCACTAGTCAGCAGGGCATCCAAAGTGCCTTCCAATTGCCAATTGAGCTGCCATGCACATCTGGGGTGTCGAGCGTTTTGATTTCAGTTGAAAGTAATTCTCCTGCACGCTCGGTTTGCAGCCATGCGCTGCTGTCTGCGCCAGGCCAGCTGCGGCCTTGCAGCCAGTGCGGAGCGAGCCGCGCCATGCTCGCAACCAAGAACTTGCTAATGCTGTGCTAGCTGTAAGACCTCCTGATGCGAGGCAGCAGTGATGAGGGCGATAATGCCGAGACTCCTTTATTGGAAAATGACGACAAAGTTGTGACCATCGCCAGCCATAGCGACAGCGACTCTCCTGATACGCGGTCTCCTAGAAGGACGCAAAGCACAGTAGAAAGGGTTCGAAGCAGAGCTTCTGGGCTTTTAGGTGCTAGGCGCACTCCCTCGAACCTTTTCAAAAACTCCAGCGATATAGACCAGCAGAATGAGGTCAGCGATACACATTGTGACACCTGACTCGCCTGAAAGAGCCCATTGGTGGTCTCAGACAGCTGCAGACCATTTCTGGGATCACCGCCCTCAGCTTGAACTGGTTGTACTAAATACGTGAGTCCAATGCCTTCATATGCTGACTTGACATCTGCTCATGCAGAGCTCAGATGTGGCATTTACAATAGTTGTCAACAGGCAGGATGATGACACCGGTCAAGGAGATGATGAAGGAGAAGAAGGCGAAAAAGATCAAAACGATAACAGGGTTGAAGTTGACTTTGTTCAAGAAGCGGTGCAAGAAGCTATTCAGGAGGCAGTACAGGACGCCATGCAAGAGGTATGAGCTGCATTCCACCTCGTTGCATTGTCAGCTGCAAGACTGCCTGTTGTCATGCAGTGGCTGATGCTACAAAGGCAATAGTGACACTCTCGATCAGTGCATCTGTAGTGCTTCAGCATGTGCACAGACTAGTTTACACAAAGACAGTCGCTTAGGGACATATACATACCTAGCAAGGCCTTTGAGTCTGACTGGCATGCGTTTCATGTATGTATCTAATGGGCTAAGCCATACATGATGGCATGTTGTTACTGCTTGGATTCAGTCAATGCATCTATTAGGCACCAATCTGCTCTACCAGCAGCAGTACCAAATGTTGATGTTGCAATTGCCTGTGACAAACATATACATGGCCTGCTGTGTAGCACCTGTGCAACCTGAGTGTGTCAGAGTCAAATAGTTGCACCCTGAACACAGGTTGTCCAAGAAACCGTGACTGAGGCAGTCCAAGAAGCTGTGGCAGCTGCATTTGAGGAGAATGTGCGCTTTGATGTGCGTGCAAACATCTATACCCTCATCGCCATCACAGGAGTGATCCTCTATTGGCGTGGCGTTTGGAACTCTTGGTGCGCACCAAAATTTGGCTGTACTGTCTGTCATTGACATCATCATTGTCTACATGCTTACTGGTGGGGTCCTATAACCCAGCTAGATGCATCTGGAATCAATGAACTGTTTCCAAAACACCTGCCACTGTGCTCAACTTCATTTGGCAATGATCATCAGGCACTTGTAGTGTCATCATGACTCACAATTTCAGCAGCTTGAGGCACTTTCGTATGAGGGGTATGCAGATCTTGGTTTGCATAGCCAACTTGCATTTGCCCTCGTCAACCTTTAGGCACAGCTGCATATGCACCACATGCAATAGCTGTCTTGACAAGAAGTGTGGTGCGTTGTGTCAGCGCAGTGTCATGTCCATTCTGCTGCCACATGCACATCGTTGTTGGCAAGTGAAAGTGAAGGCTTCACATACGGGCAATCTGCTTGCCTTTCTACAAGTGCATTGAATATCACAAGGTATTCTTGCTGTGCATGTTCCTATACACCTGCTGTCTGACACTCATTCATTGAGTCATTCTCGACGTGTGCGAGATAAGCTCAGCAGGCCCAGCTTGGTACGTACTGGATCAAACAGCTGTTTCCAACCATTCTGGTCCTCTGCAATCCTAAATCATTTGTCTGACATTGCCCGCCTGTTTAGCTTGTCACACTATTCAAGGCTGGTACCCCAACTCTGCTGCAAGCTCTCTTGTGCTGTGCAGGGATTACTTTTTTGGCTTGTCCATCCAGAGCGAAATAGGCTCTGTAGTCACAGGCTTGGTAGTCATGATCACTATGCGTTACCTCCAAGTTCCCTTGGTAGAAAGCTTGCCTGGCGGCTAAGACTATCTATAAATGCAAGCATGTGTTGATGCCAACTACTAACCGCCAGTGAGAGCAGCTACATCAGATGCAATAAGCTGCAGACCACACGCAGAGGGCATATTGAAACATTCCAGCCCAAATGCTGGATCAGGTACAAGCAAGTACTGCCTATCACTCTGCAGTAGAAGGCACCCTCAGACTTTGCAGCCAGAAAGCTATCGCACTGTCACAGAGGTCTGGGCTTGACAGCAAGCTTTGGAATTGAAGTGCCAGATCATGCAGCTCATCTGGCAACAAGTCTCCACAACATGTAGATTGGTTGCCAGCCAACTTGTTTCATCTGTTTGTTTGTCGTTTGCAACTGCACTGGCTATGCAAACTATGTGAGGCGTCATAGTGCAGATACTGGGTGCTCAGGCTTGAAGCACACATGCCCAGACATAATATGTCAGAGTCAAGTGCTGGCCTTCAGCTGCGTTCTTAGCTGTAGATGTCTTCATGTACAACACTGATACAGACACTGACCAATTTGGCTTGCTCTTCAGACAAAGCAAACGAATGACTTGTACTTGCCCATTGAGGCATGTTCAGCTGTGCGCAACACATTCTGAAATTGGTATAACGATATGTACCGAGACCAATGTGTAGCTGGGCCCATGCCCTGCAAGCTTTCACTTAGGACATTCAGGGACATGGATGTGCGAGACACCATGTCACAGCATTTTGAGACTTGTCAGGCATAAACAACCTAATTCAACCAAACAAGAGCTTGGAAGATGATGAACTGGTCAAATTTGCTCACAGAGTCGACAGCGCAGTGGCTCAGGCTGAGATTTTGACTAGCTTTCGAACTGCAGTTTTGCCAGATACAGCCAGACAGGACCCTTCGTGCGATTTTGCTGTGGCGCGCCCGTCTTCGGGTTGTCACCTGGACTATACACCCATTCCAGTGGCAACATAACTGTTCGAGCCGCGCTTGCGAGGGGACTTGTGTTTCCGTCCTCAGCTTTACCGTTCAACACCAGCAGCAGCAGAACTGAGGTCCAGCGCGTGACATGTTTGCCGTCGCGGGCGCCTGTACTTGCACGCGGGTGGCTTGCTCCCTGCGCAGAGTTCACGCGCTGTCCAGCGGTCCCCATGCTTCGCTTGCGCCGCGCATATACACTAGGGATGTTAAACTCGGGGGAGACTGCAGTGCGTCTCGGAGGCACAAGACTGTCCGTGTGTGCACATGCAAAGCGGCCTGGTCAAAGGTAGGTAGGCTATCATCCTGCAAAGCGCCATTTCACTCAGTCAGGCGGGAGCTCAGTACAATAAAGCCCTAAGCAACCCACAGCCTGCAAGCTTGACACCTAGTTCAGCAGAAAGCTTAGCTCAGGCTTGACTGTGTGTGCAGGCAATAGACGCCAATGCTATGCCTCACAGTAGCAAAGCAGCACAGAGGGCTTCTGCAAGGCAGCGGCATGCCCTGTTTAATGACTATAACCTGTCCATTCCATGGGGCATAGTGAATGGTGCAGCAGGGCTTCTCAGCTTGCCGTTCAAGGTGACTGGCAGCCTTGCATACCACCATAGGACCACAGTGTAGCTTGCTGCCAAGCAACACGACAACAGCATGTGGCACTGCATTGCATTGCATTGCATTGCATCATTGCGCAAACCCGGGCTTGATACTGCAACATGTAACAGTAAGACAATGCCTCCAGCTGCAACTCATGCAGCACAGCAAAGATCATAGACCACCTGCAGCATCTCATGTTGAAATACAGCAGCATGGGCAGTGATTGTACTATGATCATATCATCAGGAGCATTTGGGTGCCAAGCACACTTAGCATAGATAGCGACACATGTGACAGTGCATGCTGAAGCAGAGCAACCTTGATTATCTTCACACATTGCGACCGCAAGACCTCATCTCATGCGAAAGCATGTTGAAGCATAGCAACACGGGTGGTGATTCTGACCGTGTTGTGGCCAAGCAGGGTGGCTGGACTGGCGTACTGGTCAGCATCGCTGGCTTCCTGTTGTTCACCTTCGGGAGCATGAATCACCACACCACATCTGAGGGCAGCAGGGCCACATGGGCCCCCACTTTGGGCTGTGCTGCCATTGCGGCATTCCTTGCTCAGAGGTTCTATCAGAAAGCCATTGCTGGTGTCGCTGGTGAGACACTGCATCATCAAGCTTGTGCATTGCTGACATCATTATCTTCACCAGTTGTCAGCAGCAATGCTTGTCAGACTAAGATCAGGCTCGCAAAGCGCCATACTTGTGTGTGCTGCTGCCATTGCGACATTTTTTGCACACAGATCTATCAGAAAGCCATTGCTGTGTTGCTGGTGAGGCACTTGGTACAGTGTTGCCAAGCATATGCAGAGCAACACTGATGCGCTTGACACATCTCGCTTTTGTCATGTTGCGCCACACATCACGAACAGATTGGCACATAGCTGTACTTGTATCAAAGCTTGTACCGTGTACATGCCTTGTAAATCAACCTAGGATGCAACAGCATGCGCAAGCTGCCTCTAATGTTGCAATTCCAAGATGCACTGTCAGAAATGGCATGTACACATGAACACTGTGCAGGCACAATGATCATGACCATAGCCAGCGCAGTCATTTCCTTGGGACTTGTATATAATGTTGTGGCGGGCGGCAACAAGGCCCCAGCAGGGGCTGCACCCAACCGCCCTAATGTTTCTAGTGATAGCATTCCTCAGGACCAGTCCAGCGCAATGTGGGGCTTGAACACAAGCAATGAAAGCACCTTAACACCTGTATACCAGGTGTGACTACCCTCGGCACTGATGCTTTTGGTGAATGCAGTGCACCCGGTTTCACGTCTTGTGCGCATGAACCAAAGCTGACTTCTGAGCCAGCAAGACAATCAGACTGCTGTGTATGAGCACTACAAACCTGAAGTCGCAGGTTGCTTTGTATGCATTACGACTGAGTGCACCTATACAGATGCAGTAGCATAGAACTGCAACTGCACGATTTCCTTGCATGAAATAGCACAACCAATCATCAAAAGATGGCAGACAACTCATCATCTCAAGCTGCATGCTTTTGTCTGCACCTAGCAGGGTCCTAGACTTTTAATAACAAGCAGTTCAAACTTGAGTGGTGGCGATGATTCTGCTGCATTGCAGGCACCAGTGTCTCAACAGAAAGCAAGCAGCATCATACAGCAAGAAAACCAAGAGCAAGATGCAGTACAAGGAGCAAGCAGCTTGCCATGGGGACTGAATGCGTTTACTGTAGCTGCTGTGACAGGATCAGTGCTATATGCTCAGGGTCTCTGGGGCCTATGGTAGGTTTGTCTGCTCTGGCCACATCGCTCCGTTATCATTCAATCCTGATGGGCTTTGCCCAGGGTTCAGTCTAAATGTGTAATCGGTCCTTCTACTATCAGCACTTAGCTCTGTCCTGTTTGCAGACTGTTTTGTGTCACACATTGATGCTGCTGACACATTGACATCAGATTCTTTATGTTGATAACTTGGCTGACGAAGTCTTGCCTGAAGCTATGCATGGCCAGGCCACTGACTCAGCACTGATATGCAAAAGACTCTGACAACGGCGGTTCTGGGTGGACTCATTGCCATCTGAAGCATCAATCTTTGTCAAGCTTCAGCGTGCCAAGTTTTTGTGTTGCAGCATCTCCATTTGTAAACATACGTTGATTGTATTGTGTGCCCCTCATGGTGGGTTTGAGACTCAACAGTCACTTTGGGCATAAGAGTATCAGCTGTTGCTGCAGCAACACCTCTCACACTTGAGCTGATGCATGTGCCGCGCAATTTGGCACAGAGTTTAGTCAATACTGTTATGGCTGCTGAGTTTGCTGCATCTGTAACAAGCTGAAATCTGACTGAAGCTGTGCTGTAAGTCATGATGGGTTTGCTTTTGCAGGGGCGAGACAGTAGGCTACTCTCCAGCTGGCTTGGCAGCAGCTGCTGCTGCAGGTTTAGTCACCCTTGGTGCTGCCAGGTTGCTGCTGCAGCAGCCCACTTCAAAGTGAGAACATGGAACACAACTCTACAACGGTCGGCGTCATAGCTTGAGCCTGTACAAACAGACGCAGCATGGGATAAAGGGCAAGTAGTGCAGAGGACAAGAATCATTGTACAGCAAGTGATATGTGTTGTGTTTTGTTATTCTGCCATAAGCTGTGCCACAGCCAGGCGCCTGAAGGCTCTCAGTCTGTTGCCAGCACTGTAAAATCTGTGTACAATAGCTAAGGAACATGTTTTGTGACATTTGTGGTACATCCCATCAGTGATGATTTGAAATGCAAGGCAGAAGCCATCAGCCAAATAACATTGCCCTCCAACAGCGAGGTGCGCAGATTGTTACAGTAAGTATATGACCTGCACGGCTGAAAGAAATCTTGCAGGCAGTCACATCTTGCAGGGGCAAAAGCACCAGTACTGCAATGCATGACCTCTCTGGACCTCCTGATAAGGCCGTTAAGCTCAAAGGCATGAACGTCAACAAAACACAAGCTTGAAAGACAATGTATGCTGGAGTTCATGGGCACAGGAATAAGCCAGATCTTGGAATGGCAACCACAAGATGAGCTGATCTGTGGATACATGCTGCATCTATCTGTAGACAACCAGCATGTACAATGCAATCATTTGCGTTGGATTCATGTCCTATGACTGCTCACAGCACTCGAGGAATCTGCATCTGGTCTACGACATTTTGCTTCAGCTCACTCCCTTGGGCCAAAGTCTGCTTTTTCTGACAGGGCATAAGCAAATTTTTTCAGAATGACTTTGTCATCTACTACCTGCACAACAAACAGCCCTGTTATGATAGATCATTTGCTGAAGCACAATTGCAAACTGAGCAGTGCAAGGCTGCAATGAATATAGCTGTAGAGTTTTCAGGTAGTGCTATGTGCTATGCTTTTCGCAGACAGCACTTTGTGCGGCAGCCCATGTTGAGGGAGTACTGCCACCATCACCCATGTGTGTGCATCAGTGCACAAATGCAGTGCAGACCTGAAGTATTGGATACTTTGAATTGCTGTGAGAGCCAACACATGCACAGCAAAGCACGCACAGCACTACAATAGGTAAACATACCTGATGCTTCCAATGTCGATGAATGGCATGTAGGAGCTGGTCTTTTGGGGGCTGGTCATCAATGTCAATGTTGTGAACAAAGCAGTACTTCTTCAAACTTGACATCTGCACCAAACGCATGATAGAGTCATAGACAGCTCAGTTGCTGCACAGCACGCGCACAGTAGGGTTGTTTTGAAGTTGGAATCGAGAAAACACCAAAGCAACTTGCTGTCTGAGGACACTGCAAATAGTCAGAGCTGCAGACAGGCCTCTTGATCAACCGCGAAGTGCGCGGGTCAGGAAGCTCGCTAACACTTGGACATGCATCCGGTAGCGTCGGAGAGCGAGCACACCCATGCCGGTGCAAACAGGTCAGATCAGCATGCGTTTGCTCGCAAATCACAGTTTGGTACCGACCTTCAGCTTTGCAAGTAGATCCGCTGACTGAACTCGCGAGTGCTTTCCTGCTTTGTATTCAGGCTCTGGGTACTCCGGGTCTTCGTACTGCAGCAGCGACAACGATCATGCACCGCGTGTGCGTGACGATGTCGAGCTGTACGTCTTACTCAGCGCAAAAATGCAAGCACGACTGACCTTCTGTGTCCTTGCCGGGCCTTGAGAAATTGGGTAGGAGCGCTCCTGATAGCTTACCCCGTTGTTAGTGTATCTCGCTGGCGCGCCACGCTTCTTCATAGGTTGCTGCTGTGTGGCCAACCTTTGCTGTGCAGCTGCAGCACGAGGCCGTACTCTGTCCGCACCCATACTTGGTGCTGAATACGATGATTCAGCAAACTGACTCAGACAGCTTAAACCGGCGGGACTTTGCGCTGTGGACTGATCGCAACAGGAACCAGGCTTGTTACAGATCAAGCAACAATTGGAACACCCGACGAGTGATGCTGAAGCTCGATAACAGCTAGCTAGCAAACAAGCAAGTCGTGCCGCAAGAATGCACTTTGAGCTGTTTAAGCATTCAGAGCTTGGTTGCCAAAACAGGCATCCGTAACGCCACCATTTGCGACAACTCAGCGCTGATGGCACACAGCACCTGTCTCGCTTCCTGTATACAGCGCTGGCATGCTTCACAGCGTATCCGCATCATGCACAAGCCGCGCAATTTGTAACGCGACAGCCCTTGCGCGTCGAACACCGCGAGTGCAAAGTTGCCGGACCACGCAGTCTCGCGTAACGCCTGATCACTGTTTCACCAAAACCGCCTGGAAGTCAGGTATATGGAGTCAAGCTCTCAAACATCCTTGTTAGACCAACACGAATGTTTGCTGGATGCGCAGAGATCTCACACCGGGGCTCAACGCTGCGCTCCACTGTGAAGGCTGCAGCTGTACCTGATAGCAGCGCTGCTTACGTATACATCGCCCCTGTCCAGCTAAGGCTATGGCGCATCAGTGGAGATGGGCGGTGCATGTTCCGAGCCTTAGTGCAAGGCGCCCACTTGCTTGAGCATGGTAAACATCCAATGTCCGTTTCTGCAGTAAGCCATCAGTATGCACGTCTTTTGTGACTGTTCCACGCTTTTGCATCAGCGGTATGTTGCAAATATAATTCTATTGCAGCAGCTAGGTGCTTTCCTCACTTTCGTGATATTGTGTATGTGTTGCAACACTTGTACGCCAGTGACTTGTTGCTGCATTGGCACGCAGAGTTTTCACTGCAAACATTTGCCAGCGATATAATGCAACCATCAGTGCTGGCTGTGTGCAATGCAGGGAAAGCTCTGAAGCTGCCTGAGGAGCAACAGGCAGCAGACCAGCTTCGCAAACAAGTCTGTGACAAGATGCACGACAAGCGAGATGACATCAGCCCTTTCCTTGAGCTGGACTTTGATGAATACATTGAACGCATGTCACAATCATACACATGGGGAGGAGAGCCTGAGCTGTCAGTAGTGCCTGATTGCCTGCACAGAACTGTTGAAGTGTACATGAATGGCGCAACTGGTTTGCAAGTCATGTCAACATACCTTTCAGACCAACAGGACAAAGACCCTGTCAAGGTGCTGTTCAATGGCATCGGACACTATGACTTGCTCGTTACTGACTCTGCAAAGTCCAAACTGTAACAGCTGTCTGGATAGTCTGCTTGGGCAGATGCATGTGCACTTGTTCATGCCTCGAATGAAATCTGTCACTGCAAGCCTAGTCAGCATATGTTAGTGATCAGTTGCATGTTGGTGCTGGCTGCATCTGAAACTAGTCCTGCTTAAGCTCTACATGATTGTCCTGCCAGGTTGCGGTTCTCACTTGTGTAGCAGTTGAGTGTGAAACAGTCTATCCACGCTTCAAGATCATAGCTGGTACTGCAATCAGTATGTGACTTTTGGTGCTCCAAAATTTTCACACTACTGTCTCTATTCACGCACTATCCGTACCATCAAACGGAAACAGGCTGCCAAACAGCATGTGCTGCATGATGGGAAACTTTGACAAAACCTCCACCTGGTACATCTTGATCATTCCAGTGTTGACCTGCGTTGCATCAATCAAGCCATCATCATTGCAAGCATGAAAGCACACATCCGACGGAACAAAGACAACAGTGTTGCAGCTGCTTTACACATTCATGAATGAATGGCCCAAGCTATGTTGATGATAAGCAAGCAGGGCCTAATGCTGTACATCAGCTCGCTGTACTGTGGGGTTGATGTGCGCCAAGCATGCAATAGTGCACAAACAATATCAGGGCACTGACAGTATTCAGGGAGTGATTGCTAGATTGCTTGCCTTGGACCAAGTTGGAACAGCACTGATGTCATTGAGCATTGGTGATGTCTCTGCCAGAGGACCTTTCTTCACCTGCACCTCAGTCAAAAACTGTATTTGAATGTTGGCCATTCAAGCATTGAGCCTGATTGGTCCTGAGCGCCCAAGCAATAGTGAGTGTCAATGCTTTTCGGGACTCAAGCTGCAATCAAGTTTTGACCAGCATGCTTATGACAAAGCACTTCTTGCAGACCAAGCATTACTCAACACTGACACCCTTGAGCTTCAGACTCATTACTTACATCACTATTAGATGCTCTGCAGCAAACTCAGTGTCCATGCAAGGCTTGTCCCCTCTGCCTCACAGAAAGGGCTCATGTCAAATGAATGAACTGCCTTGTACACATGGCAAACTTACATGTTTAACAAATTTGATGCATCCCAGGTACAGGTAGTCCTTGGCATTGGCGTCAAGAACACTCTGGTTGTGAATGCTGTTGGGGGTGATGCTTGGGTGGTTGATCAGCTGTGAACTGCCCCAGATGAAGGGCAGAAATTGGTAGTCATCCAGGCCCCACACCCCATGTGACCCAGCTGGCTCTAACCTGAATTGCCACACCAATACTTGCATGAAAAAGTCTGGACACTGTGCTGAAAGGATCAATGTGTCATTGTCTGTGGATCCCCTCGGCAAAGTCCTGACACAATAAACTTGAGTCATTCATTGATTGAGAGAACCAGCGCAGATGCAGAAAGCTCGCATGTTGCTTGTCAACGACCATTGCTGTCATTTTTCAAACTTACGGGAGCGTTTGAGACATTGGTGTACTGAGCAGGGGCATGATGTCATGGAAATGCAGCCATGCTTGCAAGTGGTGCAGGTGGCACGCATGGCATCATTCAGCTGAATATGGATTAGTCAGCCTCACCAGTAGGTCGTCTGGATCTTACGCATAAGTCGCAAGTATTTGGAGAAGGCATGGGTGACTAAGGGCAGCTTGTCCTGTTCACTGAACACTCCTAACTTGGCTAAGCAATACAAAAGAATGCAGAAAGTGGTCTCATGCCCAGTGCCATAATCTATTCTGGTTTTGTTGCCAAAGCTGTCACACAGTATAGGCTTCAGTTCAATGGCTGCTGCAGACATGGGAGATGGCAGGATGGTTTTCAACAGCTGGTCTGCATTACTGCTCAGTCTGGCAAACCAGTCTCTATACGATGGGTTGCCATAGCGCAGAGCTTGCTTAGCAGGGGGGTTCTGGTCCACCCAAGTGTCAAGTGTGCTGAGCACTTCAACAACACTGTTGACAGCTGCTGATGGATGACTTTCTGCAGAGATCGGGCTTCCTTGTGCTGCTTCATTCAATGCCAACACAAACCCCATGAAATCCTTCAGAGCTGCTGATCTCAAAAACTTCTGCAGGTCGGCCGCGTTTGCTATTCTGCGTTCTGCAGGCTGGTAATGATCGGAGCTCACGACTGCGTCTGGCATCTTTGGCTCTGCCTTGATCACCATATCAACAGGTCGTCCTGTACTCCTGAGATGGCTTGTTGGCCCTACGAAGCCGATTAACAAGCTGAAGCCCCTTCGCGCATGACTTGAGTCAACGCAACTCTGTGATTTATGAACTTGGAAGCCCACCTGTAGCCGCCGGCGTCACGGCTGATGCCGAAGATGGTCGCGCAGACGGGGGCGCAAGGCTTGCGATCGCATCCTGTCTTGGGGGGTGTGCCCACGGAGCTTTCGTTGGCTCCATGGCGCAGCTCTACTCACAATATCCTCAGACCGAGCGGGAGGGTTAACACGCAATGTTGCGTCGCGCAGTAGAGCGCTGCTATTGCTTCTCCCTGTTGCACAGCTGCTGGCGTTTCGCCTTACTCGCACATGGACTCCCATGTGTTACAGATACCGTAATAGTTTATGCCAGTTTTCACAGTCAAGCAGACTGAGTCAGTATGATCAAATCTACAGCTAGATTTGAGCGCGCTACTGTCAACTGCCGGGACTGTTTGTTGCTTAAGCGGCACGGTCCCAGCAGCGGCAAAGCAGAAGGTGGAACACCAGCGACCTTTGTCACTGAGGCGTGCCGCTCCAGAGGCTTGTGATTGATATGCAGCAAACCTCGTTTACGCTTGAGCGAGGCGTTACCGTCTTGCCCGGTCCCTCAAAGCAGTTCTTCGCACCACGCGCAGATCGACGTCACCGACCAAGGATAAGATGCGCAACTGAAGACGGTCTGCAGGTATCAAAGTGGTCCCCAAACCAGACCTTCGCTCGCAACCTGCCGTGTCCCAACCGACTTTGCAGTGTCACCTCGAAGGTAAAGGCTCTCCATTCCGGCCGTTTCTGCGATCTTTTCAGCCATCATAGTACTTCCCGCTTGCCAGTCAGCCTTCCTGCTGTCTGATCTCCTGCAAAGGTCACTTTCTTGCTGTGTCTCACAGCTTGCAGAGGGAGCGGTGTGCTGTCCAGCGGTGATACAGTTGTGCTTAAGCCAGCCTTTCACTCCGTAGGTACCTGCTAAGGATGGTGCAAGCCAGGAAGCAGCTGTACAAACAGTGTACACAGTCAGGTTGTGCACAGGAGCTTCCCGGGGATCAGGCATGACAGAACTGGATGCGGGCGTCTGGCTTGGCCTTGTGGGTCAGGATGGCTCGTGTTTCATGCACAAGGCTCATCCGCTAAGTGACCCTGACGCCACAGAAAAGGAGCTGTTCGAGATATGCAAGGTGAGCAAACTGGTTGCCGTGCAATGCAGTTGCAGTGCTTGTGTACAGACTAGATTGCTCAAAGACACTTGCTTGTGACTACACATGCCTAGCAAGGCCTTCGGGCCTGGCTCGCAGGCTTCCTGCCTGGAATGAACAGAGCTGAACCCACAGAGCACACTAGCACAACATAGGTTTGTGGCTGGAGCGTGTCACATTTGATGATCACAGACAGCATACTTGCGCACGGCAGCTCCTACCACAAATGCAGTTTGATCCAACTGTTTCCACACAGTGCAGTTGCCAAACATGTGCTTGTAAGTCAAAAGCGTCACATGTGAAAAAGATGGTGTTCTGGCTGTTGACACAAGGGCAAGTTGAAACAGCTCTTGCAATAGTATACAGGCTGCTAACAGTAATGTCGTTGCTTACAGACGAAGGTTATCATCTCTTCCACATGATGTCTTGATTGGTGCCACAAGTACAGTTTGATTGAGCCGTTGCCATAGTGTGCAGGCTGCTAACAGTGATGTTGTTGCTTGCAAACAAAAGTTGTCACATGTGAACAAGTCGATGCTCTGTTTGTTGCCACAAGTGCAGTTTGTTTCAGCCATTGCCATAGTGTGCAGGCTGCTGGCAGTGATGTGGGCGCCAACTGCAAAAACCTCAGCTTGCACACAGGCAAGACAGTCATCAAGCAGCGGTTCCAATCAGGCTCAATAGACGAGGTCTGCTTCTTGGGTATGTGTCTTTCCACTGCATCTGTTCATGCCAAGCAATAAACAGTAACAGTAGTCGCCCAGCTGTGCAGTTGATGATCCATTTTACTTTTGCGTTGCATGTATCGTAATCTCTTGAGATATGGACACTTGTTGTATAGACATTGCAATGTAAGGACGATGTAACTGCAAACCAAGCACTGCAGTCTGACTACAGCGGTACTTCTGAGTAAGGACAATTTGATCTAAGTACATTTGTCTTGGTGACCAATGCAGTCGTTATATCAACATATTACTGGACGGGATTGATGCTGCTTCTTTTCTGCCCCATTGTGAGCATTGCATACAGGATTGTTGGGAGTTTCTTCTTGAGCAAGGTAAATCTGAGCCATCATCCAGCACACACTTATATTCAACTCTCACCCATTTGTGTATGGCAACAGGTCCTGAGCTAGGGCCCCTGGTGGGGCTGCTGGTGGGTCCTGAGCAGGGGGGCTGGCAAGTGGACGAGATCACTGTTGCCTCATCCCGCAGTGGTCATGTAGACAGGTACACACTCGTAAATCATCACATGCTTCCTGGTGAGGTGCATCCCGCAGTGGTGATGTAGACAGGTACATGCGCATCAATCATCACATGCTTCAACTGAGGTGGACACTGTTGCCTCATCACAAAGTGGCCACGTGGACAGGTGAATCTCAATCACCAGTACTCAAGCTCATGATGTGCCACGCCCACCATGTGGCACATTGTTGCCCTTGTCAGCATGCAGTTAGAGGGCATTTACACTGAGTGTTTTAGCGGTGAGATTAAATGAGTCACCAGTGAGATCTGATTTGGCCTGCAGTATGAGCGAGGTTTTAAGATCAATTTTGCTAAACCACCTCCCGAGCTGTATCAGCGAAATTTGAAGTCAGAGCAGAGTTTGGGTGCCAATGACCTCGCCGACTGCTACACTGACCTCGCCGAGCTGATCACCTACGGTACTGTCATGCGGCAGTCAAGCTAATTGCTGCAATAAATCAATCATCTGCCACAGTGGCCAGAGGAATAGCAACCCAAAGCTGAGTAGCTTATGCATTCAGACTGACATGCTTGCAGTCAGTCAGGGAGAGGATTGACAGAGCCTACACATGAAGAGAAGCGCAGAACATTCTCACAATTTGCACAGCATGTGCAGGTCAATATGTGTGTTTACTTATGCTGTAAAACAACAAACTTCAAAATCAAGGCTGTGTTTCACTGTGACAGCCTTGTCCTTTTGCATGCTGAGCTGGTGTAGAATGTCCTCAAGCCAACACGTGGGACACTGTCTGCAGCTAATTGCTGATCTACCTGTCAACAGCAAGTAGCATGTCAAATGTGTTCAAGAAAGATGGGGTCTTCAATCTTGCTGTGAACAATTCTCCTCATGTCAAGTTGCTTCTGCAGATTTCTGTGCCGGCAACGGCTTGGCTACAGAGCTGACAAGAACGCTGAGTACTTGAGCCCTGTGCCCTCAGAGTCAGTGGTGTACGGCTCTGGAGAGACAGCAGTTGTTCTTTCCAAGGCAAGACCTGCTTGATGCTCCTGCCTGCATATGTGCTTACAGCTCAATGCATTGACACCCTTGGTACTGTGTTATCAATCAGTTGCTGTGACAAGTATGCACCACACCCTCTACATGCACCCTTCTCAGTGTATGTGAAATTGTACGATCCGGTACACAGGTGTCGTGCTGTCAACAGAGTCAAGGTCTCACCTGCTGTATATGCCATTGACCAACCACAACAGGATGCACTTGCTATGTGTGGATGTCCAGGATCAAGCAGCAGCGTTGCATGCCATGGGCATGATGGGTTACAAGGAACTCAAGAGCCGCCTGATGTCAACTGTGCCACAGATGCCCATGAGAACTGTTACATTGGGTCTGGATATGCAGGAGCAAAGCAGCAGCACTGCATGCCATGGGCTCATACTGCAGGGCGTCACAAGTTGAGTTGCATGCAGGGCTTTTGCATTCACATGCCTGCATTGTCTGATGTTTGATATTTGCATTTACAGGATCAAGCAGCAGCACTACATGCCATGGGCATGATGGGTTACAAGGAGCTGAAGAGCCGCCTCATGTCCACCACAGCCTTCCTCGTGGCGTGCGGCACCCTCATCGCTATGTCAGCAGGGGGGGCCCAGGCGGCCTACCCCTTTGCTGTAGGGGGGTCAGCTGCCTTGGGGTACCAGTGGCTGCTGCAGCAGAGCGTGGATTCTATCCCTAGCAAAGTGCCCAACAGGACCTTTGCCAAGGTGAGTTGCGCAGACATTTGGACTGCATGCCTATGGCATTGCAAAACCTTGATTTCATGCACAAAGAAAGCGTCCAACAGGAGACAATCAGACTGCATGGCTATGGCAGTGCAAATTGTTGACATCATGCACAAAGAAAGTGCCTAACAGGACCTTTGCCAAGGCTAGTTGGGCAGACAGTTGGACTGCATGCCTAGCATTGCAAACTGTCGATAGTCAGCACACAAGAAAGTGTCTTAAAGGACCTTTGCCAGGGTCAGTTGGGCACACAATAAGCCTGCCCTCTCTTCTTGGGCTGTTTTCACCATCCTTAGCAGCAGCAGCAGCATTGTTAACACTGCTTTCTACTGAGATTCTATGACACAGCTAGGTGCAACTTGAGGCAATGAACTGGCCCCAAACAATTCTGATCAAAGGCTTGGGTAGCAATTTTGCTCTCAACCGCCCTAGAGCCTGAAAGGGGGCTAGAGCCAAATGCAGTGATGGTGTAGTGGTGCTGTGTTAATGTGTATGTTGGCTCAGACTGCTGAGCAAAAGTGAACAAGGGATGTGGTGCCTGCAGCGTGTACCAATAGCACATACTATTCAGCGTATTACTGGCAATCCCTCCCTGAGATTCGGCTTTCTGACAGCAATGGCTCTGACCGGCGTTTGGGCAATCCAAAATTGGAGCCCAGATGGCAGTTCTGGCGCCACCACAACTCAGATCGCTGAGGCCAGGCAAATGATGACTGGCGTTTTGGGCTTCATGATGTGGAAACTTGCAGTGGTTGGAGTTACCACAGTGCCTCTACCAAGCCGTCAACATGCCATGGACGAAATTTGACGTGGAATTTGGGAGTTACAACAGTCACTCTGTGAAGCTGTCAATATGCTGTAGACGAGATGTGACGTGCAAAACTGCAGTGGTCAGACTTGCCACAGGAGCTATGGGAACCCATCACCATGCTGTGCGGGAGATATGACAATGACATCTTCAGTGGTCCCACAGCAGTTGTGCAAAGTTGGCATCCTGCCATGGTCGAGATATGACATGTTCCTGGGTTCATTTTCATGCCTGGGTTTCCTACTGAGCCAATCAGAGCCTCAAGATTGGGATTGCCTGCTATCAGGCATTGTGTGATACTTCTGGACACGGAATGTACACTGTATATACAATGTACACATGCGGTTTGTCCAAACCAGCATGCTGTCACAACATGGGGTCATGTTTGAGATGATTTTGAAAGATTGTAACGCTTGAAAGTTTCTTTTGACTAGTCAGTATTGTACTTGTAGACAGTCATGATGATGACAAGACAATGATGATGATGATGATGATGATAATGATGATGATGATGATGGCAAGGAAGGGCATTGCATTGTATGTACAGTTTGGCTGATGCTTCGTAGATTTATGACAGTGTACCCCTCTAAAACTCAATTTTCACATAAATGTTTACACAGATGCTCATGGACATTCATGGGTAGCATGTGCGTTTTCAGGTCTGTAGATCTCTAGCTCAGCTTTCTCTGGTTGTTCTGTCAAGAGGTTACGTGTATACACAGTGAACCTTGTGCCTCTGGTCAAAATCCCACTGGCATGTGAAGCGGAACTTTGTGACAAGTCGCTGTAACGAACTTTGTGCCTACCTTTGCATGTTTCATTCTCAAGGCGGCAAGCCAATTGGCATTGCAATGCACTTCATGTTGCCAATTGGCGCAGACAACATGGCCCATCAGCTGCAGCATTAATGCAGAGAACATGGCACATCAGCTGTGATGCATAGCAAATTGCAAAAGTCATCACGCTCTTACAACTTACAGAGCAGCTAGAGCTCATGCTACATGTACAGCTGACACAGCAGCGGCAATGGAAAAACCTGTGTTCTTGGCCGAATTGCGCAGCATATGCGTCAGCTTAGGTGCGAGTGTTATCACAATTACTCTCATGTCCAAGTGACCTTCGAGTCTCAAGACTGAGTCAAGAGTGCTCACACTCTTGCAAACGCAGGCTGTGTCGCTTACAACTTGAATCTCCCCACATGTTACATCGCTGTGTTTTTTGTTCCTCACCTCCACGTACTACAATCGTACAGGCGCAAAAGCATGCAGGATTGGATCTGACGCGCATATCTGATGGCAGCAACAGATTCACACATCAGCTGGAACGCTGACGCGTCGCTCAGTCGTAGTCCGTCCACTCACCAACACTGACTACCATGGAAAAAGACAAACAAGACTTTCAAATTCAGAGCAAGCAGTAGTCACAGATCAAAAGGCAGGAACAGACAGAGAAGTCAAAAATTCCACATTGCCAATTATAATTGTGTTGAGGGGGGCAAAGCCTTGGCAAAACTATCAAATCAGTATCAAACCAAGCTCTGCAATAGCAATGATACTGCATGATGCTAACAGATCTGAAGTCTCTTAGAGGCGTGCTGGCCTGCTCAAATCTGCAGCATAGGCCAGCATCCATGCCGGCAGTCAAAGGGCCTCAAGGAGCTGTTCCTTGCAAGGGTGTGCTTTTCAAAGATTCTGAACGCTTCTAGTCAAGCAGATGGCGCTGGGCTCAAGAAGAAGGTGGCGGCGCGCAAGGTGCAGCAGCTGCAAGAGGGTGACAATTGGTGTGAGTACATGTGATGACTCGAATCAAGGTCGTTTTGAATCAAGGTCTCACGGCCTCAAAAGACTTGCAAGCTCCTGGCTGGCTGCATTTGCAATTTAGCTGGTAGTTGCACTCCACTGGTATCGGTACATGTGTTGATGTAGATCAAGGTCTCAGGGTCTCAGGAGACTTTCAAGTTCTCGTCTCGCTGCATTAGCGAGTTGACCGGTAGCTGCACTCCATTGCCCTTCATCTTGCAGCTCTTCTTGCTGCTGCTCAAGCTCTTGTCTCTGATGCTTTTCTTCTAGTAAGCCTGACATGAAGGTGCCATTTGAGTTGAAACCAGCGGGGTATGCTGTCAAGTTGATCAAGCCAAAAACCTGCGTTACCTTTAAGCTTGCCTTCGTTGAGCACGTTGGACCATGAGAAAGTACTCACAACTCCCAGGAGAGCCGCGCTAGCGAGCGCCATGGCTGCAAGAAGCTTAAAGCTCTTGCAGACAGGCTCGACAAGCACATGATGCAACCCAATATATTTTTGACTCGCTCACCTGGCGGTATGCCTGATCCTGGATTGCTTTTTGTGGTCTGCTTCAAGGTGTCTAGAGACGCGCTGGCTGTGTATGTCAGCATACGAGCCGCGCTGCTGTTGCGAACCCATTGCGCTATCGCCATCACTGGTGAACCAACGACCTACGAACACGCAGCCAATAACATAATCACGGCGATTCGATTTGCGAGACCGTGCCGCTGCTACAGTCTACACCACTCAGCGTTGTGCGCCATGTATAGCAGTGGCTCTGCGTGGGACAGAAAGCCATGTAGACCTAGTGATCAGCTGCTGTTGCAACTGTCATGAGTCAGCGTTTGATCTATTCTAAAATGCATGCAGCAGCATATGCAGGCACATGCATGCGGCGCGATGCAGAGGACTTGCATTGTCTTTGCAAGCGTAAGCAATGATGAACCCACATGAGGCATGCCCCTGCTCATGCACCACTGACGTTCTGAACTGCAGCAAGTCTGCTTGCAAAATCCAGTCCAAGCCATATGGCTTGCATGCATGGAACACATCAGACTGCTGGCATATTGACAGCATCGTCTGCAGCTACAAACAATACTAAGCTTTTGCACCGACGTGACTTTAGTGCTGCCGCATGCTGATGTCATAACACTGCTGGCAGGTGAGGCTGGGCCAAAGCACAGCTTCATATGCATGACGTTTCCAAGCTACTGGCGTAGCAGACAAGACAATGTAACTTTACTGTCTTGACGGTGGTCCCAGCAAGAGGGGCGCTGCAGGTCGACTTTGGGCATGATTGCTTTGCGCAACTTGCTGCTCAGGCTGATGGTTCTGATGCTGACTTTGAACTGCATCACCGTCTGCCTGTGTGACAGCTGGGTCTAAATTCTGTGATGGCAAATCTTCATCAGACTGTGTGTTGTTGGATGCAGGATGCAACAATCTGATGAGCTGTGCACACACTGTCAGCTCTTCCTGCACTGCCTCCCTATCCTCGCCTTGCAGCTTTTGCAGCCTCGACTGCAGATGCTGTAATTGGTCCCGCAGCTCTGCATCCTGTAAAGTGCACAACATCTATGGAATGACTCAATTGCATTGTACAATGATGCTTTTGCAGCCTCGACTGCAGATGCGGCAGTTGGTCTTGCAGCGCTGCATCCTGCGCCAAGCAAACAGCTCTCACGCAAGGCTTGCCAAGACTGCTTTTGACGACAGTGCGTCTGAGCACCAGCTCAACATACAGACGCTTGTCTGGCAGGGGGCCCTGAAACCATTTGCTGCTTCATCCAACAGCTCCAACTCACTTCAGCACAAGCTATGAGTGCGCTTTGAGTGACAAGGAACAATGTGCCAGTACGGACGAGGTCATGCAAACGCATTTAATATGAGTCACTCTTGAAAGCTCTTGGCAGGACAGCTCAGGTTTCAGATTCATGCAATATGCAAAGTCACGGTCTGATTTGACGCATGTTACAAGCCCTTGCTGCATGCCACACAGCAGTAGTGGCACAGGAAAGTCATCAGCTAGCTGGTCAATTAGCCAAAGGCGTGCGAAGTAACAGCACATACCTGCTGCATCTGCTGTGCTGCATCTGACTGTTGCGCCAGCTGCTGTAAGAGCGCCAGTGCAGCCTGCCATGTGTCATCATCTGGGCTGCTGAGCAATGATGATGCCTTGTGCAGTGCGCTTAGCTGGCAAGCAATAAGGGCATCTGGAGTGTGCGCCTGGACCACATGCCGCAGCAAATGCAAGGCTTTCCTGCAGGAGCACGTTTGTGTACATTGGAGAGACCTTATGGTTGTTCTGAGAAGCAGGCGTTTGTTCATGTAAGATCATGACGTTGCTGAAGCTGCACTTTGCCACAGGGCAGGGCTTCCTGCCATAAAAGAACGCCCAGCTCCTGTCTGAGGACACATGGCGCATAACATGGCTGAAAATACACCTTTGTACCTTTGTGTCCCTATCACTGACAGCCCTATCATCAACAAGCTTTGGCGCGCTGCTGAAGTCTGAAGACCTCAAGGGCAAGGGCATTGAAACTTATAGTAGGCAGCTCGTGCAGCAACTGCTGAAGCAGACCTTTGTACTTTGGTGTCTTTATCACTGACAGCACCAACAAGCTGTGGGACGCCTTGCTTCTGCCTGAACACCTCCAGGGCCAGGGGATTGAGTCTGATGAGGTAGGCAGCTCGTGCAGCATCTGCTGAAGCAGACATCGTGACACAGCCAGAAAACTACCTTTGTACTTTGGTGTCCTTGTCGCTGACGGCATCAACAAGCTGTGGGACGCCCCGCTTCTGCCTGAAAACCTCCAGGGCCAGGGGTCTGAGTCTGATGAGGTAGGCAGCATGTGCAGCATCTGCTGAAGCAGACATCGTGACACAGCTGGAAAGCTACCTTTGTACTTTGGTGTCTTTATCACTGACAGCACCAACAAGCTGTGGGACGCCCTGTTTCTGCCTGAAAACCTCCAGGGCCAGGGGTCTGAGTCTGATGAGGTAGGCAGCTCGTGCAACATCTGCTGAAGCAGACATCGTGACACAGGCAGCAAACTACCTTTGTACTTTGGTGTCCTTGTTGCTGACGGCATCAACAAGCTGTGGGGCGCCCTGTTTCTGCCTGAAAACCTCCAGGGCCAGGGGTCTGAGTCTGATGAGGTAGGCAGCTCGTGCAGCATCTGCTGAAGCAGACATCGTGACACAGCCAGAAAACTACCTTTGTACTTTGGTGTCCTTGTCGCTGACAGCATCAACAAGCTGTGGGACGCCCTGCTTCTGCCTGAAAACCTCCAGGGCCAGGGGTCTGAGTCTGATGAGGTAGGCAGCATGTGCAGCATCTGCTGAAGCAGACATCGTGACACAGTCAGAAAACTACCTTTGTACTTTGGTGTCCTTGTCGCTGACGGCATCAACAAGCTGTGGGACGCCCCGCTTCTGCCTGAAGACCTCCAGGGCCAGGGGATTCAGTCTGATGAGGCAGGACAATGCCAACAGGGCCTTGCTGCGGCAGCTGCCATCTTCATCATGCATTAGCTGCAGCAGCTTGGGCATTGCGCAACCCTCCATGAACCACTGCAGCAGCATGCGGGCTGATCAAGACGGTGCGGTGACTGCCAGACCTGATCTGAGGCAGCAGTATGGAGATGCGTTACAGCAAGGGGGTTGAGCCTGATGAGGCAGGCCAGCGTCAACAGGGCCTTGCTGCAGCAGCTGTTATCCTCGTCCTGCATCAGTTGCAGCAGCTTCGGCATCGCTCCTTCCAACATGAACCACTGCAGCATATATGCTAGGCTAAGTTGAAGGCCCTGCAATGATTGCAGGACCTCATTGTGTTAGCTGGGCTTTGCTGCAACAACTGTCATCTTCATCATGCATTAGCTGCAGCAGCTTGAGCGTGGCGCCTCCTTCCATAAACCACTGCAGCAGCAGCAAAGCAACCAAACTCAGCATGCATATGAGCCTCAGCATACATGTTAGCTGCGAGCCCAAAGGCAGACAAAGATTCAGAGACCCCATCATGCATCAGCTGCAGCGATTTCAGCATTGTTCCTCCCTCTGTGAATCACCACAGCAGCCATGCCTTCGGTGAACTGGGATGCTCAATCAGGGCACGAAAGCCACGGCAGTGTGTGCTGCGCGCTGTGCTAGAGCCGCTCGCATGATGCAGCTTTGATGAATGTGGAAGTCCAAGACGCGTACTGGTGCAGCGTCTCGTATGGTAGTTTGACTTGCTGCAGCAGCTTACATGCTGAACAGGGGTTGTTTTGGACACAGGTGGCATCCACCTCAGTAAGTGATGCAGCCTTGCATGCAATGTTCCCTCTGGAACCCTGGGGGTTGTAGCATCGCACCTGTTGGACTGGCGGGTTGTTTTGGACACAAGTGGCAACCACCTCTGCAGCTCGCCATCTGATGCCGGCATGCGAGCTCTGCAGAAGCCCCAGCAATGTGGGCAGCCCTCCAATAGTGTGCAGATCTGCAAAAGAGGCATATCTTGACTCAAGATTGCTGGGGTGAGGGACACGCAGAGCAGCTCAAGCAAAGCATGCAAGCTTTCCAGCAATCTCAGCAATGTGGGCAGCCCTTCAATAGCATGCAGATCTACAAAGGAAACACAGGAATGCTCAGTTCTTTGACCATACGGGGCAGCTCCACCAAAAATCACGGGATCTGCCAGCATACATGATGCTGCTAACTGCTGCCCAGCGCTTCTCAAATTAATGCAGCCTTTGCAACTTTCTGCTGCATGCTACAAGCTATATATATGTGTATTGCAAGAAAAGCTGACAGGGTTTGTAGCATAGATAAGGGATGTTTGCACTACGCAGAAGCGTATGTCACCTCTAGCATAGTCTATGTTGTCAACGATGTCTAGCAGCTCTTCCAGCATGTTCTCCTTCTGTTGTACAGCATCAGCTGCCTCTGCAGACTGGTCCAAGGCAGCCTTGATCTGCCTCATGCGGCCTACATGGTCTACTGTATACTGAGACATCGCTTCTTGAAACCTGGGCAGTTGAGCACAGCACTGAGCAGCAGCTGCAGGTCTTTGCATTAAATTAGTGCAGCCTTGATCTGCCTCATGCGACCCACATGGTCTACTTTGTACTCAGCCATCGCCTTTTGAAACCTGGCAATTGCAGACAGCACTGAGCAGCAGTTTCAGATCTTTGGATTGATGCAGAGCAGCCCTGATCTGCCTCATGCGGCCTACATGGTCTACTATACTGAGACATTGCTTCTTGAAACCTGCGCAATCGACGCACTAGTGAGCAGCAGCGTCTTGTTTCATGCAGCCGTGGTCTGCGGCATGCGGCCCACAAGGTCTTGCATACGCTGAACCATGCATCCTGAAATCTGCATACTTGCACATACATGAAAGTCTTATACATCGCTGGGCAAAACCATCACAGCTGGAGGAACCTGCATATTTGTAGACAAGATCAAAACAGGCTTATACATTGCTGGGCAAAACCATCACAGCTAAAGAAAATGAGTGATGCATTCTGCAAGGCCGCCACTGCAAAAGCTCTATCTGCTGGAGCTGTGGTCTCATTGCTGCACTACCATATAGTGCTGATACGTTCTCAGACACTTTCTCATATGCAAGTACAAATGACATGCAGCAGGCTGTGTGGATATGCTTTGCGTCTAGTGACCTCCATGCTATAGACACATCACGTGCCATATCAGTGCAGGCCTGGGCTACAGGATGTGAAGTGCCACCCCACTTTCAATGTGATTTAATCGGCCGTATGCTTGCTTGCTCAGTAGTGTATGTTCTGACTTTGCGTTTGCATGACTTGGTGATGACATTGCAGGATCTGAATTCGCCCAAGCAGGCAAGCCAGACAGGTCTGTGAGAAAGTGAATGGCAATGAGCACTGACCATTTCTGCTCCTCTGGTGTGACCTGCTTTGGCAATGCTCCACTTGGTGCCTGATTTTGCATCGACCAGTCGAACAGACCTGCATCAATGTGAATGCGTCTTCCAACCGCAAGTGGCTTGTGTCAGTCATCAGCTGCGACGCTATGAAGCGCTCTGAGTACCTTTCCATGCTGGAGCGCTCATGCTGTCAAAGCTGATCAAGACCTTGTACACACTCCTTTAGTGAGGTCCGCCAAATCTTTACGAGCACCTCCCAAGGCGATCTTCAGCTGGCGAACAGCAGGATTGGAAGGTGGTGTCAGCGATGCTTCCGCTTGCGCATGCATGCTGTGAGTTCGCAAAGCATCCACACGTGGCGGCGTCATGTGGCCCTTGTGTGCACGTGCACGTGCGATCTGCCAAAAACTCTCCTGTGGGAGTCCTCTCTTCGGTCGAGCAGCGCTCACGTTCATCACCGAGCAGGCTTGCGCGACGAAAATCACTTACCGCTCAGACTCATTCGCCGCAACATGTGAGCTTTGACGATTGCGCCAACGGCAAAGTCCACCTCGCAAACTGCGCTGAAGCGGTCGACAGGCTCGCGTCTTTTGAGACGTTTCGTGACGAAGATGAGTCAAGACCAGTCAAGCAATGGCCCGTTCTGGATCACGCATAGGGTCGAGCTAGCAACGGCGTTCATCATTGCGGTTTTGGGGACTACCTTAGGCCTTGTCTTGCCAGAAGATCAGTCCATGCCATATCCGTACAACCGAATCATTACGGTAGGCTTGCTGGCTGCGTACATCAATTATCCAACTTGTCCCTGCACATGGCTGCAAATGAGCCCGATCAGCAAACAGCAGTTTCCTAGCAAAATGTGCTGCAGATCTCGGGCTGGCTGTACTTCCTGACTTGGAGTTTGAGCTTCTACCCACAATTCTTGCTGAACTGGAGGACCAAGAGTGTTGTCGGTCTGTCATTTGATTATGTAGCCCTAAATTTGATGGGCTTCATTGGCTACTCCATCTTCAACATAGCATTCTATTTTGATGAAGGGACACAGGAACAGTACAGGTACATGCTGCTTCTGTCCATACAGCTTGTGCTCAGAAGCTTTATCGCAAGGCCTCTCTGTCTGCATGAGCATCAGCACTCACAGTCAATTACCAAACTGCAGGCATTGTTGTGTCTGCTCTTATGCATTGCTGCTTGCTGCCTTAGGACATCTGACATGCAGCCCAGTTGTTCGCAGCATGCCTGCCACATGCTGAGCAGTTGTCAGCAGCGGCGCAGTCGCGCTGTAGTAAATTGTTCTTGCATTGCAGAGGTTGTGTGACTTTTTGCACGTTTCATAATGTCAGATTCGCACAGAGTCTACCGATACATGTTCCATTGGGGCAAATGGTGCAGCTGCCAGAAAAGCATGACCTTGTGCATGACTAACATCTGACATTTGCCGTTTGTCGTGCAGGATGAAGCATGGCGGTCACAGCAATGCAGTGCATTTGAATGATGTGTTCTTTGCAACGCATGCTGCATTGCTGGCTGGACTGACGCTCATACAGTGTTTCATTTATGAGCGAGGCAACCAGCGAGTGTCCTCTGTGTGTGCCACTGCTATCGGCACCACTGTTGTCTTGTCCTTGATCTCATGTTTGCTGGTGGTTTTTGACAACCAGAAGTACCCGCTTCTGACATTCTTGTATTGGCTGAGTTGGGTCAAAATGGGTGTGACCTTCTTCAAGTATATGCCTCAGGTAAGCTCTGACCTCACTTCCCTCCATGCTCAATACAAATCCAGGTCTAGGACAGCACAGGATCGGACTGGTTGGAGACAGCTGGTTGCTCCAGTCTGTACCTAGCTGGGCCTGCTGAGCCTGTCTAGCACATGCTCAGAATAAAAGGAATTGAATAAAGTTTTGCTGGCTGGCTGGCTTACATTTTCTGGGACAAGTTGAACCTTGCATAAGCATGGCTGATGTGCTTGCTTGCGTGCTCAACATGATGTGTGTGACTGCAAGAAGCAGCAATATTTCGTTTTGTACTTGTCAAGACTGCTTGGCAGAAATGGCAGTAATCAATGGTGTCTGTCCTCGTGATGACATGCAAGGGAGGTTGCCTGTCAGCAAGGGCAGTCGTTTTGTCTGATTTTCCAATACTTGAACATCGACTGTCCTTACTGTGATGCTCAGAACAAGCCAGCCTGGCAAAATAGATGCTGGGCCACAAATACGTGGCACATGTGCTGGAAAGTATGATCAATTGTCAATATAATCAAGGGCAATTGTGACTGTCAGCAATCAAAATGCTGATTGATGTGCAGGTTTGGCTGAATTACAAGAGGCAGTCAACATTGGGCTGGAATATCAATCAAGTGCTGCTTGACTTTTCCGGAGGCTTCTTCTCAGTCTTTCAGCTTTGCATGGAGGCATTTATAAAATCAGACAAGTCAGCTGTCACTGGGGATCCAGTCAAATTTGGATTGGGGCTAGTCAGCGTCATTTTTGACATTATGTTCATGATCCAGCATTACAGCCTTTACAGAGAGAACAATGCAAAATTGTTGGAGGAAGCACCAAAAGCCAGATACACTATGGTCAGCCCTGATTCAAGTACTTCTAGGCGCAGCACAGCCAACGGAGAACGGCCATTGTTGGCTTCACCCACAATCTCAATCTCAGAAGAGAGCCTATCAGGTCCTCGTTTGGACAAAAGCAGTAGTCTTGACCTTGTTTCGTCACCACCAAGTACCTCTCATGACAATGCTGTTTAGGTTAGATTGGTTCTTCTTTGCTCTGATTTACATCATGAATGCGCCCAACACACGAAATTCAAAACTGCTACCCACGACATGTCAAGCCTGCCAGCCATGAATCAGCAAGCGTTGCAGATGGCGTTTTTGGCTTCAACATGTCCAGCTTGTGCTTTCGTTTGCATGTGTTATTGAAACCATTCAAAAATTGGATGTTCTGGCTGCATAGCGTGCAATAAAGGCAACACGTGTGCTGATGTTGACATTGCCTGTCACCATCAGACGTTACTGTCTTTGTACAGTCCCGAGTCGGTATTCACAGCTCAACGTTGATTAAACCCCTCAATCAAACGTTTGTGCGTGCAATGCGCACACTCATAACCAAATTAGCGCAGTCTATTGATTTGATAGCTGCAGTCTGAAGTCGAAACAGTGTCCCAGAACAGTAAGACCTGCTGCAGTCCTGCCCACAATCCTTTTTCGATGATTTCTAATTAACGCTGTCTACAATGCAATGCCACATTATACACAGAGATGAATATCTGACCTGCTATGATACAACAGTCACTGTTCACTGTAATGCAGCTTGCAATCGTCGCTGCACATGCAGCACCATAGACCTGCCGCTACTGTACATTTGCAAACAATTCACTCGCTGGCCTAAAAATTTCATTTTGGTCAGCAATGATCTCAACCACTTTGTTGGCAGCTGCTGGCTCAGCCAATGCATCCACAAGGATCTCAGCTACCTGAACACAAACACAAGCTGCTGTTTCGGCAGCTGCTTGAGCGCGCATCCCAGCTTGACCTTTCATGCGTCATGAAACCACATGCGCCATATAACATGAACATCACAGCAGGCATTTACAGCTGGTACTACCACCTGCTTCAGCTCACAATGCATCAAATGTCTCAGGCCAAGCCTGAGACTGGCAGCAAATTGTTGACATGCATCAGATGGGAGATCCATGGTCAGTGCAGGTCATGCATGACCAGAGTCAAAGATAATGCTTATGCTCACAGGTGTCGCTCAAAGCACACCACTGAGCATAATAAAAGGGAACGTGGGGCATGTAGTGGACACATCAGAAGTGACCGAGTGAACGTGGTTTCCACGTCAGAAGTGGCCAAGTGAATGTGTGGAGCTTACTTGACGCCGCAGTATGCTGCCAGGCCTCCTTTGCAAGAATCAGCCAGCCTTCACATTACACAGATCAAATACCAATTGCAGAGGCGCACATCAAGAGTGCCAAACCAGCACCCGGGTTGCAGGTAAAACTGAGATCTAGTCAAGGGAGATGTGAGGGACTTACTTGGCGTCTGAGTATGCTGCCAGGCCTTCGGCGTGGGGGCAACCCAAAGGAGTCAGGCCCAAGCATCACAATCCCTCCCTCACGTTGCCGATCTGGGACAGAATCTTGGAGCCCACCTGGTCACAGTAGACACATACTGTTGACTGTGAACACAACTCCGGGCTGCTTCTAGATGCAGAGGCTCACGTCATTACACCCACAGGCATGGAAGGTCCTCGTCGTTTCTGAGTCATTACGCCCACTAGCTTAGAGGTTTCTTGCCTTTCCTGACCCAAACTTCTAGAAAGTGCAATGACAGTGAGTGCTTCATGGGCTCTTCCTAGAGCTCTTCCTTGGGGTGCCGCTCAGCACAATGCTACAGCAGACACAGCTAACTTGCTGTAGCGCATTGCGACATGACTTTGTGCTTGTCGTTCATGACAGTACAAAGTAGAAGCGCCCAAAAAGAAGAGCTTGGTCTGTACAGTGATGCAGGTGTTGAGGTGTCTCAGCAAGCTGTCTTCATTGACAGCACATGCATGCTGATTTTATCTTTGTGACAACAGCCTAGAAAGTGGGCAAGGGGTTCACCTGGCCGCACAATTGTGTAGTCAAGGCCGGACCTTTGCAGCTCCTCCTCTGCCCTTTTCTTGAAGAACAAAATCTGCGACGCACAGAATCGCCTCTGCTCAACACACTGTGGTCACAAGGCCTGTTGCATATATATGGTAGGCCCAGCTTGACAGATGGTTGCTGTGATATTGAGAACGACCTGTGTAGCAGATGATGCCAACACATGTTGGAAGCATAAGCTAATGGTTGCAACATTCTTCATGTTGATATCAGACACATTGCGTGAAGGCCTCAACAGCCATCCACGATTGCTGCGCTGACTTGAAAGCTTCTGCTTTGGGTGCAGTACTGCTGCATGAATGCATGACCAGTGTTAACAGTTACGAGTTCATCTGTGCTGCTAGCAGCATAGGCTGAATAAAGATGGACGCCTGGTGACTCACCCCGAAGAAAAGGTTGAGGGGAAACAATGGATCATCTGTGCCGATTGATGTGACAAGGGCAAACTTCTTCACCTTTGCTTGCTGAGCAGCAGCTATCAAATTCCTTGTTCCCTGTACACACCCACAGCATGTTTGAATCGCTTATGGTTTGAGCATGCATCAATCGTCATGCAGCAAAGATGGTCTTCACAAAGGGCACAGCTTGCAAGTTGCTCAACTTTGATACGGCAACTTCTTGTTGTGGAGACACTGAATACAAGGACAATTTTGCTGTAACGACAATGCAATTGAAAACCAATCACTACGTTCTGACTGCACCGGTGCCTTCAAGTGAGGACAATGCGATGTCAGGTTGACTCTCTTGGTAATCAAAGCAGCCGTAACAAAGAGAAAACACTGTAGGCGTGCTGCAGCATGGTTGTAGCACCTACAGAAATCTGGGGAAGTTGACTACCTGATAGTCAACATTGAAAGGACCCAAGGGATTTAGGCGGTCTGTACTGCCAGTGGCACAAATCACAAAGTCACTGCAATGACAAGCAAGAGGTGTCAATATTGAGACCCGTTCAACCATTTTGATATTGCTGATGCTTCCAAGTTTTCCTGATGCATTGCAGGGACTCAGTTTGTGTGACTGCAGGAAGTTGCAGTTTGGGTCCAGACAGCATGACGGCAAACATGCTGGATCAGATGTTGTGCCATCATTGTGAGTGCTAGACTGCATGTTGCCATTCACTAGCAACATGACACTTGCTGAACAAGCAATAATTACTGATGGCTGCGCCTGACTCATATTGGAGCAGTGAGATTTTGATTGAGCAAAAGCATACCATCCTTTCACAGCAGCAGGCAATGTCATATATTGGTACACATCTCCTTTGACAACCTCTACACTGCCTGTGTACAGATCTGAGCCCTGCATTGCATAGCAACACAGCATGTCAAGTCAGAATGTGTGACAACGCTTATAACACACTTCACATTCCAGCGCAGGTCTTGGGTCAAGTCTTGCTTTGCGAGGCTGGCCTGTGTTAAGCACCATAGTAAGGGTCTGAGAAGCCAGAATGTGGCTGGCGATGTCAATAGGTAATGGCTTGACCAGATGTGTGGTGTCATTTGCACCTACCGCCTTGGTGTAGTCACGGACCAGTGCCCGTACTTTGACTCCCTCATGCAGAAGGACCTGCACAACTTGCTTGCCCACTCCGCCTGTAGCCCCAGCCACAAGCACGGTCTTGCCTCTCAGTTTCTGTCTTTCACCTACAACCACACAGCTGTCACAGCTTGATCAAGGTCAGCAAAACTCGAGAATGTCGCGACAATCACCTGTGCGGAACACGCCCTCTACTGGTACTACCTCCGCGTCTGAAGGTATCATGTCGTCTTGTGCAGATCTGCTTCGCTGCGTGTACGAGGAGCCTGCCAAAGCGACATCAACCGCTCAGAACGACACACACAGGTTGCACATAGTTGATGTAGCTGACGCACGACTCCGACGTTAATCTTGCCTGCACGCGCGCGAACGACACATGCTTTTCTTGATCTGCGGTGCGCACAGGTCTCGCGGGTTTGTGATCCGTTTACCCTGAACCTCGGCAGAACCCGAAATTGCGAGCGAGGTCCCGGCGATCGATGCGCGCAATGCACATCTGCAGCTGCCGATGGCACGAGAGCGCAGAAATGTGCTGAAGGCATCGTCGCAAGCTCGGCACCAGACATATGCTGCTGCCCAAGACAACAGCGAGCCTTGGAAACGCATAACGCCAAGTGATAACGCCAGCTGCCCTGACGATGCGTTTCACTGCTTGTGCACTTGAATGCGCAGCGGCACAACGTCTGGGGTCATACATTGTCTGCGCTGCCATGACAGCCATCTGTAGACCTGCAGCTGAAGCAGTGCGTAGCTCGTAGGTCCAGACCAGATGCGTCATACACACTGAAGTGCTTCATGACGAGCAAGGCGTCTGCGCAGCGGTCCGCAATGCCAAGGCACCTCTCGAGCCCTCAAATCGTTCCTTACCACCCAGCTATCGAGTCTGCTTTGCGCGGCGCCAATCTTGTGGCGTTGCAGGCAAGCTGATCAATTCGGTGAATGCCAGTACCTCTATTGCAACCACATGACGTGTGAACACAATGCAGGGCTCACTGGCGCGTAAAGACTTATGGTTTGAAGCATCTCTGTTTGCGAGGCTCTTATACAAGTCCAAAAGCCAGCATCGTGGTTCCAAGCATTTTCAATATCTATCAGAGGTACTTACACCAAGAGTTGCAGTGAGCAAAGTCAACATATGTACAGCATTGCAAAATGAAGCACTGCAGCCTGCAATGCACTGAACACTCAATAAAAATCATCATCGATATACTTTCTGGCATACATTGCTAGGTTTGTGTGGCACAACTCCTGTCTCACCAGGCAGGCTTGTCTTGAGCGTCACGATATGAACATCTGATGAATGAACACATGATCAGTGTCTAAATAGGCCGGCAATGCAGACATGCACGGTGCTGGTTTTAGGTCAAGCGCAATTTGAAGTTGCTGCAGCAGCTGCAGCTGTCAGAGCTGCTTGGAGACTTACATCACCTCAGTGCCAAAAGCACCGTGAGCATGCCCTCCAGCGCTTCAGTCGTCATGTACAGCAGGTAACAAGCAATGCATACATTACCAACGTAAGTTATCATTGTCCAGGCTGACTCTGTTTCCAGAGGGCCCCATGATGACGTTTGACGGCATAGGCTTCGAGTTGTTTTCAATTAAAATGGGGTCAATACCACCAGTGAGGATGTTAGCTGTCAAAAACACTGGTCATGCAAAACATGTGCTGATTGCATTTCAGCTTGCAAGTAGCCCCTGATGCAAGTCCAAAATCAGCACTCCCCAAGTTCATGGTTCTCACCGAATTTGACGCATTGCTAGTACATGCTTCCGTGTCACGAGACACACACATGTCAGTGCATCATGCCATACATGATAAGCCTGCCATCAATAGCGTGTCTTTTTGGCTTGAGGTCTGCCCCACAGGCCTCAGCTCATTGGTCTTCTGTGATGCATAGCAATAGCAACAACATTCACTGACAACCGTTTCAGCTGATTTTGTGCTAGCTAGTCTACACTAGTGGACGATTACTTACCTGATCCTGACATTGTCTGTATGACCCCAACTGGGTCCCCATGACAGAGATCAGGTTCTGATTGATTGACAATTACTGACTGCTGGCCTCATGTAGGCAAGCAGATGACTGGTTGGATACAGTTGACTGCTTCAGTGCGTACTTAGCTAGGCCTGCTAGGCCTGTCTAGCATGCGTTTTGAACAAAGTGCATAGGACTGTTCTCATGAATGCTCATGCTGTGTGCAGTGCCGACAAGCTGCAAGTGCCTTCACAGCAGGCAGGCATTTTGGTATTGCAGCAGCTTCTGGCTGGCTGCCGCCTAGCTGCCCAGGCTGTGCCTGCTGCCCATGCAGCTGCCGCGCAGCTGCTGGCCCAGCTGAGCATGACATACTTCATGCCTTTCTGTCTGACAGCGCTAGCAATGGTAGCAAGAGTCCAGGTACAACATTGTTGCTATGTCTTGACAACGATTGTTCTTGAGAGCATTGTCCTCATTTGCCATTGTCCTTGTTCAGATTACAGTCAGAATGCAGCAATTGGGGCCCGATTGCGTTGCTCTGTGAAACAACCCTGTCTGTACCTTGAGTGTTTGTGTATAAAGAAGAAGGTGTATTCATTGCTGTCACTGCATGAGCCAGCTCATTTGAGTTTGTCTGTTGTGATGCTCTGGCATCAACAGCTCGAAAGCATGCAGCAGTCTGTCGCAGTGCTGCTGCATTTTACTGACTTGCTTGAACAATCACTTCTCGTTGTGAGGACACTTGATGTAAGGACGTCCTTGATGTAAGAACAACGCGATTAGGAACCCATTACTGTGATTTGACAGCAATGGCACCTCTCAGTGGGGACACTTTGACGTAAGGACAGAATTTTTGGTAACCAAAGCAGTCGTTACAAAGAGAAGTTATTGTATGGTGTTTTGAGAACAAAAGCTCACAACATTTGTGCACTGCCCAGGTGCTGATTTGTCAGCTGCTCTTGGACGTCATAAAGGCATACAACTCGCTGCTTCCGCTGGTGACAGTGTTGCCCAGGCAACAAGGCTCAGCAGCAGCAGGTATGCATTGCCATCTTCTATGAATTTTGTTTCACCAAATGTATCGTGTCTTTGACGCCCTTCTGTTTTTGCAGCCTTGAGTGCTCATGACTGGTCTTATGGCATGTCAACAACAACAGGAAAGGAAGGAAACCAGTTGTCTCCCAGATGCAGTCCATGTGAACTTTGCCTTGATCAAACAAGATTGATTTGCATTGTCACTTTGTCTTGAGCCTTTACAAGTGCACAATGCCTGCAGTGGTATGCACACGCTATAGCAAAAGCAGTTGCATTGAAAACGCTTGTTTCTGTCCTGTGCAGATGTCTGGCCAGATTTGCCTCAAATGCTCAGCTGCTCCTGGCAAGCCGGGGTCCCCACCCTCACCCCCCTACCCCACACTAATCACGCCAGCTTCCAAGCAGCTGCACAAGCCTTTGCTGCAAAGCACTCTGCCATGCATGACTCAGTCAGCAAATCACAGAAACCCCCAGCTGCTGATGATATGGGTGAGAAAGTAAGCCGAGCTGCCATCATGCCAGGCCAATTGAACAAGCAAGCTGCGGCGGCCGCTAACAACCACCTAGATCCAGGGGTTGATCTCATGAGCAGTCAGCAGCCAGGTTCTGTGGCAAGCAATAAAGCTGCTTCAGCCGTGAAGCTAGCTCAGGTGCAAAGGCTGAAAGGCCAGGCATCAGAATTGCAAGCAAAACAAGCAGCAGCGAGGGAGACGCAGGGTGTGGGTTCAGCAGCAGTGCAAAACAGGCAGCGTGAAGCAGCAACAGCTGCAAAAGGAGGCGCTGAGGTCGGGCCGACAAGACTGCCTGCGGAGCATCAGCAAGTCCGTCAGCAGCAGCATCAGCATGAGCAGCAGCATGAGCAGCAGCAGCAGCAGCAAGAGAAGGCAGCAACTGCTGAAGACAGCGCTTTGCTGGTATTTGAAGACAGGTGTGTCCTGCATCATGAGCAGGCCACACATGTCAACCAAACAAGTGTGTCATGTATGAGTATAGTCAGCTCGAGTGTGTGGTTCATCAGCAGCGACGCACAGTTCTGCTTCTAGAACAGCAGCAAAGATTGTTATGCATTGTGACTTTGCTGGAAGTCTCATTGCGCGTGCTTGCGGTCATCTTCAACAGCCATGCGACAAATGAGCATGTGTATATTGACTGTTCACCTTCTTTTTCTTTGACCAGCACAACTGCTGTGGTGTAGGGGGCACCCTAAGGAGACCTCTTTGTAGGGGACCGGCAGTGCATTACAGGCGCACACTTCCTGCAGTCACCTTCACAAGCCAAGCAACAAATGGTTGTTTATGAGTAATGACTGTTCACCTTCTTGAGCATTGACGAGCCCAACTGCTGTCGTGCAGGGGCGGCCCTGGGGGTACCCCTGTAGGGGACCCAGTAGTGCGTCACAGGCGCACCCTCCCTGCTGTCACCTTCACTCATCAAGCAATAACTGAGAGTCTGTGGTGTTCAAGTATTCACCTTCCAGCACGTCTGCTGTGGTGCAGGGGGGACCCCAGGGAGACCCCTATAGGGGGCCCGGCAGTGCACTACAGGCGCACCCTTCCTGCTGTCAACTTCACCAGTCAAGCAGGCAAACCTGTATATGCTGAGGCTCATGACAAAGCTGTCAGAGCAAAGCTGGCTGATCAAAGGTGAGGTGCACCCATGGTAGTTGACTGTGGTATGCGTGCATGCCATTTTGTATTTGGGAATGCTCTGTTGGTGCGCTGCACGTTGTGTGGTCGTGTTCTGCCTTGCATGTTGCTGCATAGCTTGTATGACCACAAGGTGTGGTTGTTTGAGGGGTGTGAACTGATTGCAGGTTGCCAAGTCATCAGACCAGCCATTTTGGAGCGTCCAAGAAGCGCAGCCGAGATCAGTCACCAACAGGTCCATGCGCTCTTCCTGTCATGCTGCATGGAAGGTCAGAGCCCTGGTCATCAACAGTTCTTGAGGGCAAAGAGCTACCCCAACAGCCCCAGCACCAGCCTCAGTCATCTACTGCGGCAACCGCCAACATTCAATCTGGCGTGACATATCAGAAGGAGCTGTCACACATCCAGTCTGCAGCACATGACAGCTCAGCAACCATTCACAACAAACCTAGTGTCACACAGCAGAGTCACTTGTCACAGCAGTCTGCAGCACAAGCCAGCTCACAGCCGAAGGAAAGTGCTGCGCTGAATCTGCTTTCCAGACAAAAGGCGTCTCAAAAGGCTCTGAACCGGCCAGCCTTTATCCGCATAGGCAACAGCAATCCCAGTGGCTTAGTCAAGGCAGCTCAAGGCAGAGCTCACATGGCTGCCTCAGCAGCTGCACAATCAGCTGCCAAGTCAGCTTCTCCTGCAACTGCTCGTCGCACATCTGGGAATAGTCGTGCTCCTGCCACTGCTGCAGCTGCTCCCTTGGCTGCCATGGACGATGTTGGATCCCATGCAGCTGCCCCATCAGCTGCTGCTGACTCATCACTGACCCTGGCAGCTGCTTCAGCAAATGCTCCACACGCTGATGCTGACTCATCACTGACCCTGGCAGCTGTTCCAGCAGGTGCATCATTCATTGCTGCTGACTCATCACTGACCCTGGCAGGTGCTTCAGCAGGAGGGGCGCTTACTGATGCTGGCAAAGCATTTGCATCTGCAGTTGCTGCAGCAGCTGGTATCCAGCGACCAGCCACCTCTGCTCTAGCTCTTGCTACTGATGATTCAAATCACCTTCAGTCAAATGCAGTAATGCACATGAGTGCAAACAACAGTGCTGCACACACAGCGCCTGTGCAAACAGGCAGGAATGAGTCTGCAGCTGCTGATGCTGTGCATCTCCTGACAGAGGCAGCAAGACGGCCTGATGACGCTGCACACACAATGTCTCTGCAAGCAGGCAGGAATGAGCCTGCAGTTGCTGCACACGCAGCATCTGTGCAAGCAGGCAGTAATGACACTGCAGCTGCTATACAGCAATCTACAGTGTCTGTTCCAGTCAGTCGAGTTGAGCCTGCAGTTGCTGCACAGCCATTGCTGCTTCAGACCACCAAGCGCCGGAAGAAGAGTCACAAGGGCGCAAAGCCTCAGAGCTCAGCCTCAAGTGAGCCTAGCAGCTGGCAGGAGCTGTTGGACCAGTCACGCCCAACTGACAAGACACCTGCTACTGAAGCACAGCAGCTGTCCACAGGTATTTTTGGCTTATTTGGATTGCAAGATAAGCATGTACAACAATAATCACAGGGCATGCACAGAGAAAATGGCAGACTGGCAAGCACCCAGAGCTCGATGCTGGCATGTCCTGTGTTGCTGAGTTGATGGTGAATCATACAGCATGTCCAGGTACCTGCCTGGTCCGTCACAACAATGCTTGCGTGAGTGCAAGTCCTGTGTCGCTGAGTTGATCGTGAAGCATGCAGTCTGACCAGTTGCCTGGCTGGTCCCTCAAAGTAATGCTTCTACATCTCAGGCAACAGGATGTGCAAAGACAGGCGCTCTTGCAAAAGGCAATGCATATGAGTAGCAAAACAATGCTCACATGAGTGCTCAGCTGTTTGCAAGCAGAGCATTGCTGGTCAAAAGTCGTCATGTATGCTGTAGGGAGCTTGCAGCGCTGTTTTGCATTTAGTTTTCACTGATGGGCATCAGAGTAGTGTCTGCTCTGCTATGGCTGGCAGTGGTGCTGGTGCATGTTGACTCCAATGGATGATGCCAAATGTCAAGCAAGCTGCATGACTATCAGTGCCCATGTTCAGCTTGCATGATGGGCTTGCTGGATATCAACCTCTTTTTCAAAATTGCAACAGGAGGATGTTGGAAAACCAAACTTCTGCGAGGTTTCAGTAGATCAAGGACCAAAGCATAACAGTATGGTGGTGTTCATGCAGGGGCCAGTGCAGCAGCCAGGCAAGCGCATCCTACCCAAGGCTCTGCTATTGAGCAGAAGCATGCAGCACCAGCACAGACTTCTCAGGACATCATGCAGATGCTGCTAGGCATCAAATGAGAACAAATCAGGCAGAAAAGCGTTGCAAGGGCAAAATGTCAAAGCAGGGCCATCTAAGTTGTCACAGTTTCAAAATTATTTGGATCGGGTGCTGGTGCACGTGCATCTGTGATAGCCACTTCATCTTTGTTTACAGTTTTCAGTGTCTCCGACAAATTTGTGCAATAAGTCTCTTGCAAAGTGGGGAAGCGATTTTGAGCTAGGCAGCAAGGTCTGGCTGGTGCTCAGCTGATCAGGCTTTGTCAGTGAGCTGCATCACAACAGCAGCAACTTTTCAACCCTAGACACCCAAGTGTAAAAGCAATTGACACATTTGCTGGCAGCAAGCTGCTGAGAATGTGTATCTATATATACCAACATGTAATATGCAAACACATATTTCGCGGCGTGTTCAGCCTCACACTTGCGTTGCTTGAGCGATACATACCAATAACGCCTAATACTCGTATTTGAGAAGCATGCTTGTTGGCTGTCTTGCTGCAGCTTGGTAAGGGTCTGATGTTCAAGCCTCTGTCCGGTCTCAACTCGAAGCTGGTCTCAATTTGGGCACAGCTTTCAGTACTCACCTAGAGAACTAACTGTACTACTCATGCACCAGTGACACCATGGTCACAGGGTATACATACATACAATCCTTGAGTTCTGCCATCAGGTTTGATGCCTAATTCCACATGAAGTGCATGCATGATGTATGTCAAGGATGTGCAGTAATTGTCTGCTTACGGGATATCCCTGTTGCTTGGCTGGCTCAGAGGATTGCCTCAGATCACAGAGCCAATCAACTGCCTTCGGTTGCCAGACACATTCACCTGTGCTTTCAAGCCAGGAAGTCCAATATGTCACACCTCCCTGCCCTGGACTGCAAATTCTACTGGTTGATTGATTGATTCTGCACCAGTGTGAGCATTTGCAGCATGACGTCGCTCAACTGTGACAGGGATGCCGCCTTTTGGTGCTATGGTGAAGCCAGCTTGCACCTCCAAGGGACTTGTCATCAGCCTCTCTGTCAGCTTGAAGGTGTATCTCTGATGCAGCCGCACCAAGGCAATGGTTGCTTCCTCAACTACATAGGCAAAGACAGCGTCATGTGTTTGTGCCTACGCATGCGTTCGTGGCTACACACGCTTACACATACATTCATACCTATGCGCATTTGCACGTGTGGTCATGCCTGCATACGCTCGCAAATGCATTCATGCCTACATAGGTCAGAAGACATCATGCATTCATGCCGACGCATCCTCAATCATGCCTTCATGTTGACCAGATCATGTATAGCCAGAGACTCAGCTGATTCTGTACATGTGCAGAGACAGGCTCCAATACTAGCATCTCGTCAAACTTGATGGCTCACAGTGCTCGAGCAGCATGCTATATGACAGGTGTCTTAAACCAGCAGACACACCTTGTAGAATTGCAGACATGAATGCAAGCTTGTCACTTCTAAAAGGCATCCCGTGCACAGACTCAGCGTTTCAGACTAATTGCCATGAAACAGGGACGTGCCTTCCATGTGCTAGCTGTGACTGCATCCAACAGCAAAAACGGAATGCAAAGTATAGCACAGAACAGTATACTGTTCTGAGCAGATAACGGTCATTGGCTTTGATAGCTAATGCGCGAGCTATCAGCTGCCCAGGATTGCATGATTGAGATTTGAAGGTATTCCGGTAAATGTACGTCCTCATGCGCATGATTCCAATTTAGGCTTGACTGCATCAAATAGCGGAGGACAGACCACAGCACAGAGCACAGCTGTGAAACAAAGTGTTTGATACTAGAGCCCAATCGACATCTGAGCTTAAAACTTATGTAACTTAGCTTGACTGCATCTCACAGCAAAGCAGAGGCCATAATATAAAATGAGACAGGGTGCTCAAAGTTGAGTGCGGCTTACGTGCTAGCTTGATACCGATGCACATGCGGGGCCCTTGGCCAAAGGGCATGTAGGCCAGCCCTCCACTCATGTCGCCCCCCGTCTTGTCCCCCACCCACCTCTCAGGCTTGAAGGCCTCTGGGTCCTTCCAATATCTGGGGTCTAGTTGCATGGCCCATAGGTTGATGTGCACCCCAGTGCCCTTGGGAATGAAGTATGGCCCCAGCTGCATTGCCATGCAATTGTCATTAATGTGTCGCCGCTCCTTGTCAAGTTACTTGTCAGAGATTGACAAAGCAAGCACCCCAGTGCCCTTGGGGACGAAGTACAGACCCAGCTGCAAACAGGAGGTGTACTTATGCAACTTGTGCCGTTTGACTGAAGGCCATGACTGCAATGTAGGATCCAGCTGCATGGCTCATGAGTCAATGTGCACGCCTGTGCCTTTGGGGGTGAAATATTGCCCCAACTGCAGGCGAGTAACAAATTCACTTGACATTTGCCAATTTCATGCATGCCTTGAGTGCAACCTGGGATCTGATGGCATGGTCCATGGGTTGATTTGCGCCCCTGTGCCCTTGAGAACGAAATATGGCCCCAGCTGCAGGCACACAGCAGATCAACTGAACATGTGCCGACTAGGTGCCTTATATGCTCGCCTTGAGTGCAACTTGGGGTCTAGTTGCATGGTCCATGGGTCGATTTACATTCCAGATTCAAGATGTTTGCAAGGTTGGCCTTACCTGTGCCTCAGCTGTGGCTTGTCGGTTTGTAAGGGGCACAACCGGATGAAGTCTTACTGTCCTGTTCATGATAGCAGCAGCATAAGGCAAGTTTCCCATATACCAAATGTTGGCTTTCTGATGACCGCCTGTACAAGCACTGGCTGCAACAATGAGTGCACCATGGCAGATCAACATCCCAGAGTCAGCATGTTTGCAAGGTTGGCATCACCTGTGCATCAGCTGTGACTTGTCTGTTCATGATGGGTACAACCAAATGAAGCCTCAATGTTTCATTCATGTTAGCAACAGCCAAAAGGGGAGTTTCTTTCACAGCAGTCTCTGACTTCCTGCTGACCGCCTATAAAATCCTGGCTGCAACATTAAGCAACCATGGCAGATCACAACTCCAAAATCAAAAGGTTTGCCTGACCTGTGCATCAGCTGTGGCTTGTCTGTTCATGACGGGCGCAGCAGGGTGAAGCCTCAACGTCTTGTTGATGATAGCAGCAGCATAAGGGAAGTTTCTCATGCATCACGCTGTGGATTTCTGTTCTCCCTGTGAAACAAGTGGCCACAACCATTAAGAGCAATCATGGAAGATTGACTGTTGAAATTTAGGTATTTGCCTGACCTGTGCATCAGCTGTTGCTTGTCTGTTCATGACGGGCGCAGCAGGGTGAAGCCTCAACGTCTCATTGATGATAGCAGCAGCATAAGGAAAGTGGTGCAAAAGGTCATAGCTAGGCCTGCCTGGACACCTGTCCACTTCTTGCAGTAGACGTTGCTGTGCATGGGGATGTCTACCAAGCTCGTAGATGCAGTAGGACAGTGTGTTGGCTGTGGTCTCGTAACCTGCCAGGATCATGGTGTTGGTCTGAGCTGCAATTTGCCTGCGTAACAAGAGGTTACGCATAAGGAGGTACAGTAACATCCTTACAGTACTTAGTGTACCTCCTGTATAGTACCTGATGTTACTGTACCTCCTCCTTACTGTACCTCCTTACTTTACCTGAGTTACGGTAAGGAGGTACAGTAACGGTAGGAGGTACAGTAAGGAGGTACAGGAGGTACAGTAACAGGAGGTACAGTAAGCGTAATCAAGTAAGGAGGTACAGTAAGAGTAACTCCTCCTTGTAAGGACACTCAATGCAAGAACATTCTTGACATAACGACAATGCAGTTGGAAACCAGTCACTGTACTGTGTTGCAATGGCACCTCTCAGCCAGCACAGCTCAATATATGGACAATCTCTTGATGACATCAAAGCAATAGTTGTAACAAGAAGCAACTATGTTCTCGTTTGTACCAAAGATGCAGAAAAGCATTCAAGGTGTCAAGTACATACCGAGAAAGAGTAGATTGGGGAGCAGTAGTTTTGCAACTTCTGACACTGCATGCATACTTATGCACAAAGACTGTGCTGCAGGATGCGTGTGAGGTAACATTTCCTTGATCTTCACAAGCTCACGTGCCCAGTCAACACTAAAAGTGCAACGAGGCTTGGCAAACCAGCTGCCAGCTTCTTAAGTGGTGCCACCACATCGACAATCTTCAAGGCATCAACAGAATGTCTCAAGTCATGATGCAGCCAAGCAACTCGCTCACAGTGAATTGTTTGTGATTGCATGTTGGATCAGCTGCTTGCACAGCAGTCAGGCAAAGGTGGAACGAGCAAAATGAATTTTCATATGAAGCAGTGACACAAGAAGGCATGCCAAGAGACTCACACAGGTGTGAAGGCTGTTCCAGTGGCTTTGTTATTGGCCTTCATCAGCATTGAAATCACGCTGTTTTCTGTAGGAATTGTGTCCTGAATACAGGAACCATGTATCAGGCTGCTGTGCTTGCTGCAAAACAGAATCTCAGCCACTGAATTGCGACCATCATCATACATGTAGGCGCTGCAGCTGCAAATCGTGACCACACCAAGCAAATTGTGGCAACGGTGGCTGTACATATGGTTGCGCACACAATATCTGTCTCACAAAAGACATGCTAGCACAATAACTATGTACTGTGAAGTTCTGAGCGTGTGGAAGCAGCAACAACAATGTTCATGTCATTTTGGCCATTTTACCAAGCACACAAAGTTGCTGATGCTTTTGCCAAGCACGGCAAAGCCTTTTAGTGTCAACAAACATTTCATTGCAATTGCTTTTGACCTTGCAAGTCATGAGGTGGCACCGAGAAGCTGTTCAGCACTGAGCGACAGGGAAGAAAGGACCAGGTATGCTACAAGCACGATGTGAATATTGACACAAGATCGAGTGATTGTCACACAATGGACACTGGTATGGAATCGTCCTGCAAGATGTGCTGAAAGTGCTAAATATGCTAAAGTGCTAAATGTCCTAAAATGCAAAAGAGCAGCACTTGGCCCTGCTGTAGCAGAAATGAGGTCTGCTTTTGGGCTCGACAATGTCAGGATGATCTATGTTGTGATGTTACCTTGAAAGGGTCCTCTGGGTTGCTCTGAAACCATGTCCAGGATGCAGGCTTCTTGCTGTGGCTGTAATACTTCTTCCTGCTGTTCTGCACATACACATTACTGCTGAGCACTCTAACATGTATGGCACATCCCACATGCTAGCATGCATGACATGGTGTGCAGAGCTAACAAAGGACAATAGTATTCCCTATTGTACATAACACGCAGCACTCATGTTTGACAGTGCAAATCGCTGGAATGCAGTTCAAACTGCAGACTGCACAACACGTGGGCGCCAGCATGTCACATGCAATGCATACTTCTCCTGGAAGTATCAGTCACTGAAACTTTGAGTATGGTGATGCACTGCTGTAAAGTTTGATGGACATTCAAGGATCAAGTCTGAACTGCTGTGCATGGGAGCAGAGCTATGACTGCATGTATCGTGTGGAGCAATGATTGCATGTTTTGCGTCAGCCTGCATGTATCACGATCTACAGCAATACAATCATCATACCCTACCTCAATCAGGGTATCTGAAGTCCCATAGATGGTGGCAAAGGCTGCTTCAGCCTGCAGGCCAGCCTGGCTGGGGAAGCTGCGTGACAGCTGGCGCACCAGAGGCACTAAGAAGCTAGGCACTGCTTGCACTGCCAACTCCCACACATTGGGCTGCCCATTCACAAACACCGTCTTTGCCGCTTTGACTAACTCAGTCTCTTCATTTGTGCTTGTCTGGCTCTTGAAATCAACGCTGTAGAACACACAGCAAAGCGCATTGCTTGAGTTGTGACATGAAAGCTGCAAGGCGCACTGCACAAGAAATCAGACCTGAAGTGTGGCAGCCACACAGCAGGCTGCAGGGCTCACTGCATTACACAACTATATGTTTGTTGAACAGCAAACTCATTTATGCCACAAAGTTGTCACCCACAGGCGGCGCTTCCAATGACCTGCAAGATACTCACACAGAACCTGCACCATCACTGCAAAAACGCGCACCCAAATGCAGCATTGCAGATGACCTGCATGATCGCTTTACATGAATGACACCCTACGAAGATGCTCATCCAAGTGCAGCATTGCCAATGGCCTGCATGATTGTCCCATATGAACAGCACCACCATTCAGATATGCTTACCAGAAGGCTGCATTGCCAATGACCTGCGTGGTCATGCAGCCCAGCTGCTTCAGCATGTCCACCTCATGAGTCACACACAAATGGCAACACCACTGCAAGTGTATTTACCCAAAGGCAGCATTGCCAATGGCCTGCGTGATCGACACACACGAACAGCACTACCATTCAGATATGCTTACCCTAAGGCTGCATTGCAAATGACCTGCATGCTCATGCGGCCCAGCTGCTTGAGCGTGTGCACTTCACACATCACACATGAATGGCAGCACCACCACAATGACACTCACCCAAAGGCTGCATTGCCAATGACCTGCATGGTCATGCGGCCCAGCTGCTTCAGCATGTCCACTTCACTCCTTGACTCCGCAGCTCGCTCCAGAGGCACCAAGAGCTCATCAACTGCCTGGTTGATAGTGTCAGCATAAGTGATGAGGTGGTTGGTGTGAAACATGGGCTGAGCTGCAGCCCTGATACTGCCCCAGAAGGGTCCTCTGCATATTGGCCAAACACAGCTGAGCAGCAGGAACGCATATTGCCTGATCAGCTGATTCATGTCAGCATAGGGGATGGGGTGCTTGGTGTAAAACATGGGCTGAGCTGCAGCCCTGATGCTGCCCCAGGGTGGCCCCCTGCACATTGGCCAAATACAATTGAGTCAAAGATATGAGATGCCGTTTGAGGGGTGCTTGTTGGGTTTATTGGTGGGTTTTGGTAAGCAATGCGTGACTTTCGCAAGGCAATGGTATTGCTTTGAGTAGACATGAAATACAGGCTGAGCTGCAACTTTGATGCTGTCTCGGAAAGGCCCTCTGCATATCAGTGCAATACTTCAGCTGTAGACCATACCCAACCTTGTTTCCCCTTATGACCTTGACAGTTTCTGCATCTTCTTGGCTTCACCTCATGCTGCAGACATTGCAACTCCAGCTGAGCATGTGAGTCAAACCCCAATGGAGAGTGAAACCAAGGGTTTACTGGTCAGTTGGTGTGACTGGGAACTGACATGCAATACAGGCTGAGCTGCTGTGCAAACGCGGCCAAAACAAAGGCTCACCGCATGTGCAGAGCACAGCTCAGCTATGCGGTTGAACACATCAGCTTGAATCAGGCACAGAATGTGTGCACATGTCAGCTGCAAACAAGGTCGACAATTTATTCCAACAAGGACGCAAAGACCTGTCCAAAGATGCAGTCACTGGTGCATGAAGGATCTGCGAACTACTGTCTGCATTGCAGCACAGTAACATTGGAAGAATACAGACCTGGCAATGGGCATGATAGACTTCATGGCTTCCAGGCGCTTGCCAGTATGTAGAGACTTGCTTGGGACAAACCTGCAAGCACAATTTTTGCTTCCACAGGTGTTAGAAGTGGAAATGATCAGCTGTTTTGCCTGCCAAACTTGTCATTTACACTGAAGCTTCAGGTAGACATCTCAGATTTCATGATGAAGAACTATTTGTTGATTGCTGACAGGCCTTACTTATGTGTGCCAGCAGCAACCTCATGGTCCAGCATAATGTGCTGCACAAGTCGGCAACAATGCATGCACAGCCTGCACCGTTTGATTTACCGGTCATGAAATTTTTGGAAGTCCTTGACAGTGATCTGCCTCACAAGAGTGGGATCTGCACCGGCAGCAAATTTTGCCGCTAGAAGGTGCAATACTTACAACATGAGCACAGTGTACTGCATACTGACCAGCAGTGACCAGCATTGGTTGCCTGACAAAGAAGACTCTAAATGTGTCTCCAAATTGTGCCTGCCAATCATTGTACGCCTTGTGCATTGTCTTGGCGCGTATGGTCTTGATGTTGCCATAAAAGTAGCTCGGCGAGGGTCCTTGAATGTGCCTATACCTCCATCTGGCTTGCCAGTTTCCGAAGTAACTGACAACCTGCGACACGCGAGTGCTTGGTGGCTAGAATGGGTCGGACACGGCTGTCGCTAAAAATTGGATCGATTGACGTGCGGAAAACAAACAATTGGGAATGTCTGTTCGCGGCTGGATTGCAGAGCATTCCATCGCCGCGCGGTTCACAATTTTGCAGCGCGCGTCAACATGCCGTTCACCTAATACGACAGCTTGCGAGTACTCACCGCGATGAACAGGAGGGCGACCAGGACGCCCGCTGCAATTCGATCGTTTTCAAACATCCTGTCAAGACAGGGTCGGAGAAAATGCTCAACGTGGCAGTGCAGACTCAATGTTACAGAGGCCTGATCATACGCAGGCACTCACGGTCAAGTTGCGGTCAGCACAGCAAATACGGGGTCTGATAGTCAGATCACTTTACACAAGGACTCGAGCTGCCTAGTGATCGCGGCGACCTTCTCGACCGAGCGCAAGCTCCCGGAAACTTACATCAGACAAGTTCTTGACAATCATCTTCCTTACCTAACTCTGACTAAGCCCACCCCCACCCCCTTGGCCAACAGCTCAGCCAAGCCAATGTCGCAGCTGCCACTTGCTAATGTCTAAATATTGAATCAGCCAAGCCAGCAAAAGTGGTGCCCTTGCGCATTGCATTCAATGGTCAGGCAGCTGGACGAGTGTATCAGACGGTCTGTGTATACATTCACAAGCAAACAAACGATCTGAACACGTTTGTACTCACAGCAACATGTTTACCTTTCAAACTGGCAGGTGATCAAATCGGTAGCAGGTTTGCGATTGACATCAGCAGATTAACCGAAATGCATGAATTCATGCAAAATTGATCCCGTTCAATATCAAACACTCAAAAAAATTGGAAAGGGTTTCAAGCTATACTGAGGGCAATTGCATCGGCAGTGCATGCAAACAGACACAGCACATCAACCTTTTAAACAAGCAGCCGTGGCCACAAAATATGATCAAAGAGAATGCCAGCCTTTAAGCACATGAGCACTGAACATTGGCATTTCAGCTCATGTCTTTTCAGTGAGGCAAGTCTCCAAGGAGTCGAGTCAAGATCACAACACACTGTCAGCATTGACATACAAAAACCTTGCCTCTCCCCACAAGCAGCTCGCAAAAATCATTGCACAAACAACTCTCGACTGTGGCCTCAGAAATTGCCAAGACATCTGTATGCACGCAAGTTCATGCAATATTGGACTGACTGGTGCAAGCGCAAGGAAAAAGAATGGTCCAAAGCAGGAATTGCACCATCATCAGACTTTCGCAGGTTGTCACCAACTGCTATACAAGGTCAAGGTTCTTGCTGGCTTTCAGCAGTATGGCAGCTACTCTTGCTTCTAGCAGGCGTGAAGGCTCTGCTTCTAGGTTTCTTAGCCTGACCAAAATCTGCATCAGCGTGCTGATTGATTTGGCGAGGCTGTTTTTGCTTTCTGCATCGCCTGCCTTCCAATCTGCTGCTAGGGTGTCTACCGCTGTGCTGCGTATTGGCATCAACAGCGGGCTGTTCACACTCAAAATTTCTGCTTGCAACTGAAGTGGCAATGTCACCCACCCCCAGAGCATCTAGCGTTGCGGGTCGTCTGGATGCAGCTGAATGAAAGCTGAATGCTGGAGCCTGTTGCAGCATGCCAGAATGGGATCCAGAGGCTGTGTCGGACATCGTACGAGGCGACTGTTGACTGCGCTCAACTGCTTGTTTGCAAGGGTCTGTGCTAGCAGAGCCCCCGCCTGCTAGAGTTGCTTTGAGGGTCTGCCAGCCATTCGCAAAGAGACCATGCCTGTATGTATGGGGGCTAAGTTCAGTAGCTTGAGCTTCATCAGACGCCTCAGGCCAATATGGAGGCTGAGTTCTGGTCATATGCTGAGGAGCCTTGGGCACTTCTGGGCTTGCTGCAGCTGGGTGCAGTCTGTGCGGTGTGGATGCATTGTCGTCTTGTGGCGTGGCCACAGCTGAACCACTGCCGGGATTGTTGCCACCCTGCATGTACGCACAGGGCCATGTACAATAGCTGATGTGCTGACGATGTATGACTGTCCAGCACAGACCAGAAGTCATGTACTTGACAGAAAACATTTCTGATTTAAGCTCAGCTGCAAGCCGAACTGAATGCTGATGCAACTTGGGCATGGTTGCCTCAGCACGCAAAGGAATTTGTTGCAATTACGCCTTGAGACAGATATAGAACATCACATATGGCTGCACTCAAAGTATGTTTGTAGCATGTGACTTGAGACCTACCCTTTGCTGCAACCAATTGCAGGTGTGCAAACAAGTTGCATTCAGAGAAAGCGTGTAACTACGATGCGTATGTCAACCTAGCAATCAGTCACTGCATAAGCGCCATAGCGGAGGGTGCAAGGTGCGGGCATCATGCAACATCAACTCAACTTGGCCGGCTGAGCATTGTCCAGCTACACGCAGATAGCATTATGTTGTAGCACTCACCCGACAAAAGCTGTATGGTGTGCGCCTCTCTGAATCTATAGGCTTGGTTAATGGGTTCTGCATGTCTTGGTTGGCTCTCAAGAAGCTTGTTTGTCCGTCAAGGGGCATGTGCATAGATTCGTTCAGGGCAGCAGCAGTGTCTGCTAATGTGCTGGATCTCAACTCCCCGGGCCAGCAGACAGACAAGACATCATCTGTGCCGATCTTGCGTTTCTTCCGCAAACACTTGGCAAGGGACCAGCTCTCCAAATTGAGCACACAGTCATACAGCTGCAAGTCAGCCGAAGTTTCAGCAGCAACGCTTTCAGTCAACAGGAGCACTGAGGCAGCAGCAACCTTGCCTCGAATACGAGCACAGGCTGAGCTGTCTGAAGTTCCTCACAGGTGAAATTCAAGTCTGCTCCAATCTCCTCTTCTATTGCTTGGCACAAGGACTCAAAGCACTCCAAACGAGAACGATCTATGAAGAAACTCCTGGACTCGAAAGCATGTCCTCCACGAAAATGAACCGGAATAGACATAGATCCGTCTTGCGTTGCGACTGTCAAGCAGGAGTCCTCAGCAGGAACCCATCGTCGCTTGTTGGATAGAGTGCAACCACGCTATTCCTTCACCGATATGACAAGATGAGCTCAGATGGAGACTGGCGGGCCGCAACTGCAGCCCTGCCAATGCATGTTGCGAATCTTGCACTTCACGAGGCGCACCCTCTGCACACGCGCAGCATCGTGCATTCACATGTGCATCACAACCACGTTTGCAGCGAGGCTTCTTGCGCAGAAGAATATATTTGATCCGCGACGTTTCTGCCGAGAAAGCATTCCAACAACTTACTTCCTTCGTGTCAGATCACCGCGTGGGGTGGGAGGGGGGGGATGACTCCTTTTCTTTGCAGAGAAACACTCTGTATTGCTGTGCACAAATCAGTACAAAGTGATCTGATGGCTAGGTGGTCAAGAAATGCGCATGCATATGAGCATTTGTTACCATAGTATTGGCGTGCTGTCAACAGCATGTGAGCTGTAATTCGCAGGAGACATGTACAGCATGGGCGCACGGACAGTCAGAACACAGCAGCATGCGACATGAGCTCCCTTAGCATTGTAGGTTGACCAGATCAGGGCTTTCAAGAACAGGAATTCAGTCCATGCTTCCAACATGCACATGGCATGTCATTTCAAGGCCATCAGATTCTGTGCTGCAGATTGTAGCTTCAACAGCCCTAGCTTGGAGCAAGATGTTACAGGGCAAACTTAATTGGCTCTCTGACACGTAGCTAGCATACCCTTTTCACGCGCCCCGTAACAGTGGTTTCGGATGCTAGGCCGTTTGACCTCAGATTGGAGGTCGGCGGTTCGATTCAGCGCTTCCGCACGATTGGTCCTGTTTCCAGCCAGGATACTTGACGTTGATTGCTTGATGATTTGGGTCTCCGCTCTCGTTAGTTGATTCAAGCCCGGGGTCTTGATTTAACGGGGGGGGAATGTTACAGGGCAAACTTGATTGGCTCTCTGACACGTAGCTAGCATACCCTTTTCATGCGCCCCGTTACACAAGAGTGCCATATCTGCACATGCAGCTGTCCACTGTATGTGCACAGTCACAAGGGTGTCTGTCATTACACAAGCATGCAAATGTAGCAGCTGCATCAAGGCACATGTGTGCACACCAGAGCAGTCCAGACTGTTTCAGAAAATGCTGCTGTGCAGGCGATATAGGTCCAAGATCTAGATGGTATCTATTTGACATGGTAAAACCAACAGTATAGGCTCCAGCGCAAGGACGTCCATGATCAGTGAAACCTGCCCAAGTGAAAGACCACTGGTCTAGTCGTTCTAAGATTCAACAAGCTGCTGAGCAATGAGCTCAGATGTAAACCTGACCTGGAATCAGCATGCAACAGCAACTACTAGGGCTAAGGTGGGGCGGTCCCAGGTCTAGCGCTTGGACCGCTTTCCTGCTGGCGTTTGAGCTGATGTCTTCCTTTTCTTGCTGACCCCAGTCGCTGCTTGAGCTGCATCTAGCGTGGCATGATTTTTGTTTGACCAATCAGCCAGAGCCCTTTCTGCAACTTGTTTCAGGTCACTCTTGACCTGGTATGCATCCTCAGCTACCTTGAGCTGTTGCAAGAGGTCAAGTTGACTGCTGAGCTCGCGTTCCTTTTCAAATACATAAACGCCCAGGAGAGAACCATTCTTAAACTCCAGCAGTCCAATGTCAACATGATCTGCCGCCACTGCCTCTGCGGCTGGTAATCTACAACACAGCAGCAAGATAAATCTCAGAACATGGCAAAATCTTTATCATCTAATCTTTCTGTCAAGCAGAAGTGGCAAGGTAAAGACCAAATTATAGCTTTAGTGAGCAACATTTGACAGCGTAAAGCAACATTCTGCTCTCTGCCATGCTTGACATGACACGGTTTGCATAGGACATGCGCAAGGTAGAATTTGTTCAGCCTAGCCCAATGTGCCCCAAGCTAAGGCATGCACATGCCTGCAATGGCGTCAACAATAACTTTTGGCAATTGCAGCCAGTGTACGTCATGTTTGTTAGGCTGATAATGATGATGACCTTTGACAGACGCCGCGGACTCTGAGCAAGCCCTGTGGCTGGTCTAGAGCCAGGATCGGGGGACAAGGCCTCAGCCTGATGATTTGGTCTGTTGCAAACCTCTCAGCCTGCACGTGTCGCAATCAGACACATCAGCAAGCTTGTTGAGCAGAGCAAAGCTGCAGCACACCATTGCTTTGATCAAACTCTATGGAACATACCATGTGCATGCTAAGTTTGATAATGCTGCAATGCCAAGCTTGCACGTACGGGTGCAAGTCAAGCCTTCAAGTCATGACATTCACTGCTTTTTTTGAACCATCAATATCACAAACGCATTGCAAATGCTGTATGAGCTTGCCTGATCCTTTGTGTGGAATGCCACTGCTCCATCACACAACTCAGGTAGTACTCTCCTGATGGCAGCACTGTCCACATTCAAGGACTTGAGGCTGCTTTTGGGCAGCTGCATTTCTACAGCAAACATGTTTACGGTTAGAAGCAGCACCACATCAGAAACAACAACAATCGGTTTCATGCCTGTGCTCTCACTTGTCCTTTATTAGACATGCATTAGCAATTGAGGCCAGCTGTGTGTGTCACTGCTGCATCACGTTGCCTGGGTGGGATTGCTGCTGTTGCCAAATACTGCCGAGCAACTTTACACAACAGAGCTTCCTTTGCAACACACTTGCCATTGAATCAATCATGACAGTGCTTTCCTAACCGCAAACCTGTCAGCATGCAAACATACATACACTGACTATGTGCAAGGACCAACCTCTGGGTTTGACGGTTAGGGCATCACTGACGAATCCCAACAGTCCAACAGGCAAGCTGCCGTCAATCTGAAACTGCTGCAAGCTGCCTTGAGGAGGCGCCTGACTGGTTGGGACTGGAATGATTGGAAGCTGCACAACAAACGGCAACCAGATTAACGATATCAAAAGTGACGCCAGCATGTGAAGCAGACATGTCACACATAAGAAAACTGACTATGCAAGAGCTAGAGAAGGCGATTTCTTTTGGAACAGATGTGAGCACACACGTCATGTGTGACAACCATCAAGCAAGAGATGAAAACACCGAGAATGACAGGGGTAACATGCGTGCCGAAGGCAAAGCCAATGACACTTTGCTTGAAATGCGATGTTGAATATGAAGCAAATCAAAGATGCACACATGAGGCATCACAGGGTGCCTGATGCTAAAGTGACCCAAATAGTTCAGCGCTTCAAGCTGCATGCAATGTATACCTCTGGAAATTGCTGTCTGACTTGCCGATATGCGTCAGGCGCCCCGTCACCCCCGTCGGTTTTGTATAGCACCCCTGACAAAGCTGTCTGCAACATGGCTGAAAGGGCTGCAATCAAAGCAGAGCCTTCTTGTACGGTTAAGCTGCCAAACTGCCAAGTACCGTGGCTCCATGTAGACTTAGTCTGTGGGCTGATGTCTGCGCCACAAGCCTCTGTGCTTGTAAGCTTCAGCAGATCAACTGCAAGTCTGCGTCCAAGGGCTGCAGCATGCAAACCCGCAGGAGCCTGGAAAGGCACGGAGTTGTCTTCATGATCTTCTTTCCACCTGCACATCATGCTTTGCATGTTACATAGAGGCTCTGCAGAAAGTCCATCAGCAGTCCATCACACGCTTGTCTATCAACAAGGGAGACAGTAACTTGAACACGTAACTTGTTGTGTCGTTTCATAATAGCCGATTGCTCGTTTTTGTGACTATCTTATGTCTCTTTCATGTAAAGATTTATAAGGAAGCCCGTTATACAGAGCAGGCTATCTTGGTCTATCATAAAATCAAGTACAGCAGCAATTGCAGGTGTTGTAGTTTGGCATTGCAAACACGCACCAAAATGACAAAGAGCGTGAAGCAGATTAGCTCCAGCAGAAATAACAGCAGTGCTCCTAGGACAAGACAAGCATTTGTTAAAAGTCAGCACTTGTCAGCAAGATGGCAGTGCTAACCTCTGATGGGTTGTAAGCTGGTTTTGTAGGTCTTGCATGGCAGAAGCAGTTGAGCTGGCATCAACATACCCTCTGAGCTGTTGTGGGAGAGCACTGTATGCAAGCTTTCGCTCTTTAGCACTAGCAGCAACAGCATCATGAGCCTCATGGAACCCCTGTACAGACAGATGAACACCTGCTCAGTGTATGACATTTACATACAACACAGAACATGTATACATAGCACGTACAAGACTAATATATCAATGCAGCTCAGGGACCATTGGACTTGTTATCTTCCAGATCACAGCCTTCACAGAACAGAACATTGCCCTCTGAGTGCTGAATGTCAAGGGGTCAAATAGGTGATGAGCATATACCTCCTTCAACATTGTGACTTGAGGAACCAACTGAGCTATGATTGCCCTTTGGGCCCTCATGTCCCCCACATCCTCTGGTCTGTCAGAGTAGATGAATCTGAAGTTGACAGGTGCGACATCAGTGCGATCTGTGATGGCGATCTGTGATGGCAATCTGTAGCTGTAGGTTGTTGTGACCTTCTAAGCCGCAAGGCTGGTCTGAAAGGACTCTGATCTCTGACGGCAGGCTGAAAGAAGCTGTGGCTGTGTTCACATGCCACGCGCAGACTGAGGTTTGACTGGACTGAAAATGTGGTAGATTTGGGGGTTCTGATGAGGTAGTTGACTCAGCAGCGTCCTCATCAACATTGGAGATTGTGGCCTGGAATGTCAGCTGTGCTGGCAAGTTTTTTGGCATGAGATTTGCATATTCATTCAACTGCCTATCGGCAAAGGTCCATTCTACTGCTGGCAGCTTGTGTGCTGCAGGGTGCAGGGGCTCAGACAATTCTGTAGGGCTTTTGGCAAGCAGCTGAGCCACTGGTCCTATGTTCACTCTGATCTCTGCTTCTATTGCAGCAACACCAGGTGCGTGTCTTAAGGTGTCAGGGACCCAGTCAAGAGATCTTGCAACAGCTGCCTTCAATTGCGACTTGTAGGTGTTGCGCTCCTCAACCCAAGTGACTTGCAACTGGTGTGTGCCAGGTGCTTTGGGAGCAGGGCCCTCAAATGTGACAAGGCGGGCTGTCAGGTCTGCTCGGGTCAGTTTCAAAACTACCTGGCCCAATGTGGCCTTGCAACATTGTCGCACTGCTGATTCTGTTGCATCTAAGAGCCCATTGTGTGTTTGCAGCTGCACAGTCACGGCACTTGACTCACCAGCTGTCACCTGCTGGGGCCATGTTGCCAGCTCTAGTGAGGTTATGAAGTTACTTTCAGATATCACAAGCTGTTGCGTTGCCGCCAGCTCAATGTCACAGCCTTCACCAATGACGTCCAGGGGGTATTGACCTGGCAACAGCTCCAAGGGATGCTTGCAGGAGTATCGACCAATCAAAGCGCGAGGTGCATGCTTGAGCTCCCTCTTGTCGTCATCATCGATGCCGACTTGCAAGAACAGCTTGGCGCCTTTTGCAAGTGCTGTCACATGGTCCTCACAATCCCTGACTTCCACAACAAAGGTCTCTGGACTCAACTCCTTAGCTGACAGTGGTACGTTCTTGAAGATGACTTTGCTGGCTTCACCTCCATGGAGCTCGACTGGCATGCTGCCCCTGACGGCTTGAGCCATGCTGCTGCTCTCATCAGCGGGCATGCTGTGTGCCTTTGAGGTTGCTTGACCAGTGAGTCGCATTGTTTGCTTGCCAAGAGCCAAGGACTTGGTTGGGAGGACAGCAACAGCTTTGAACTGTAGGGACCCCTGATTGCCTGTGACTGAGCACTCTGCTGCGACCATGTGAGTGTCATCAAGCCCCATCTTGACATGTGTCAAGTCAAACCAGTCTGGCGCATTTTGCAAGAGGCCCGCATCAGCTTCTGTGCCCTTGAGTCCCAACAGCACAGCAATTTCCTCTCCAGCACGAACAATGTTGCTGCTGTTGTGCTCATGGTCAGCCTCACTGCTGCTTGGCTCTGCAGCCGCTGCTTGTGCGAATGAAAGGCACAACTCCTGGCTGAAACCTTGTGGAACTGGCTGGACAATGATGTTGCCTTCCGACAGCACTGCAGTGCCTCTGCCAACAGCTTTCAGCTTGAAGCGAAAGGTCTGGGGTTCATATCCTGCTGCCAAGCTGATATCAGGCAAGTCATATACTGCCTGGTCCACGATAGAAGTCACAGCGCCTGCTGCATGACTACAGCTGATCTTGTGCTTGCCAGCTTCTGTGGGGCGCGCTGGTCGGCCAGCCTCATCTAAGAGAATTGCAGTCAAGCCTGTGACAACTGTGACAGCCGGCACGGAGAAGTGTAGCTCGGCTGCAAGACTCTCATCTGCAAAACAGCTGAGTCGAGTGTCGTTCTGAGTACAAATGTCTCATCGCTGGAGCCACTGCAGATGCTGGCACGCAGGGGCAAAAGGCAAAACAATGATGATACAAGCCAGAAGTCACTCAATCAAAGCAGATTGCCGCTCACAAACATATGAATGCTCAGAGCTGTGCAGTTGATGATAGTCATGATGCAAGGTGTGGGGATAAATTGCTCATGATCTATAATCCTGCAGCGTGACAGTCATACAAAAGCCTGGGAGTCCACTGCAAAGCACTCAAGTGCACATGAAAGATTGACAGGCTACCTCGCATGATTGCTTCCTCCATGGCTGCTCCTTTCTCATTGTTGCCAAATGCTGATGGTTTGCTTCTGAGTAGCAGGTGTTGCACAGGCTCAGGGCTTGCTGCGACTTGCATGCTTGTGAACCTGCACAGGTGACATTGAGACTCTTGGCTGACAAACCAGAGGTGACATGCAACCATGCAAGTGCATGTAGCAAGTTGCCCCGACATCGATTCTTGGACTGTATTGTGTCAGCATTATGATGTAGGTGGAAATGCAGCTTTGTTTATGCAAGCTGCAAAGTGCATGCACATCGCATAGGCAAAAGGTAATGGTGAATGTGCTTGCAACAACACATTACCTGCAGATCCCTGACTCCGCTTGTCCATGTGCATCTAATTTCAAGCAGCTGATTGTCATGCGCTCCCAACTGTACCAAGCAGGAGAGCTGCCTGCCATCTGAGCAAGGAGAGCCTCATCAGCACAGAACCTGACTTTGTCACCAATTTTGCAGTGTTTGAGACCCTGAGGAAAAGCACTGTTGGCTGCATCTGAGCTAAGCACATGCAGCTGTGCGCTGATTTGGCTGGCAGTGATGTTAGCTGACCGCGGCACCTTTGGCACGACATGCTGAGGCAAGTTGCTACAGGGCTTTAGAGGAGTGATTGCGATCTTCACTTTCTCTCCAGGCACTGCAGTGTTGCTCTGCTGTATGCCATGGGCAATTGCAGGCCACTCAATGCTGTCAATGATCCCCATCTGTCTGTCGTCTCCATACTCTACAACATCTCCCTTGCATAAGACGCAGGCCATAGCCTTTCCAGCATCATGCAACAGCCCCAGGCCAGTGTTTGACACACTGCTAGAGCTGCTGCTGCTAGGACTGGCACCATCTGGCCCTTGCATGCTGATGGGCAGAACCATGTCATGCAGAGCTGCATTTCCGCTATCACTGACATGCAAGGGGCTCTGTGCCTTGCAGCCTCTGAAACTGGTGAAGTACTCCTTGCTACCCTCATCCCATTCTAAGGCTGGTGTGCCGCTGAAGGGTCCAATCAGGCCAGGCTTGAGGTTCGCAGGGAGCCGCGCACACTGCAGCAATGTGCATCACGTTACAGTAATCTCTCAATATAAGGACTCACGATGTACAGACATGTTCGATGCAATGACAATGCAACTGGGATCCAAGCACTGCATTTCTTGGTAATCAATGCAGTAGTTATGTTGAGAGATTACTGTACGCCTCAAGTGTTCATTACGCATTCAAAAAGTATTGAAGTAAATGCCCTGTGACAGCAATGTGTTCAAAAGCGTATGCGCCATATACTACAAGTCTGTGCAAGATTTTGACAGTACAGGCAGAACATGCGCAGAGAAAAGCTGCACATTTCATTGAGTTGCTTGCTTGGAGATGGCATCTGGAAAAAGATCTAGCGAATTGCTGTCAATTTGACAACACATCATTTAGTTTATGATTGGAAAAAGCTCTTCTACAAAGCCTCTTCCAGTCTACAGTTTATACTTTTGCAAAAGGCATTGACAGCTTTGCTGCCGCATTGGAAAACGCCTTGGAATGCAAAGCAATGCAGAGTTTGCTCAAGCAGAATTTGCCGGAAACCTTACCTGAGAGCCTTGAGCATCTTGGAAGTGAAATCTGACATCACGCGACGCAAGGGCTTTATGGTTCTGCTCCGGGGATGTGTCTGACACTCCTTCAATGCTTGCAGGCATGCCAGCTACAAAGGTGCACTCAAAAGAGCATGTGAAGGAATTAAAGATCTTGTCATGCTCAACAGTTATGGTAATGTGTTGCCGCCCCAAGCTGACAGCCAAGTCCACATTGTGAAGTACCAACAACATGCCCTTTGAGTCTGCATCAGGCGGCTTCTCCCAGCTCAGGTTGAGCTTGCTACAAGATCAGCACAGAACACTTTTTAGTACAGTAATTTCTCAATATAAGGATACTCGATTCAAGGGCATTCTCGATGTAACAACAATGCAACTGGGCACCAAGCACTGCATTCTGACTACAGTGGTACTGCTGAGTAAGGAAACTGTGATGTAGATACGTGTTTCTTGGTAAACAATGCAGTCATTATATGAAGAGATTACTGTACCAAGATGACATGCACGCCAGCCAACACAAGGCGGTGCTGATTTGAAACAAGAAGCAGAAGTTTCATATTCTGGTTTACAATAGCTTGGATTCAGCATATGTCCAGATGGCTGTGTGTTGAAGATATCACCTTGAATGTTAGCAGAATTGGCATGCCCAGATAACTATGTCACATTGCGTCAAGACATGGCTTAGACATCAATGCACATTACCTGATATCCAGCATCGGTTCAGCCGTGACTTGTAATTGCTTCATGTCCTCCGGACTTGGCGTCACATATCGCATGTTACGTCGAAAGGCCAGCTTCACAGTGATAGGCATGCCGCACATTGCCTCAACAGGCGACTCCACACAAACACATGTATCTGCGTCTGCCATGGTGGGTTCTTCAACCACAACCTTGAACCACTGGCTTCTGATGGTCTGCACAGTGTTTGGGAGATTCTGACCATGACTAAGCTGAGGAGTCAAGTTTTGAAGGCTGGTGGCAAACCTTGCCTGGCCCAAGCACCATCTGACTTCATAGCTGCCAGACTTGTCAAAATACTTGCCTCCAGAGGCTGCCTGTGAGTCTCCAATGCTGCCAAATGTGACCTGCTGCTCTTGTGAAGCACGTAGCAAGTAAGGGGTAGATTGCTTGACTTGCTGAGGAGAGTGACCATCCAGCCTGTACTCAAATGCAGCTGTGGTGAACTTTTGCTTCTTCAGAACTGAATAAGAGATGCAGCCGCTAGTCTGTGTGCTCCTGCCACTCACTGAGAAGACTTGTGTATGCTGATCTGGCGTAACGTCCCCAGCCGTGAAACGCGTGCACCGCTCAAGCTCGCCTGCTTTTGCTGCCAGACGTGTTTTGCGCTGCCCAGCTGAACCAAGACTTGTCTGCTTGATGATTGCAATAGAAGCTGGGTCTGTCCAGCTAGCAGCTGCAGATTCCAGCTCCTGGCTGCTGACCTGAATTTGCAAGGCCAAAATAATAACAACAACAATCATTACATTTTCCAGCATATTCTGCTAGGTGTGTGCGGCACAAGTCTTATCTCGCCAGGCAGGCTTGTCTTGAGCGTCGCGGTCAGGATGCCTGATGTTCAACTGATGAAAGTCAGACAAATCAATGTCATTCCAGATCTTCCTCAGACAACCTGGAGGGTTTGATCCCTTGACTTGACCAAACCGCACGACCTGAGGCAACCTAGTGTTCAGCATTTTGCAGACATGTCCATACCACAAAAATTCAAGCCAAGAATTCCTATTCCAGAGAGGGGTGGCCACGAGCTGTCACAATCATGCAGAACTTGCAAAGCAGTGACACAACTTGAGCGTGCGCATTCCAGACAAAATGGACAGAAGTACCAGAGGGCTGTCGCATTCATGCAGAACTTGCTAAACATAAATACAAACGCTCACTCCAGCCAAAATGGGCAGAAATGGCCAAATAACTTGCAAGAGCTATCACATTCATGCAAAAATTCACAGGAGACAAGCAAGACAATGGCAGCTTGCTGCCATCCTGCGTGCAAGCATACGGCAAGCAAGGATGCAGAATCTGTTGAAGGCAACATTTGACGGTCATACAGCAACTTCTCTTTGGAGAAACAACGCAATTGGTGATCAAGCACTGCATTCTGACTGTAATGGCACCTCTGAGTAAGGACAGTTCAATACAAGGACAATCTTCGCGGAAGCCAACGCAGCCATTACAGGAAGAAATTACTGTACCATATTATACCTGTGCCATGAAGTGGTTTGTCAAAGGAACCTGATAGCTTTCCAGGACAGGCTTGTCCAAAGAGCCAGTATAGGGAGCAACAGTCAGCAGAACAGTGTTGGTACAGGCCTGAGAAGATGAATTAGCGGTGCCACTACTGTCTTGACTGAAGCCCAACAGACGCAGCTTGACATCCGCAAAGTGCTTGTATTCAGGCGCAATCTTGGCATTGCTGCAAACAAATGTAGGATACAGTGAAATTGAGGTGTCTGCATGTTTCACATATAATGTTTCAAACACACTGCAGAAGGCAGATAGGAGACAACTTTGCATGAAGAGTTGCTTGTTGCTGCAACATGGGCATGCAGTGAGCCATGCAGCTCATACAGAAAAGGCCTGATGCAAGGTAAGGAAAAATGCCCAAAAATGCCCACAACCCACCTCTTCAAAGTGATGACCATGTTTTGCTTGAATTCGGCCCCATTGGTGTGGAGCGTCTGCCCATCATGTGATATGGTGGCTTTCTGTTCATGCTCATTCATCATCTGTGACAAGAAGTAGCCTGCTCTGATGCCAATCTCTGGCTCTCTGACCTTCTCACGCAATGCCCTCAGTAGCGGCCCTTGGTCCGTGAGCTGATCTTTGCTGTGCAAGGTAGTGAATGTTCGCGGCACCATCATAAAGGCCTGCAGCATGGGACATTGTCTGATTACCTCTCACCATGCGCTGGCTGAATGCTCAACAGTAAATGTGCAGACCTGATCAAGGAGCACCATGCAAGCAGCAAGCTGCATGACGAGAATTGGGTAGTCTGCTTAGATGTCTTGAGTTTAGCAGGTCGACAGCAAAGACAGATCCAAGCTGACTTTCTGGGTCCAGAGCAGGTAGCATCATGAAGGAGCAAGCTGTCGTTGTCTAAGCTGCCGGGATGTCCAAGTTTGGCAAGTTGATGGCAACGATGGGTTGCTTTCTCACACTAAAATTCTTTCAGACTGCTGTTGCATTCAGGGCTTTCTACCATGCAATTGAGCACAGAGCTGCAATAGACTCACATGAGTGCATGCCATATCCAGCTCAGCCAGACAGTCATGCCTGCTTTTTGCTATTGCCACCAAGCCCAAGTCCACGCCGACATGCAAGACCTTGCCCTCCCAGATCACCACACACTGCAAATTGCAACAGCATGCCTTGTGCAGAGCAGCGGCAACAAGACTTGGAAACACCCAACCCAAATACAGCAGCTGGGCAGTAGTGGTGCAGAAGTAACAGTAAGAGACACCGGTGGTGTGCAGAGGATCTGCAGCTGTGCAAAGCTAGCAAAATACAGCTGCAACAAACACTTTTGTGTGACCTGTGACATCAAGCAAGAGGAACTAACAGAAGTCGTAAAAATGCATGCACATACGTCATGCTACTGATGATGCAACAGTTGTAGTGTGAGTATAGGCAGCAAGATGGCAGTGGCACCTACCGTGTCCTGCTCAAGGACAATGCCCACATGCTTGGCAGCAATGCGCAGTGTCTCCGTCTTGCTTTTTGGCACATATGCCAGGTAGAGCTGCAATGCATTCCACACACTAATGTTAGGTGCTGGCATGCAGAGGCCATACAGAAAGGCAGCAAAGCTTTGTGACTTGCCAGAAAAACAGAACACTCAAGTACAGTGCGTGAAGCCTTCCCGTTCACAACCACTCATTGCATATGCTCATGCTGTCCACACCTGAGCAACTCCGCCTGGTGTTGGGTGCTTGTCGGAGTCAACGTCTGTCACAGGGACAAACATGGGCAGCACACCAACAGCAAGCTTCAAAGCCTGCCATACATATACTTGTTCCCTGAGAGCTGCATCATTACAGCTTCTTGGGATTGTCTGTATGTGCCCAAGCTCATCACGATAGGTCAGTTTCACCTGCAGGCAATGACAGCTTTTAGAGTTGTCAGCATACATTGCATCAAGCAAAAGACTTTCCTGCAGTCATTATTTGAGTCAGCAATGCTAGCAGTGATGTCAGGCGCATTGTTTGCACAATTTGCAACAAGCGGTTGTGAGCAAGTACGACCCTTGTGGGTCAAACAGGAAGCCATTGTGACAGAATAATGACAGCAACAATACAGAATGTACAAACATGATGCCCTTTTTGGCGGTCAACAGCAAGATGCGCTTGGCAGAGAGATTGACTACCTTCATATCCCAATTCTTTGGAGTGTATTGTGTGAATGGAGAGGCAGCTTTGCCAACAAGTTTCAGGGCAGTGTCAATGTCTGTCTTGCACTGAGCCTTTGCCTGTGCTGATTTGCTCCATGTTGTTCTGAATAAGGGTGCATTGTTGTTGACCTTGTCCTGGAAAGCATAGACTACAATCATGCTTGCAGATATCTACTCAAGACTGAGTGTGAGCAAAGCTGAGGCGAGTCATCTGGCTGGACAAGGCAGGCAGTGATTGATGTTATATTTTGGCAAGCTCTGTGTGCATGTTTACTGCAAGACATGCCGTGGTTCATCTGGTTCACAGCACCATGTCACATGCATTTCATTCTGCATGACATTGACTCAATGAACCAGGCAAAGGCAAGGAGTCATTGTTGGGCTGGGCTTACTTGGCCTCCTGCAACTGCTTGTATTCTGGCCAGCAGCAAGCTGGCAAAATCTTGAAGGGGAAACAGATACAGAAGATAGGTCCCTGCAGGCCAGCAGTATTGCTTGATATTATGCTGAATGTTAATTTCGCATTGCTGCTGCAGTATTGTTCAAAAGATACATATTACTTGCATGCACAGCCTCAGCAGTTGGGATTGTCAGGGCTTTTGTGTCTCTCAGCTGCTTGCAGACCTTGCTTTGCAATATCAAATGCTAGTCCCCGTCGTACCTGCTAGTCGTCTGGTCCAGTCATCAAGGAGTTTAGACCCATCTCCACACCAATGACTGCCCCAAACTGAAGGCTTCACATTCTCCAGTGTGACACAAGTCCCGCTGGAGTGCTGAAAAGTCTTCCTGCAGCGACCAGGACACAATGAATCAACTTTGCATGTGCACTTCACCAAGGAGGCTGAACGGATGTGTGAGATACACCGCTTGTTTGTCTGAAACAGGCTGCAAGGCCATGAGTCTTGGCACACAGATCAAGTGTAACACAGTGCTGCAACAATGAGTAAGCACTGGAAGCTTCCAGCAGCCCATGCTCTGAGTGTATCTATAGAATGAAAAGTGCTGCAGTTGTTGTGGTCCAGCACCAGACGTTCACACAGGCATGCATAACTTGCAGGCAACCTGCACAATGTCTAATTCAAAGCAACATAGCAGATAAGCAGATATGGGTAGAAGCAGCTCACATGTCAGTTGACGCATTAGTGTTGTCCTCAGTGACATGCTCATCATTGCGCTGGACTGTCCAAGTTGTGGCAACATTGTGGTCAACACACTTGGACTGGAACTTCATGACACCTGATAAGACTGCCACAAGGTATGCAACAGCTCCCTGCATAGCGCCTTGGACAATTGAGTGTAGGTGACCAGGGTGTATCTGACAGTTTGTACGCTGGCAAATACTGAAAGTGCAGCAAAAAGACACACAGAGATGGACTGTGTTACCTGCAAGCCCCAACCCCAATGGCCAAAGTTACCGCGCCGCATCTTTTCCCAAGCTTCAGGTTTGCCAGAAAGCGCAGCTTCGCAAGCTTCCTGAAATGAAAAAGTAGATGTAAGTCAGCCAAATCACATCAGATCAGCCAATGCAAGCTTTGATTCAATTGTTCAGTCTTGCAAATAGCTGGCACATACCGCAACACGCTGCTCGCCTTGCTTCGTGCTCGTGTCTCCCCGACTTGTGACTTCCGTCACAATAGGCCCGCTGTCAGGACCAACACCCTTGCCAATCCATAAAAGCCATGGTCTACAGCAGAACAAGCACAGTATCCTCCAAAATGTTACTCATTGCAGTGGCCATCATTGCCTTCTATGCATGTCATGGCACGTGCAAAGGGTGCTAATGTCATGATTTTAGCTGGCATAAACATTCCCAGAATAAAGCTTGCACGAACAAAGTTTCAAAGCAGCAAGACTGCAGTAAATTACTAGCCACTGAGCTTGTGCAGGATCGCGCATGTCAAAAAATCAGCATGGCCTCATGTCAGGCAGTCAACAAGACGGTGAGAAGGGTCTGTGTGATGTTCAAAGCCACTTACATTCATAGTTTGATCCAGGTCCAGGGAGATTTCAGGCTGTCCACAGCGCTGTGTTGCATTGACCAGATTGTCCATCAAGTCTTCTGTTGCCGTGAGCTGGCTTGAGTACCTGCAGGTAAAGCCTTGGGCAACATCCAAAAGGTAGCAGCTGAAGCATGCCAGACTGCCAACCAACTATCCTGATCGAAGCTTCACCTTACAAAGCTGTGAGGTTGCAGGCTACTTGTTCTGACATGCCAAATACAGAGACAGCAAGTGGTAGAGCCAGTAGAGGGGTGCAACAGCGAACGTACGTGTCTGCCAGCATCTCTGTCATCCTAGGGAGTATGTCCCTGTTTCCATCGCGCAAAGAGTACTCTTGGTGCAAGTCCACCTTCAGGGCTGCATTCAAGGAAGCGTCAGCTTGAGCTCTGAAGTTGTGGATAAGCAGAGCTCTGCTTGTTTCAAAAGCTGCAATCAGTAATGGCTGAGAAAACTCGGCACGTACCGCTTCCACAAATGATCACAACCAGCTTGCGGTAACTCCCAGATTGTGCTAGCAGCTTCTTGAGGTCGTCCATGCTGTTAATGGCGGCACTGGTCACCCAACTTTGCAGTTCCACATCACCAAAACCAAAGCCAGCTCCATGATACTGGCTGAGATCACTGGCTTTCAACTGCAGTGTTACAAGCTTGTTGAGCAATTCTCTTGCAGTCCAGCAGCGCAATACACGCTTCTTGGCAACTGCAGAGTTACCTCATCTGAGAGAAGGTTCTGACGCCGCAAGAAGTCTAGCACGTCCTGCTTCAAGGCGTTGAAATTGTCTGGACGTTTAACCTGGTCCTCGTATCGGAAACTGTAAGCTTGATCATAGGCGTAGACTGCAAACGTTCCAGTAGTCTTATCGTCTTGTTCAGAGCTTGCAGGCGAACTCCGGCGGTTGACGAGGCCAGAAGTAGCCATGTTTGTCGACTAGGCCTGCCCTCGTTTGTGAAAAGCAGCTGAGCTGTTCAGCACAAGCGCTCGCGCTTTGTTGGGCGATACAACGACGCTCAGCTGCCTCGGCATCTGTTTTGCAGGCATGATCACCTCTGTAATATAGCTTGCGTCGCGGCTCGAGGACTTGCCGATCTGTTCGTCGAACAGCCCAGCACGACGAGCACAGCACGACCATCATGACCTACCTCAGAATTCCTCGCTGCAACGAACAATTACTAAGCTTTGCGTAGCCGCAAAGGCAGCCGCAGCAGCAATCAGCCTGGCAATTAGCATAGCTTCCCAACTTTGGGCAAGAAAAAGTCTGCCATCCATCGCTGAAGTCAATGCAATGGACATTTCCTGATTGCGCTGCTACAGGCCATTCGCTCAAACTTTGTGCATGCAATGGACCCAAGTAGGGGTGTACATGAGGGACCCATTACACAGCGCGTTGTCTCTCCCTGGAGGCAAGTGCAATAAAATGTTAATCAACTTCAAAGCTCTCAATTGACTCATTTCAGGGGCTGGCATGAAAGCAGTACTCATTGATGCTGCTGACATAGCATTTGAAAGTTGCACGTGTACAGGCTACAGGAGTGATACTTGCCTGATTTATATACCTTGATCCGATGATCATGAGAAGTCACAATCACCTCTGTTGTCAAGAATACAAGCCAGCCAACACAGACTGCATTCCTGCGCCATTGCAAGCCTTCAAAACACATGCAATACTGTTAAACCGTGACAGCATCACAAGCATTTGCATTGCATTGGTCTTGTGCAGGCAAAGCAAGCACTTGTTACAGCGCACATATATATATTTACACCATAGGATCAAAGGCATTGTTTGCTAGATGGTGAGGTGCTAATTCCTCACCACGCTACAGCATTGCAGATGATTGCCTATAGTCTCACTGTCTCAAGGATTTGGAGAAGCAGTGTACAGGCCTCTCCTGTAAGGCCCCAGCATCAGATTCTCCAACTCCTCCTGTTCTTTTTGTGACAGCAGCTCATACCCTGCGCCGCCTTTGAACACAGTCCATTGCCTCTCCATGTTGTCTTTAGGAACAATGTGACCAGGAGTGTAGTTTCCCAGCAACGCTCTTCTGCGCAGCTTTGACATGTTCTTGGTCTGCCGGTGCCTGCAGTTTGCAAAGTATGCTGTAAATCATGGGCATGGCCCATGTGCATGACTAAACATCCGTCAGCAAGTCTGCTGCATCAACCTCTGCTGCCACGTCATATCCTCAGCTGGTTGCGTAGCTTACTGCTGGACTGTTGTCAGCCAGCACGCTGCAGCAAGTTCTGTTGCCTAGCACTGCGGGTAGATGAACAGCAAGCTTGTGGGGTTGATGATGGCAATAACATCTGGGTGGAAGTATTTCTCTTTACAGGGACACTCGCCAAGAGGACATCGTGTTCAAACGGGCAATATGAATTGGAAATCGATCACTGCATTCTGACTGCAGTGGCACCTCTGAGCAAGGTCAATGCGACATAAGGACACTCTCCTGGGAAACATAGCAGTTGTTACAAAGAGAAGGCACCGCACAGGGTTGAAGAGCCTACAGCATGTTGCAAGCAGCGAGAGGCCTCATCACTAACCACTGTGTGCAATGAGCGTACAGGGATGAGCAGCCTACAGCATGTTGCATGTAAGAAGAGGTGCACCTGTATGCACCTAGTCGCTGGGTTTTGAAGCCTGCCTAGCAAATGGAATGAGTGACTGAATGAATGGATGAGAGATTGCAACAAGAGGCCTTACCACCAGCAACTGTGTGCAATGAGCACAGAGCCTGCAGGTGCTGTCAATGTGACGCTACCAGAAAAGGTTCCCTCATGGTCTTCTTCAAGACTCTCAGGTTTGTTTCTGTGTGAGTTCGGCAGAAACATGGTGCCGCCATTGTCAGGCCGGAACTCATCCAAGCAGATCAGCACCTGCTGAGCAAATGATATACTGGACGTGGCTGACTGCAGAAACATATCCCTGCATCTGATGGTTATATGCTTTTGGAGATGTAATTGTTTGCTCTGTGCTACTGCAGAAACACAGGCAGATGAAGCAGTGTCAGCTTCAACAACCAAAGCTCTTGATCATCACTACTGTCTTGTCATTGAAGTGGCGTAATGGCAAAATTTTGTCTAGGGTGCTGCTGTTGTACGGCATACTTCTGCAAGCCCATTATTTGGAGATGGAGCAAGATCAGTGATTGTCAGGATCACATCAAGAGCTTGCATCAAAGAAGACTCCGTCTGATGAGCTTGAGTGACGGCCGCTTGCTGACGCCTATGCTGCGTGCCTGGACGCTGAGGTGACCAAACGCTCCATCAGTCATTCACGCTGGTGTCCTTAAGCTGACATTCCTCATGTGTGGACTACAGACTCAGCAAAAGCATGTCCCAACGCTTGAGTGCAGTGCTTTCCAACAGGCAAAGGTGTTGTTGGCACAGCGTAGACATGTCCAGGGCCCATTTCCTTTGTGTTTTCAAAGCTCTCTATTTTGTTGCCACAGATGACACATGAATTTTGTGAAGACAATAGCCTGAAACCAGGTTGTACGCTGCAATGGTCACAAGCAAGGTATTCTGTGCGGCAGAAGCTTGTGCAGGTGTATGTCATATGATGCAAAATTTGACCTGACAACCTAAAGGGAACTCTGGTGGTGGCCATGGCTGGTCAATATCATGGTAGGGGTAGTCAGGGTGCCACCCTAGCCCTGACCCATGCCTCCCATCTGCAGCAAAACTGCAAGCCGCCCTGGGATGCAACATGTCTCAATTGCTATGCCTGCCAAGGGCAGTGAAGATTACAGACCTTGTACAGTAACTTCTTGACAAGGACACCCAGTGTACAGACATTCTTGATGTGCAATGGCAAGTCAATCATTGCATTCTGACTGCAGTGGTATCTCTGTGTCAAAAAAGTTTATGAGTTATTTTGACAAAGCACTTGCTGTACAGACAAGTCTTTGTAGCAACAAAGGGGCCCTATAGGCCTAGCGCCTGGGCTAGGAAATGTGTGCTGCTATGACCAAATGCAGCGACGTTGCATACAGTGCATGCAGGCGTTATGCCGTCGTCTGACTTCTGTTTTGCTTGCTGAGGTTGATCAGCAAATCAAAGGGAGAACAAAAACAAGAAAGTGAAATAGCGCTGAGAGACTGGCATTCAGCTTTGGATGATCCAGTCATTCCACAACAATCAACCTGACATTCACACTTTTATCAACAACTGCAGCATGAGCAAGGTAATGCATGCTGGCATGTTCATGGCCTGTGCTTGCTCATGCACCAGTAGCCTAGCAAACACAGACAATGCTGCAGGTCATGTTTCTTGTCTTCTGAGGCATGTACCTTGAGGCAGCAGAGTGTTACTGCTAAAGGTTGCGCATCTGCACTTTGCACCCAAGAAGCCCTTCACCACCTCTAGTACTGCTGGGTGACATATGAGTTGTGCTATCAGTGGACTGGAGTTGTCAGCTGTGAGAAGCTCAGCAATGCGGTGTTGGACTTCATTGCTTTTCCCAATTTTTCTGTCTTCTAAATCTGCATAGGGCCACCTCTCAGCTGCTCAAGGCTAGCAGGGAAAGTATGATGCCTCAAGATGCTGACCTTGAAGATGTTGCTGAGCGGCTTGCAAGTTTTGCCCTTGCAGCAGCTGAAAGACGACAAAACCATTTTGTTGGAGGTGCTGCAGGTGCTCATTGCTGGACGTGGTGCTTGTCCGCAGCGAGCAGCCTGAAAGCTGCTTTGACGGTCGATTAGTGCTTTGATACGGCATTCAGCTGTGCCGAGAGGGCTTGAGCGCATGTAAATGGCTTAAGCAAGCAGTTGATCAGTCCTGCCGTGCATGCATGCGTGGGTCGTCAAGCGTTGCTTCATCAAAGCACACTCAAACGCGAGTCGGTATCATCGTTGACAGTTCACGGACTGTGCTGTCACAGGTCAGTCCATAACGTTCCTGACAGTGCGCTGAAGATGCATGCAAAGTGCGCAAGCCTTGACTCTGGTCTACACATTCAAAGTCAGTCCCGTGCAGATTCCGATCACTGTGTCTCTGCTGCGCTGACTGAATTTAAGAACCGATGGCGCAGCGCATCATGCTTGCGGGCTGACTATAATTGTTGGCTTGCAATCCTCGCTAAACTTATTGTCATTGTCTGCATCACTGATACCAGTGTCAGGAAAGATCTAGCACGAACTGCTCGGTCAACTGACCTTTCCGTCTCCACGAGACCGGTTCAGAGCCTTGTCTCACACGCAATCTGTCACAGTATGACTTAGCCTTCAATATCGTCGTGAAAGGCGCATGACCTGTCTCCAGCAATGACTACTGCAGCTGTTGATGTCCTGGGCTTTCTGCCTGGGCCTGTCAGCAAAAACAATGCTGGAGCAGCAGACCTGCTGGCAGGGGAGCTTTTCGCTTATGCTGTGTCATCTGGTGTCGCTGTGGTGGATGTAAGCCTGCAGCCTGCAGCCTGCAGCTGTGTACTTGACTCATGCACACTTTCCATGCTGACTGATCTGGGCTTTGGCTGCTCAGGTGCACCGCATGCAGCTCACATGTGTCTTGCATGGCGGCCACAAGAGTGCGTCCACAACTGCAGTCAGCTGGTATGCCCACTGTGTCATGACAGCTGCATTTTGCCATGCATGTTGGCAGCTATTGACTTGCTGGCAAAGACAAGTCACTGTATGAAATTGGATGGTATGCAGGGCACCTGAGTGCTTCTCAAGAGATGCTGCCATATCTACTCTCAGGTGTGGCGCTTATCTTGTGTTGGGCACATTGGATCTGCTAGCATTCCGATGAATCAGCCTGTAATCACCTGTCTCATGTCAGGCTGCATGACACTGGCACCATGTCTAGCCAGATGCAAACCAAGATCGTAGATGAATGGGAGTGCAGGCTAGCATCTGGGGACAATGAAGGGCGAGTGGTGGTGTGGGATGTCAGCTCTGGTACAGTCATAGCAAGCCTTGAAGACCCCCAGTCTGCAGCCCTCACCCCTGGCCCCGTTGCCAGGAGGGCTGAACCAGGCAAGGGCGGGGCTGTGCGGGGTCTAGCCTGGATCATGAGTAATCCCTGTGTGCTGGGGATTGTGATGGCCAGCGGCATGTTTCTGGTGTGGGACCTACAAAGTACGCTTGCCTTAGTCAGCACCAGTTCTTACACTTGCTGAGCATCTGAGACGGTCATATGGGTGCATTGCCTCTCAACCTGCTTGGTCCTTGTTGAAGATGAAGTGATGCAGCACAGCTTGCTGATTTGGGAGACAACCAAACATTTGCCCAGCACAACAGCGCCAGGCGCAGGTGCTAAATCTGAGTCAGGATGTCTTCATTACACTGGCTCTCAGTCATGCACCAACAGAGTCAATCAAACAGCCTCAAGCATGCGACTGGCATAAGCATGCTCTCCAGCATGATGCTGGTGACGATCATTGTCATCAACACCAGCAGCAGCAGCAGGAACAGGAAGAGGGCCAAGACAGAACTGGCAAAATCAATGTCATTGGCAGCAGCACAGCTGAAGTCAGCTTGTTCACCGCATCAGAAACCAGCTTGACCAGCATGCAGATAGCAAAGAATGCTGAGGCAGCTCACAGTCAGCATCAGCATGATCATCACAAGTACTAGCTTGCAAAGCCAGCAGCAGCTATGCACTTATGCAGAAATCACACTGCCGTGCTGTGCATGCACAAGCAAAGGCGCCAATGGCGTTGTCCAATCCTTTATAGGGGCTGGAAGCCAACATCTGTGCCCTGCAAAGCTGATGTAAGCTAAGCAAGCATACGGCCGGTCTCTTGTAATAGCTCGCATTAGTGTTGACAACAGACTCTGTTCAGTGCTGATGGGCTGGCAAGCACCAGCATCATTGTGGAACGCCAAGAAGACCCAGACTGCCACTGCCTCAGCGTACATTCTGACGCGATGCATGCAGCAAAGTTGGTTTTCTGGCAAAGAAACTTGATGCAGGGCACGCCCTTCCTAGCATCAAAGAGGACCCCACAAATCGGAATTGCAGGGCTTCTGGGTTGTTGAACTAATCAGCGTCCACTCGCCCAGGCATTCTTCTGCACCTACAATGTCTTTCTGCTCAGCTGACATGACATGTGCATGCCTGCAGCAAACGCAGTCCTGTGGCGCAAAGACTTTGGCGCAGAGCATGCGTTGTCCAGCATCAGGGTAGACCCCACAGACTAGCGCCACATGTGTCTATGTGGCGCCAAGGGCGGCATCAGTATGCCCTTGACAGTCTTTGACACTCATACTGTCTGTGTGTACAACTGACAAAATGTTTTCATGCCTGCAGCAAATGCAGTCCTGTGGCGCAAAGACTTTGGCGCAGAGCATGCGCTTTCCAGCATCAAGGTAGACCCCACAGACTGGCGCCACATGTGTCTATGCGGCGCCAAGGGCAGCATCATTGTGCTGCGACTAGTCAACCTTGGACGGGACAAAGTGGAGCAGCAAACATACAAAGTGGACATGAGCAGCAGCAAGCCTGGGGACACCCTGCGCTGCTGCTTCTCAGCAACAAGGGATCTGCTGTATGTGCTGCTGCCCCGAGAGGTAGGAACAAGGCATCATCATTGCCTGGTGCTGGTGCTTGACAACAAGAGAGATCCCATATGTGCCGAGAGAGGTAGGACCAAGTTATGATCATGCCTTCTATGAGCCTAGTCCTGCTGTGAACTGCTGATGATGCATGCTGCTTGTCGGCAATGAGGGACCTGCTGTATACGCTGCTGCCTCGCAAGATAGGAGCTAGGAATGATCATTGCCTTGTGCTGCTTCTTGGCAACAACAGACCTGTTGTATTTGCTGCTGTCTCGAGAAGTGGGAACAGAGAATGACCTGTGTCTTGTATGAGGCTGAACCCATCTTGAGCTGCTGATGCTGCATGCGGCTTCTGGCATCAAAAGGTCTCCTGTATGTTATGCTGCCTCAAGAGGTGAGAACAAGAAATGACCAGATGTTGGTGCAAAGCTAAGCCTGTGCCTGCTGTTCCTGATGTGCCCTTTGGGTGCTGCTGACAATGCATGCCACTACTGGCGTGGTTTCAGAAAAGGTGCATTATGCCAACAGACTGATGTTGGAAGCAGTCATTGGCTACCAAGCGTGATGAAATACACAAGACCTTCTTCAGTATCTGTGTTACTGCAAAGATGGAATGGTCGTGTGTTTGCTTCATGCTGTGTGACTAGAGCAACCTATTAAAGTTCAGCAATGGAAACCTTTGCGTAAGCTCCTACCACTAGATCATAGCAAGACAGATTGTTTCCCATGTCTGTCATAGCATGATGTGTTGGTAATCCTTTCGTCTTGTTGATTGCTCAGGACGCAAAGTTACATTTATGCAGGTGGTAGTCTTTGATCTGGAGTTTGGGCAGCCAGCCGCGTCCAGCAGCTTGCCCCCCAGCCGGCCCCCCTTCCGGGACATCCTGGGTTGCTTTGCTCACCAAGCCATAGGCAGGGGAGTCACTGAGGGGGGCATTGACCTGCTTTACTGCTCCCATCAGGTGACTTTGTTGCAGTACATGCTACACTGATGACCATTTGATGCACCTGTGGTTTCTGTTGCAGCTTATAGGCAGGAGCATATCCTTCTGGTTTGCGCTAGGTGCTGCAGTTGCAGTGGCAATGCAGGACATGCTAACAGACATCCAACTGCTGTGAAGCTGATGCCGACTTTGAGTGACCATGATAAGCACAGTGTGAGGCTTGTGTAACTCCTGTAAGTAGACATGGTGTAGCGTGTGTTGCTGAACACAACAAATTGTTGCTGTGTCAAACCACCTTGCTTCCAATCAGACAGATCTAGCATTGGAACAATCATCAGGATTGACTTACCATGCAATACCATGCAATACCATGCAACACCATGCAAGCATTTGGCACTGAAGTATTGGTGTCATTACAGGAAGGCAGCGTATCAGTGTGGAAACGACATCCTGCACAACTCACGTACACCATGATCAGCATCCACAGGCTAGTACCACCCCCCTCTCGCATCAGCAATAACGCCACTACCAATGTCCTCTGCCTGGCAGCTTCCCAGTGGCTGCGCTGCAACACAGACCCTAGCCGCAATACCCTGCTCCCCCCCTGGCACCACACCACAACATCTTTCTCGCCCTTGCCAGCTGCCAAGCCCAGCAGCCAGCCGGGCAAAAGCCCTGGGGATGCGCCCACCAGCCCTGGGCACGCTTCATCCCTGGCGGTTCAAGATGAAGAGGCTCATGATGCCAAAGCCACATCAGCAGGGTCAGAGTCATCTGATGCAATGGCTAGGCTAAGCATCAGCACAAACAATAATCCACCATCAACAAGCTCTCAGCAATCCAATGCAGCACAAGGTGAAGGCAGCTCACTACCAAGGCAAGATGCAGAATCCCTGTTGATCATGACAGTCACTGATGATGGTCATGTCTGGCAATGGGATGTGCCCCTGCATGGCTTTCTGCCCTCTCATAAAGGCTCCGCTCCAGGGCCAAGCCAACCGCCCTCGGCCAAGAGCCCTTCCCCATCAAGCAGCAACTCGCAGGCTTCAGGACCGTCCCAAGCAGCCCCTACCCCAGGGCCAGTCCAAGCAGCCCCTGCCTCAGGGCTTTCTCAACCAGCCCCTGTCAAGCCAGCCTTACTGGGGCTGTTGCACACTCTGCCCCACAGCGTGACCACTTTCTCAGTATGTCCTGTGCCTGTGGGTGCTGGCTGGGCGGGAGATTCAAATCAGCCTAGCAGCCAAAGCGGGGAGGGTGGAGATGCTGTGACTGTGCTGGCTGCTGTCACTTCCGCTGGCAATGTGGAGCTGATCACACTGCAGAGGGGCGCTTTGACCCCCCTCAGCAGTGCCATCTCAGTCTCACTAGGTAGGTGAAGCTTGAGTTGCTGGTAAAACTCACTCAAACTGCTACAAGCCCCTTGTCATGCCAGGTTCTCTATCCATGTCAATCCATGGGCAGATTAGCCTTTGCTTATTGCTGCAGTGGTATGCTGCCACTGTGCAGGATGCCATTTGGATGTTGCAATAAGTGCAAAGCGGCAGGGCCAAGTAGACAAGCTGTGCTTTTCAGCCATGAGCTGTCGCTAGAGCTATGCTTCCTGGATCCCACAGGGCAGCTCGTCACTGCTGCAATACCTTGACTGACTGCAATTCCTTGACTGAAACTGCAATGCTGACATCCAGATTTCTTGTTGACACAGGTGCGCAAAAGGACGTGGTGAGAGGGGTGAGGTGGCTGGGACCAACAGCTTGGCTAGTCTCCTTCAGCAACAAAAATGCAACCCATGGCTACCGCAAAGCTCCTTTTCCACGACCCAGCTCATTGCCACTGTAATGCCTTCCAGTGTGAAAGTGCAAAGCTGACAGTGTGACCTGTGACACACAGGTGCGCACAAGGATGTGGTGAGAGGAGTGAGGTGGCTGGGCCCGACAGCTAGGATAGTCTCCTTCAGCAGCGAGAAGGCAGCTCATGGCTACCGCAACACACTGCTGGTGACAGACATCCGCAATCGCAGCAGCCTGGCCTTCAGGGAGGTGGGGGCAGAGGGGGCGCCTATGCTGGGGATCAGGGCCTCGTCCCTAGGGCGCTACATCCTGGTCCTGCTGCGTGGAGCCCCTTCTGAGATCTGGGCGGTAAAGCACCTACAGCAATTGCAATCACAATACTGTGTCTGCTTATGACACGCACTAACTCTCCCAATCAAACTGTTTTGCAAGCTTGTGTGCATGGTTCATGCGCTCTGATGCTGCATTCTGGCGTTAGTGCCGATGCTGGGGTGCAGGTTGGGGGTGCCACTCAGCCCATAAGGGTGAGGGTACTGGACCTGCCCTTCACAGCCATGTGGTGGGCGCCATCAAGCATCATGCTGCATACACAGCATACCACACATGCGGATATAATCAATAGCTTTGGCCCACCATACGCATGCTGAGGTGCAGGTAGGCGGAGCCACCCGCCCCCGTGAGCAGGAGGGTGCTAAACCTGCCCTTCACAGCTGTGGCGTGGGTGCCGCCCAGTGACACGCCGCACACTGGGACAGACACCCTCACCCCTGCCAAGGGGATGGTCCAGGATGCTCACCTTGTGCCATTGACTGATCTGCGTACTGCAATGCAGGTGTGGGGTGCCACTCGCTCTGTAAGGGTGAGGGTGTTGGACTCGCCCTTTACCGCTGTGGAGTGGGTGCTGCCCAGCAACATGCTGCACGACCTGAATCAACAGGCTCGATTAACAATGCACATGTTGGTGGGGGGTGCCACCCGGCCAGTTAGGGTGCGGGTCCTGGACCTCCCCTTTACTGCTGTGGAGTGGGTGCTGCCTAATGACATGCTGCTCACAGGGCACGCAAATGATCAATAGAATTGGCCCACCATAATCATGCTGGGGCGCAGGTGGGGGGTGCCACTCGGCCAGTAAGGGTGCGGGTACTGGACCTGCCATTTACAGCTGTGGAGTGGGTGCTGCCCAGTGACATGCTGCATACTGGGACAGACACCCTCACTCCTGCCAAGTGGATGGTGTGGGATCGCTCACCCCTTGCCAAAGAGCGCTCCCTTGCGGTCAGTTTTTGTTGTGCTTTGCCTGCTTGGGCTTTAGTGAAACAGGAGCCAGCATAGCTTGACAGGGATTGCAAGCGAACCCTTGTGCCTCTTTCTTGCGTGCTGAAACTTGCTTAAATATTGTTGCCCTCACTAAGTGAATGGTGCGGAAGCGCCCACCCCTTGCCAGGAGGCAACTATTCCCTTGCAGTCACTTTATGCCATCCTTTGCACACCTGAGCTGCAATGCGTTGGGCTTGAGCTGCAGTTTTAGACCATACGACTCTGCATGAAGTTGCCCTTTTTACGCTGTTGCCATGCCAGCGCTGTTATCTGCATGGAGGGTTTTACTCATCTTTGTCGCTTGAGCTGTATTGCAAATGTTGCAGCAACCCATCATGGGGGTGATTCCAGGATCCTCAGCATCTCTTTCATTTATTCCCCTGATAATGTTGTAAGCCCTTGCCGGCGCAAGCAATCAAGTCTTCATACTCAAATGCACAAGGTTATGCATGCAAAACTCCATGCCCTTTTCACATAATGTTGCTTTTATCGTTTGGGTTGCTTCGCTGAACAGAGTGCTCTTGTTGACTGCATGCAAAACATGCCAAAAGCGGCTTTGGCAGCAATCCGCCATCTTGTGAGGCCCATACACACATTGTTGTTTGTATGACTGCAGGGGTATTTTGCTGAGCAGGACGAGGGGACAACCCCGCAGGCTGCAGGGGGGGACCCTGGGGAGCAGGTGGAAGAGAAGCTGGCCTTTGCCCTGGGGGATGGTCGAGTTGGAGTCCTTGCAGTCAAGGGCCGCAAGGCAAGCCACACCAACAGATGCATTCTTGCTGAAAGTCTGTACATGATGCTGGCTCATGTCACTTGCATTGCATGCATGCTTGCTGCATGCTTACATACTAGACAGGCATGCATGCTAGAATGCAGAAACTGCATTCAATACTGAGTTCAGTTGCCGCTCATACCTGGGGATTGGTCCTGTTGGGGTCCTGCAGTCCAGGGATGCTGGGCAATCCTCACCATCAAATGTACATTGAGTTCTCATGCATGCAAGTCTGCAGAGAATTTTCTCAATAACAGGGTCACTCCCATCCTGTTGTCTACCTGTAACATGGCAAGAGATGACTGCAAAATACATGCTGAATGCCAAAATGCCAAACAATTTGCAAAGCTGTCCTTATTGTATGGGTCATATTGCAGATGTTCAAAATCAGCCAAGCACAGTGTTGACAGCTGTTGCGGCAGGTGTCAGATTGCAAGTCAAGGAGATCAACAAGGGAGATGTTGTGCGGGCGGGAGATGCACGTCACCATTACATTTTACAGACATCATGAAGTACACTGTGGTTTCATTGAGATAAGCAAGACTGTGCAAAATTGTGGCGATAGGTGTCAGACTGCAAGCCGAAGAGGCCAAATTGGGGGATGCTGAGCGGTGGTGAAGTACACAGCACCACCATCGCGGCCTGGGGCCACCTGGTGCTGCTGGGAGATGCAGACGGCAACCTCAACAAATGGGACACCACCACGTTAGTCCCACTGCTCTGTGTCTGTTTCCTGCACGCTCTTCTGTGAGAAAAAACAAAGTCAAAGAGAATGAAACATGTCATCCCTTCAGTATTGGAGCGTTTTTGGTGTGACACCACCTTCCTGACTGCCCTGTATGCCTGCTTGACTGCTGCTTTGCTATGTTATAGAGTGGCAGACACAGCTGTACCGCAAGCATCCAGTGCTGCACATGTCATGTTAGCCGCAATTGAGGGACTGTCTGCCTGATGGTAAAAGTGTATGAAAACTGATCTCTCAATTCTGGCACCCATGCAGGGACTGTATTAAAAACAACACAGCAGAGCGCAACTCAGTGGTGCGCATGCACTTTGCCCCGCTTACCTGCAGACAGCTGAACAGTTGTGCTGACCCGACAAGTGTGTGCAGACTGCTCTGAATGTAAGCCCTTAATTGTATGCTGACAGTGTTGCTGCTTTCATGCAGGGGACGAGTGAAGAGCATAGCAACAGGCCAGGATCCTGTGAGGCGCATGCACTTTGCCCCTCCCACCTGCAGTCAGCTGGATCATGTGCCTAATTGCAGACACATAAGCATTCCATGTGTGCAGGGGCCATGTAACAAGCATTGTAACAGGGCAGGGCCCTGTGAGGCGCATGCCCTCTGCCCCTCCCACCTGCAGTCAGCTGGACAATCTGGGCGATCTAACAGTATATGCAGACTATGCTAATCATCTTCAAGTGTATGCTGACTATGTTGCTGCCCTCATGTACGGCCCATGTGACCAGTTGTGCAACAGGGCAGGGCCCTGTAAGACATACGCACATTGTCACTCTCTTCTGCAGTCAGCCGGACGACTTCATTGACTCTACAAGCGTATGCAGACTGTGCTGATCACATAAGGCCCTCAAGTGTATGCTGACTGTGTTGCTGCTCTCATACAGGGGTCGGGTGACAAGCATTGCAACAGGGCAGGGCCCTGTGAGGCGCATGCATTTTGCCCCACCAATCTGCAGTCAGCTGGACCATGTGGCTGGCAGCCTGACAGGGCCCAGCCTCTGTGCCCGTGTTTGCTGCCTCTTTGTCAATGGCACATTTGGAGTGTGGGAGCTAGACTCCAGAAATGAGCTGCGAGCGGTGAGAAAGAGTTCCTTGTTGTTCTTCCTGATGACTTGGACCCCTACATCTGCATGTTGCATCTGTATTCAACTTTCTCATCCATTTGCTGAATCCTTTTGTAGTCTAGCAGGCCCCAGCCTCAATGCCCGCGTCTGCTGCCTTTTTGTCAATGGCATTTTTGGTGTGTGGGAGCTGGGCTCCAGGAATGAGCTGCGTGCAGTGAAGTTGGTTTCTCTCGAGTGTCAGGACCAACTTTGGCCCCTACGGCTGCATGATGCCTCTTTGTGTTTTCCTTCTTGGTTATTTGTTCACTTCTTGTACAATTTGACAGGCCTGAGCCTCAGTGCCCGCATCTGCTGCCTCTGTGTCCATGGCACGTTTGGAGAGTGGGAGCTGGACTCCAGAAATGAGCTGCGTGCGGTGCAAAAGCTTTCCTTTTTGTTGTTGTTCCTGATGACCTAAACCCCTGCATCTGCATGGTGCATGTGTGTGTTTGACTGTGTGGGTTGTTTTTCAGTCTCCTTCTACAAGCCAGAGACTTAGTGCCCGCGTCTGCTGCCTGTTTGTGAATGGCACAGTTGGAGTGTGGGAGCTGGACTCCAGAAATGAGCTGCGGGCGGCGAGGCACTGCTCTCCTCTGCCATTGCAACGCTTCTTGCTCCCTATATATAAAACCTGTGTATCTCTTTGTTGGATGTCTGGCTTGCAGTCACTTGTTTGGCGACCCCTTCTGTGATTGAGGAAACTGAGTCCAGGGTGAGACACAGGCTGTGCATGTATGCATACTCATGCAAAGCATGGCTGCTTTGGTATTGACTCGCTCGTGCAAGGTGCAGGTTGTTCACGTGTATGAATGCTGATTGTGTTGTGCATAGCCTATATATGCAGAGCCCAGCGACAATAGCCAGCAGCCAGAAAGTGGGGTGGGTCATAGACCAGAACTGGGTCCCCCTGCCCCATCGCGTGGGGGCTGGGGCTGTTGTGGCCCTTGCCCTTGCCAGCCAGGACCCTGCCCCTCAACCTTCTCATCATAGTCACAATTCCATGCAGGGTCCAGTGACAGTGGCTAGCAGTCAAAAGGTGGGGAGGGTGATAGACCTGAGCTGGGCCCCCCTGCCCCAACCCGTGGGGGGCGGGGCTGTGGTAGCCCTCGCACTAGAGGACGGGAGCCTGGCCTTTGCTGATACCAGCCAGGCTGTGGAGCACAGCAGCCGCAAGCAACGCATGCAAGCCTTCAAACACCTACTTGGAGGCTCCTGGCCCTATCCCCAGGTGATGCTAAGTCCCACCACCTCCCTCAGCCCCTGGGGTCCAGCATGCCCCTCCCCTGGGCTCTACTTCTTCAACCACTGCTATCATGACTCAATGCTTGCTTGTCTGAAAAGCGTGTTGGCACAATGTTGGACACATTGTCCATCTGGTATCTGCAAGGGGGGCTAGCCCTTCTCCAGCCCTGAAATGCAACCTGCAGACAGTTATGAACACATGCTTGTTGGATGGACCAAAATATGGCATGAAGTTCTTTTAATTTAAGCTAGCAACTCATCAAAACCAGGCAGATGCTGCATGCAGGGGGTTCCATGTGGCTCGTGTACGCTGCTTTCTCTTGCAATCCATGTCTACTGACTAGTGTCTACTGTTTCGCAGGGGGTAATATATGTATATTGATTGTTGTCTACTGTGTTGCAGGGGTTGATTTATGTCTACTGACTAGTGCCTACTGTTTTGCAGGGGGTAATATATGTATATTGATTATTGTCTACTGTGTTGCAGGGGGTGATGTATGTCTACTGACTAGTGTCTAATGTGTTGCAGGGTGTAAACCATGTCTACTGACTAGTATCTACTTTATGGCAGGCAGGGGGTGATACATGTCTACTGACCAGTGTCTATTATGTTGTATGAGGTGATCCATGTCTACTAACTAGTGTCCACGATGTTGCAGGGGGTGCTGTCCCCTCCCCAGGCCTTGGGGTCCAGCCTGCTGCTGCCCCGCCCCTGGGCTCTTCTCCTGCGCCTGCTACTGCAGCAGGGCGTGCCAGAGCAGCTGCTGCAGCAGCTGACGCAGCCCTCATTAGGTGATGAGCAGGCGCTGGAGAGCGCTGTGTGGGCGCTGTTCCCTGAGCAGGCTCAGAAGGCGTGGCATGCTGCGCCCCACAGGATGGCCACTGCAGAGGCTCAGGTTGGTAGATGAGTCCCCTGTCCTGATTTGTTCTGTTGCTGAGGTCTGCAGCAAAGCAACCTGTTTGAGTACTTGCCAAACAGTCAAGTTGCCAAGCTTTGTGAAGAAGTTTGCGTGGCATGCAAGCATTTGCTGACTGGCTGAAACTGGTGAATGATCTGTCCATACTTGAGGGGTGCAGAAGAGCAGCTGTATGCATGGCCAACATTTTGCATTTGCATAGCTATTGGAAACTGTTCCAAGGCCGACGCTGCTTTGCCTACCTGGGCTTTGAAACTTGAAGTGATGTTGCATGTATTCTGCTTTTGCAGCAGATCTTACCACATTTATCAAACATGACGATCTTGCCATCCTCAGCACATTTGCACCTGTACTGACTCAGCGGTTGTGCACTCACTGCAGGAACTGACATACTGGGCAGAGGGCAGTCCAGAGAACCACTTGCGGCGTAACACCCTAGACGCCATTCCCACTCTGTATGAAGATGCCTTCAATGATTCTGGTGATGGGTGGGAGGGTTCAGGAGCCCTAGGCCCTGCTGCAACCAGCCCTGGGCCGTCCCCAGTTGGCCCTGCCCAGTCCCCAGGTGCAGCTGGGGATGCTACTCAATCCCCGGGAAAGCTTGGGGTTTCTGGAAACCAGTCTCCAGGAAAAGATGGGGACCCTGCACATATCATGCATGGGGCGACTCAGAAACAGGCTCAGAGAAAATCTGAAGACGGCGACAGCATCTTTTCTGTAAAAGGCATATCTCGTAAGTGCCATCAACTGCAACCAGCAACTCATCTTGCAAGTCACAGGTACCTGAAACAGTCATTGTAGTGAATTGTGACCTGCAACTAACAATCCAGTCTGCAAGCGCTAATTATCAAAGTGCTTTGTCTTGTCTTGTTGCTTGGGAAACAGCCATATGCTCATCTCAATGTTTGACTGAGTGCCGCCAAAAGCTTCTACTCCCGTCAAAGCTGAAAACACCTTCAGATACAAATGCTGTGCCATGATCTCACATACTTCAGGCATCAAAGCATAATGTCTTGGCTATGTCACAGGGCGGCTAGCCAGGGTTGGCAGCAAAAGCAAGGAGGAGCTGGCCAAAACCTTAGCACAAAGTTCTGCCTCAGGGACCATCCCAGCCAACATTCCAGGCAAGTTCTCAGCTTTTGCAGATTCATTTATTTCATTTTAAAAATCCCGTGCCAGGCAGGCTTCAGGGCCCAGCTATTCACTTGGCGCACACACATGCCAGAAATCCTGCATTTGCTGCACATTGTCGGTGTCTTTGGGCACTAGGGACATCCAATCATGTTTTTGATACTGCATCATGATGTTGGGCAAGCTCTTACACAGTCCAAAGTCACGTAATGACATCATTCGCATTGAATGATGATTGACGGGAAGCTTGACAACGACAAAAGTGTTGTCTGTGGCCGTATGTGGCTAACTCTAGCTACATGGCCAGACAAGCCGCGCAGATACAACACCAGTTGCTTGTAGGAGCATTGCATGCTGTGCCGTGTGGCCAGTCTTGCCCCCAGTCACCTGAGACGTACTGCATCTCTGTTGTTGATGCCTCATGATACATGTCATTACGGTGGCATGCGCTTTCTGTCTCACTCAGGGCAGGATGTCCTTTTACAAATGACAACATGGTAGGACTAACTCCAAGGCACACACACAATGCCAGTCTGGGGCTGGTGCTAAGGGCCTAGGCCCACATATGCGCTGGAGAAGCCCTGCTGCGAGCCACCTGAAACGCACCGTACCTCTGCTTAGTTCAAGATAGGGTGCCCTTTGCAGATGACAACATGATGTGCTTTTCTGGAATGCGCTACACAGCTAGGATGTCTTGTTACAGGTGACAACATGGTAGGCCTAACTCCAAGGCACACCTACAATGCCAGTCTAGGGCTGGTGCTAAGAGCCCTGGCCCACATGCGAGCTGGGGGGGCCCTGCTGCATGCTGCAGAATGGCGCATGTACAGCGCTGCTCTTCAAAGTGGTTGCATCTGTCAGCGAATGGCCGCTGTTGCCACTGTTGCTGGAGATGCTGAAGAGGTAGGGTCCTCAGGCACAGCCCTGTATCATGTTTTGTGGACAGTCAGAGTTGCAGTCAATTTCAGTTGCACAGCAACAAGGGCCATATGTCACAACATATACAGCGCTGTCCTGCAAAGTGGTCGCATCTGTCAGCGAATGGCTGCTGTTGCCACTGTTGCTGGAGATGCTGAAGAGGTAGGGTGCTCAGGCACAGCCCTGTATCATGTTTTGCGGACAGTCAGAATCGCAGTCAATTCCAGTTGCACAGCAACAAGGGCCATGTGTCAGCACATGTACAGCGCTGTCCTGCAAAGTGGTCGCATCTGTCAGCGAATGGCTGCTGTTGCCACTGTTGCTGGAGATGCTGAAGAGGTAGGGTCCTCAGGCACAGCCCTGTATCATGTTTTGTGGACAGTCAGAATTGCAGTCAATTTCAGTTGCACAGCAACAAGGGCCATATGTCACAACATATACAGCGCTGTCCTGCAAAGTGGTCGCATCTGTCAGCGAATGGCTGCTGTTGCCACTGATGCTGAAGAGGTAGGGTGCACAGCCCTGTATCATGTTTTGCGGACAGTCAGAATCGCAGTCAATTCCAGTTGCACAGCCACAAGGGTCATGTGTCAGGACATGTACAGCGCTGCTCTGCAAAATGGTAACATCTGCCAACAAATGGCTGCTGTTGCCACTATTGCTGAGATGCTGAAGAGGTCAGCTGCACAAGCCCAGCATCACGCTTCTCGCTGCATGAACAGGAAGCTATCTTTGACAATTATAAGGACAACATCAACAAGGGCAACTGGAAGGAATGCGAACAGCGCTGCGCTGACCGGCGGCTGCATGTGTCAGCGAATGGCCATTGTTGCTACTCTTGCTGGCCATGCTGAAAAGGTGTGCTGCACAATCACTGCGTGTCTGCTACATGATGACAGAAGCATCAGTCTCAGCATCCAGGGCCTCTGCTAGCAAGTGCTGCTTTGCACAGAGGCTGCATTTGCCATCAAATGTCTGCTGCTGCCACTACGAATTACAGTGCTGGGAAAATAAGGAAGAAATCTTATTTTGATGACTTGTTTCAACAGGCAAACTTCTGGAGACATCTACCAGCCACCCTTGCCTCCCTCAAAGCAGCTGTGGCCAAGCTGAGGGCTGGGGTCCAACCCCACACCCCTGCTACCCCCCAGGAGGTACAAGAGGGAATCTCCTCCGCCTTTCCTTCTTCATCACAAGGTCCTGCTGCCTCCCAAGGGGCAGCGCCCAGCACAGCAGGGGCAGGGCAGCAGAGTGCCGCCCCTGGGGCAACTGCCCCAACAGGAGCGGGGCCGCAGGGCGCCGCCCCTGGGACTAGTGCCCCTGCAGGGTCAGGCCAGCAGGGCACGGCCCCCAGGGCGCTGTGGAGTGAGGCTGCTGAGCTGGCAGAGGCAAGGGAACGGTGTCAGTGGCATGAGCTCATGTTCCGCCGCAATGCAGAACAGACTGAAAAGCTGCAGGTACAGTGAAACAGTCTACAGCATCATCATCAAATAGCATATCAAGTAACATGCCTCATATTCCATCATGATAATCCCAGCAATCCCACCTTCCAAACGATGTCACGCTATAAACATGTCATTTTCTACATGCTATCCTCAATACAGCTGCGACTTGCTTATGACTAGTAAGGCTGCAAGCTTTCTCAAAGACATTGATCTTGCTACTCAGACGCTTGAAGCAGTTGTGAGTTGTACAGCAGCGGCAAACGATAGAGTATGTAGCGCTAGGGGACTGCCCCACAGCTGTGGCCTTCCAGGATCAAAGCAGTCGTCTGATGTGCAGGAGCGGCGGGTGATAGAGTATGTGGCACTAGGGGACTACGCCACAGCTGTGGGTTTCCTATTGGCCAGCACCCCAGAGAAGAGTGCGCGCTACTACCGAGATGCTCTGTGTACTCTTGCCCTTGCGGTAAGCTGATATGTCTTGCGTCCTGCCACTCACTGTGTATACATGCTTGCCAAGTGCCAGCATCTCAAGGAGGGCCGCGCTGTATGGTTAGGTAGTCCTGTGCACCCTTGCCCTTGCACTAAATTAGCATTCACAAGCCATGTCATGCCAATGCAGCCATCACATCTTCAAGACAACAGTTGCAAGTGTAAGTGCTTGCGGCTGATGTTGACTGCAAAGGACTTCAAGCAGTCCTCTACAGTAGACTAAGTCAGCAGTCTGAAGCTCTTGATCTGTTAATTGGTGACAAGGAACAGCTTCTGCCTGGTGTCAACAACTTCATTGAGCAGGATACAGCAGGCAGTAATGTCTGATGGCAATATCAGTACAGTGACTCTCTTTATAATGACTGCTTTGAATCCCGAGCAAGTTGTCCATACATCAGAATGTCCTGACTCAGGGGTATCATTGCAGGCAGAATGAAGTGATTGGTTTCCAATCGTGCTGTCCTTACAAAGAGAATTCACTGTAGCAGTGAGACATTATGTTGAGGTGTACATTCTGGCTGATCAAGGCTGCGACCACCGAAGCAGCCAACTGGGAGCAGTGAGATACATCATTAGACATAGTGTTGCCCACAATGTGCATTCAGGCCACCAGGTGTATCAACGGCAGGTAGCCACAGCAACGTCAACTACATACTGGGCTGCTGCAGGCTGCAACCAGTGAGCAGCCAAGCGGGGCCAGCAGCAATGTGACAGCAGATGCAGTATCCCGCACGCTGCACATTCAGGCTGCCAAGGTAGTAGCCGCGCATGCTGCCAGCGTGGGGGACAACCTGCTGGGCGTCCCCCTCCTCTGCTCTGCAGGTCAGTCGAGTTTGCTGTGGATTGTAACAAGGGAATGCAGTATCACGTGATGTGATGTGAGCAATCACTGTGTCTTGAATGCAATGTAATTTAATGTCGTGTCATGGCATATATTGTAATATAATATAACGTGACGTGACGCAATCTGATCTGATGTCATGTCATGTCATGTCATCTCATGTGATACCATGAGACTGCAATGTCCTGTCTTGTATGTCCTCTCCCGCATTCCTCTGGAATTGTTACCTGCCTGGTTGGCCCCTCTTTCCTCTGCCCTGCTTCACCTTTCCCCCTGACCCCAGCATTGTCATAGTCTGACTTGATCACCATGCTGAGCTTAGGGCTGTTATGCAGGGCTTCCCCAGGAGGCAGTGAGCGTGCTGCAGGAGGCACAGCTGTGGCGCTATGCAGCCACCCTGACAGCCAACACCCTGACAAGCTCAGATAGAGCCATCACCCTGGAGCGCTGGGCTACGCACATACACCAGGTCTGACATCCTGTTTCCTCAATTGCCAACAGCAGCTCACTGCACAGCAGATCATGCTTGGCCTGCTGGTGGTGGGGTTGCCCCACTATTGGCTGTGCTGTTGCTGAGCAAGGTGCGCATGCCGGACTGCGTGACCATGCATAATGATTGATCTGGGTCTTTGGATTCTGGTGGTTTAGAGTGACAGCAGCTTCTGAATGGTGCATATCTCTTCACTGCAGGCTGAGGGCAGTTTGTGGCGAGGGGTAGGGATGCTAGTGGCGGGCGGTGCCCTGCGCTCAGCTGTGCTGTTGCTAAGGAAGGTGGGCATGCCGGACTGTGCCCAAGCCCTGGCACAGGCTGTCGCCCAGGCTCAGCTTGACAGCAAGCAAGGCAGTGCAGATACAGGTCAGTACATGCACCCTTTGCTTGTAAAGGCTTTCAAAAAACAGCAAGGTCAGGCTGTGGCCCAGGGTCAGCTTGACAGCAAGCAGTGCAGATGCAGGTCAGTGCATGCACCATGCTGTTGTAATGGCTTTGAAGTGTAAGCAAGCACAGGCTGTCGCCCAGGCTCAGCTTGACAGCAAGCAAGGCAGCATAGATGCATGTTCGTACATGCAATATTGTTTAGTTTGCCGGCAAGCACAGGCTGTTGCCCAAGCTCAGCTGGACAGCAAGCAGGGCAGCGCAGATGCAGGCCAGTGCATGCATGATGTCTTTGTAAAGGCTCCCAAATAATAGCAAGCACAAGCTGTTGCCCAGGCTCAACTGGAAAGCATGCAAGGTAGCTCACATGCAGGTCAGCGCATGCACTGTGTCCTTGTAATGACAGCAAGCATGCTGATGATCCTTTGTGTTGAGTCCAAGAGATTGCATCTGATTTTAAGCAGCCTGGTCTTTCAAGGCAACCTACAACTGCTTGTTGCAACAACATGTCAGCAGGTTTGACTTGCTACACTGCATTTGGCCAGTATGCTGCACCACAAGATCTTAGCCACAGTGGGCAGCGATAATGCATTTCTAGGTGTGACACAAGTGCCACCTGCATGCAGATGCAGTTGAAATGCATGACATGTGTTGCTGCTGCTGTGCAGGTTTTGCAGAGAATCTGTTCCATCACACAGGCAGCACGCCAGTGCGGCGCATGTCGTTCAGTGACAGGAATCGTAGTGGCAATCCAGCTCAGAATGACAGCAACTCAGTCGCAGCTGACTGCCTGCAGTTCGTATGCAACTTGATGCAGCAGCTCTAACGAGCAACATGTTGCAAAAACATCATGAAGCACTGAAACAGATTACCAAATTTCATTGCACATAGATTACATCAATGAGGTTGCATGGTGATGCTAACCAGGACACAGTCCATAGGTTATTGCTCCATAATCGTATCACGGAGCGGACAGCAGTGAATGTGCCGGGACAGACTCCACAAAGCAGACCTTACCCGCAGATTGAGACCGTGACTGTCTGGTGTATGTAAGCTCATTCAGGTGTAACCTTTGCACAGTCATTTCTGATATGTAACAATGACCATCACAGCAGTCTATGATTGTCAGCGTTGGCAACAGCAGATGTGCCATCCTGCTTATGATAATCAGTTCTTGCATGTTGTCATATTGTACAGGATGATAAATGCTGAACAGCCTCAGACATACAAGGAAACAAGCAGGTGAAACAAAGGCATGACAATCATCAGGAGGGTTGGTGCAAAATGCGGACAGTCAGGCAAATCTGAAACACCTTGCTCTAATCAAAACCTGGATGTCAATGAAAACCAAGCATGTAAACAAAATGTGCTGACATTGTAGTACACCCTGTTCCCATGCTGATAGCTAGCGAGGCCAACTACAAGGCATCAGGTCACATGGGGACCTGCGTCCAGATCATCAACTAGATAAACCATAAGTCTTGGTGCAGCCTAAACCTCATCAGACTCATCATATGTAGGGTCAACAGCACCAACCATGAGCTTGACTAACCAGAGCTCAGGGGTCAGATTCACACCACGGCGAGCATACTCTTCAGCCTCAAGCTCAAAGTAGGAAGTGGCGTCGATCATGGCTCCAATTTCAGGATCATTGTCCAACCTGCCTAGAAAAGCTTGAGCCTTGATGTCTTTTCCAACTTGCGCAAACTCAAAGGCAATGGCTCCGGGACCATAGACCGAGTTTGCCACCAGTGCTTTAGCGTTCTTGATCACATGTGACACAGTGTATGCTGGCTCGCCAACAGGCTCGCCATCTGTAATGGTGATGACCAAGATGGGCTTCTCCAGGTTCCGTCTGTGAACGCCAGCCGCCAGGAAGGGTTGAATGACTCTCTCGTCCAGCCTAGACCCTAGGGGAGTCATGCCAGTGAACTGCACAGTCTGGACCAGATTGCTAGCTTCTTGTGCATTCCTGATACCATTCCCTTGCACTTGACTGTTCATAAATCTGACAACAATGCCGTCATCATCAAAAAGGGTGGCCACCTCTGCCACCTTGGCCAGAATGAGCTTCAGATCATCTATGCGCTCCCCCCCCTCCTCAAAGATCATGCTGCCACTGTCATCGGCGTAGATGACGACATCATATAGCGCTAGAGTGGCCAAGTCATATGCAAGCTCCAGAGGCATATTCCAGCGTTGAGCCAATGCCCTGCGCAACAGGTTTGTATCAATGACCAATGATGTCCATAAGCACCTGGGTGGGTCATAGACCTTCAGAATGAATGACAACTATAGCTGATAGACATACATGCAGGCTGACACTGCAGCACACCGCAAGCACCTCCACAGCCAGCGAACAGCAGTGCATGGCTCTGCACCAACAAGACATTTCAGCGACTATGGCTGATGTACATGCATGTCGGTTGTCGCTGCAGCATGCAGCAAGCAATGCAACAGCCAGCAGACAGCTGTGCATGGCTTTGCACTCATTGAACTTGTGAATGACAATCACTGATGTGCATGCATGTGGTTTGTCACTGCAGCATACAGTAAGCAATGCAACAGCCAGCAAACAGCTGTGCATGGTGCAGCACTAACAAGATAACTTGATGGACTATGGCTGATGCACATGCATGCACCAAGCAATGCAACTGTCAGCAAACAGCTGTCACCAGCTTGCACCCAAGAAAAACCACAGTGCATGTTGCAAGAGTGAAGCCTACCGCCAGTCAATGTTGTTAACACGCTGCGCCACAGCTTGCAGCTTATTAGGGGGATAGAAGCTCTCCAATCTGTTGGTGCGGATCATGTTTTGCAACTTGGTGAGCAAAGCTGCCTGTGAGTTTGATGAAGCAGGTGTCGGAGGGTGCTGGCCGGCTGCACCAGTTTGGGGACGCTGAGCAAATGACTGTGAGTAAGGAAGTTGCTGAGGTCGAGCTTGCTGGCCGGGTGATTGAGGAGTGCCGAGTCCGGGTTGCCCCGGATAGCTTTGCTGCTGAGATGAGAAGCCTGCTTGCTGAAACGGCTGTTGTTGACCGGCAAAGCCAGCGGTCTGAAAGCTCTGCTGGTGTCCAAGTTGCTGCGCAGACTGCTGGGATGACAGCACCGGCCGCGCAGGTCCGCCTGGCTGTGAAGATAAGCCTGGCTGTCCCTGAGCGCTCTGCTGAGGTGCAGTGCTGAATTGTCCTGGAAATTGAGGCCTTTGAGCTGTCTGAGGTGCAGCGAGTCCGTTCGGATGCTGTCCAAAGGACGGCTGGGTGGTAAGCTGAGGGTACAAGACCGAAGACTGTGCTTGACCGCCGACTGCAGGCATGCTTGCAGAGGCAGGTGGAGCGCTCGGTGTTGGCCCAGCGGCCTGCACCTTCGAGGCAAGGCCCATGACGCCTTAAGTGTGAGGACTGTGATCTGTGCTGCTTGCTGCGTGAAGCAAGGGGAAGCTCTTGTTACTGCACGCGTCTGCGTACCCTCAGACCAGCGGTTCGAAGCGTTGCCGAGCAGTTTCGCGGTGTTTGTCGCGTTCCGTCACATTCGGTAGCAGCTTGCGGGTAGGCTGCAGTAGCTGACGCGTGCTTCCGTTGTTATGCGAAGTTAGTCAATTTATCGACGGCGTGCAATCAGACGCTGCCCGTGTTGGCTTCCCGTGCTTTCTGCGAAACGACCTGAAAGGTTGAAGCCAGAGATGCTGCGATGGCAATAGGCGCGAGCAGTTGTGGATTCACTTCAATTTGAAGCGGTTACAAGGTGTGCCACAAGTTTTGCTCGTTTCTTGCAAGCGATTATGAGCCTGCAGCTAACTACGCTGCCTGTACATCACTTTCTGGCGACGACAGACCGCTCGATATCAGCAGTTACAGGTCTGCAGAGTGTGCAGACTCATTAATGCCATACCAAAAGGCGCAGTGACGAGCCCTTTATGATAACATTCATTGCTTTGTCCCAGAGACTGTCGGCAGATCAAGGAAAGGCACTGCAAGCTCTGTTCTGCAGTGTCCCCCTGTGACTGTGTAGTCGTTAGACATGACGGTGCAAATGCAGCGTGCCCTGATCCAGCCACACCAAAGCAGTGTGCTCTAAACTCGCCATACAATGCAGCAGACTCTGGTCCAGCCATACAAATGCAGCGTGCTTTGATCCAGCCATACAGATGCAGCAGGCTCTGACCCAGCCATACAAACGCAGCTGGCTCTGACCCAGCCAGACAAATGCAGCGTGCCCTGATCATGACCCAGCTATACAAAACGCCTATATGAGTATGTAATTGCAAATGAGAGGCTGCCAGACAAGCACTGTGCTTTCGACGTTTGTCACTTTGCAAGCATGGTCCTCGGCAGCCATCAGCCCTTGCACGCTTCTTGATACATTTTGAGCAAGTACAGGAGCTCAAGTTGCTGCTGTCCTGCTTGCAATAACCAGGCACCCTTAGAACGGCATCTATAGCAGGAGATTTGGGGTCAGCTGCTTTGGGATTGCTGCTGTGGCACCAGCAGACGACACTCAAAGTAAGCTATCATCAGCCAATTGTGTGAAGCCTTCATAGTCTAGAGCCCAGGGTTCATCGGCCACTTGGTTGCAGCGTTCATAGTCTTGAGCCTGGTTGGGCAGAAACTGCACCAAGCGATGCCCCCAAGAGAAGCACCATGAGAAGCACCCAGCAGATTCACCAAGCAATTTCGGCAAGCAGTTTCACCAAGCAGAAACACCAAGCGGTGCAATTTGAGTGTCCCACAGCAAGGGTGCAGTGGGCAGGAGGTCTTTGGCTCATAGGTCCCCCTGATGTGGCAGCGTCTGCGGCATGAAGCCGACGCCAGGGTGATGCAAGTGGGCAGGAGGTTGCAACCCAACGACAAGCTCGAAGGACTTCAGCAACTAGGCACTCCACAATGACCTGACGAGTCATCGCATGCTCCTCTTTGAATCTTCCTTGTGCTTCAGAGGTTCAAGATGTGCTATTAGGGACCTCAGGGGCTTTTTCTGCAGGCATGCTCAGACACATGCAAGTGGGTACACTTTCAAAAGAAAGAGAGACACAAGTAAAAGAAAACAAATGTCTACGCTGTTAGGTGTCGTGACGCGGGCCTCTGTCTATTGAGGCAGCCAAAGCTTGAGATTGGGTACTTGTGTATTCGTTGAGTTCAAGACTGGAGTCTTTGAGAGCTTTGAACGCATGATGGCTCTTTAATTGTGATTTATGATGAGTTTAATGAGGTTCAGGCTCCGCCAAGACTTATATATGGTTTACTTAGTTGATGATCCCGAAGCAGATTTCCCTTGGTCCCATGGCCCTTGCCATCTGTGAGCCATGCATGCACACATGTGAGGTGTCTTGCTTTGCATGCTGTGCACATTCTGCAATTAATTATAATGCCATCACCACTCACGTGAGATATGATGTGCAAGGACCTGCTTGTGAATCGCCATTAGCCTATCCTACATGAGTACGCAATCAACTTGGGCATGACCAAATTGTTCATGGCGCCTGCAATGTGCAAATGCAAATTCCGTGATCAATTGCAACTTGGACATAATTGATTGCTGATGGAGCCTACAATGTGCAAATTTTGTGGCTGAAAATCCTGCTTGCATGCATCATGTGAGGCTCCAGTCAAGCCATAGTCAATTACACAAGCAAGTCTGGTGTGTAAGCCACGAGAATGGCATTCCCGATATCTCTGCTCAGCCTTGCTCGCCAGTATTGCAGATGCATTCGATGCGTAATCTACCCCCTGACAGCCACGTGCATGGAAAGGCACAAAAATTGGTCAAAAGTCAAACGGTTGTGCACTTTGCTGCAAAGCGACAGAAGCGAGCGATCTGTGCGACCGCGCCGTGCCGGCGCTCTTCGGAGCGATGGCCGACACCGCGATGTACGATCAACTGCTGCCCAGCGGTGGTGAGCAGTATCAGTCGCCAGTTCGTCGAAAGGCAAACGCACAGCTTCGCAAGTTTCGAGAAAGTATGCAAGAGATGTGCCCGAAAAAGATGTGCCTGCTGGTGCTGATCTTTGGCTGCGGCACCGGCGTCGTTGCCTGGATATATAACAGCTTTTTCGAATCGGTCGTGCACTTCGCGTGGGAATTTGCCCCAGAACGTCTTGTCGTCCCGTTGCTTGACCGGTTATCAACGAACCTATCGTGGTTTCCAGCTGTCAATCGAATCGCCTGGGTGTATACTGTTGTGCTTTCCACTCTTTTCGGCCTGCTCGCGGGCCTGGTGCAAAGGCTGCTAGGATCGCCCGGCGACTTGCCCGACACTGTGCGTGACATTCACGAACAAGGTTTCATATCGATCAGCAAAGCTCCGTCGATGTTCCTATGCTCGACATTCAGCATAGCTGCCGGTGGCTCTCTGGGCCCAGAAGCGCCGCTGCTCGCCCTGTGCGGCGCTAGTTGCAGCTGGTTTGGCAGGAAAGTGTTGCGATATAAGGGGCAAAAGCTGAGGAATTGTGCCTTGCTGGGTATGCTTGCATGACACTGCCTTGGATGCAGAGAGATGCAAGTTCCTCAACACAGTCTGCAATGTCCCTTATATGAACGGATGCAAGCATAGTTGTTTGGCTAGTGAATGATGTGCTTGCAATGCTGCAGGAATGACCGCTGGTTTGGCAGCCTTTTTTGGTGTTGCCTTAGGAGGTGCGCCACTCTCACAGGCCCACACATGTCTGTAGAAGATGCTTTGCAGCCCATGGGCACAGACAAGTGTATTTGCCATGGAACTGTGAATTCAAATGCTCTGCTGTGCAGGCTCTTTGTTTGCGCTAGAGGTCTTGCATCGATCAGGAATGCAGTTCTACGAGGTGAGTATCAAATCTGCTGACTCAGCGGTAATGCACATGCCTGTAGCGCTGCAGCAACTCAGCCACGCTGCTGTGACTGAGATCCTGTTGGGCGTAACTGAGCTGCAGAAGTGCATCACGTTGTGGAACATCTCTTTTGGCATCAAGGCTTCACCCATCTTGCATTCCACCCAGATTTGTAGTTCCTGCAGTCTGTCAGCATGGTCAAATCAGGCAGGGGCTTGCTCATTGTAGCAATGCTGGCTGTGTAATGGTCGCTGCACATCAGCCATACCCATTCCTTGCACTTCCTTTGCTGCAGGATGCAACCCATGCTGTCACAATGCAAAGTCTCGCTGATGCTGTTTGGTCTCATTGTGTTGCAGATTGCGACTTATGCTGTTGGGACTGGCGCCTTGTGCTTGGTTGTGTTCAGAGGGCTCTCAGGCATTCCATTTGGTGCCATTTGGGAGTTCACAGCAGCTGCCCCGCACTTCCATGTGGACTTCCGGCATGTACTGTTAGGTCAGGCCAGCAACCCTACCAAATGTGATGTCATGTTGTAAGAAGAACAACCATTTCAATGCGCCTGTGTGTGCATCACTGCACCTCCTTGTGGACTTTGGCCATGTCGTATTAGGTACAGCCTGCGTGACTGACAGCCACCCTACCCACATTTGAGATTGTGATCGTCGTTTCAGCCGACACTGTTGGCTCAGGCCAGATGACTGATGTCACAGAAGCTCTAGCCAAAGCTTGACTTTGAACGCTTTTTGATGCCGCAAGATGGCACACCACTACCATGTAACGTCTGCCTGTCCCTGTCTCGCTGCTGATCACAGATTCAATGCATCCTTGCTGTGTCGTGTGCACTTGGAGGGTTCCCACATTGACATTGTCAGACAAGCATGCAAAATCTTTGTCAAGACGGCTTTGGGCATGAGTATCTTGCACTGATTGCGTCTGTGAAAAAGCTGTTGATGGCTGCAAGTACTGGGTGTGCAGGTGCTATTGTGGGCACCATCGCAGCAGGCTTTGCCATACTGTTCATCAAGATCCACAGAGTACTGGAAAGGGTGGTCAAGGCAACTGGCCTGCACGTAAGTTTGCTGCTGCTATCATGCCGCACGAGCATGTTGTCAGTCAACATCCACAGAGTACTTGAAAGGGTGGTCAAGGCAACTGGCTTGCACGTGAGTCTACTGCTGCTGCTGCATTTCATTGAGTTGTATGGTGCAATGTCCCAACAGGATCCCAAGCATGGACCTTATCAACGCGCAAGCGTTCACTTGTCAGCTACTTTGCCGCTTGACTAGCTGCATTGCTGGCTGTTGCGAGGGCGGCAACTAATAGACTGCCCTGCTTGCAATTGCCCGGTGCTTTGGCCCTGCAAATGCTAAGCGTTGACATTCGCTACAATGCAGACGCATATTGTGTTGTACATCATGCTGAGGTGTTGCAAGCCTTCCTGTCCAATTCCCTTGATTTTGAGCATGCTTGAGCCGCACATTTTATGCATTACACAGTTGAGAGGAATGGGCACATGCAGCTTTGGCTGTATGACAGTCGCAACTTCTTACCGTCATGAGTGTCGTGAGCCACTGTCAATGAATCTGATTGCAGTTCAGCTTTGCAGGCTGATAGGGCCATGCATGCATGTGCCAAGCTTGCACATTTCTGCACATATATGCACATTTTTGCATTTCTCTTGCATATCTTGGATGCATTGTTATGGGACAAGTGTTCTTTCATAGACCTTCACGCAAGCAATCTGTGTAATGGGTCTTTGAACAACTATTTGATCACTGCAGGAGCATCACACGCCTGTCAGGTCCGGCATGCTGGGGGGCTTGGTGATTGGGATCATGGGGGTCTTACTACCCCCGGTCATGTTTTGGGGCGAATTTGAGATTGGCACCCTAGCAGCCCCTGCAACCCCTCTACCCCACGTGTGGCCCAAAGGGGGCGTCTGGGGGCTGGAGCCCTTCCAGTTGGGCCATTACACACCCCTGGTGCTGCTGGTGGTAGCTGTGGTGAAGCTGGTGGCCATCAGTGTGACTGTGCTGTCAGGGTTCAGGGGAGGGTTCATCTTCCCGCTGTTTATGGCTGGAACCTCGTTGGGGTTGGCCATTACTCACGCACCTGGCATGCCTCTTCTTCAAGGCTTGCCAGATGTTATTGTTGCCATGACCATGGCTGCAGGTATGTGATCAGTTTTGCTTTGGCTTTTTTGTAATTTTCCATGTGTTATACTTGACTTCCTGTGGCCTTTTTTGGACTTTGCATGGCTTCATTTCGACCTTTCACAGCTTGTTTTTGACTTCTCAGGCGATAGTAGTCACAAGCACTGAGCTTTCTTGCCTGTCTTGAACAATTGCATAAGCTGTCTTTGGCTTCGGCTGTTTCGAGCTTCTGCTCGAGTTGGTACACATCACAATTCACAGCTATCGCCACACATGTGCTTGATGCAGACTTTTCACACTGTTTGGTGAGCGCAACATTTCAGCTAAAGTTTACTGCTAATAGGTGCAAGTAATCAGCATCAACCACCAGAGCATGCATATCTGCAGATGCCTGCATGTGAGCAGCTGCCGCAATCATATACCTCGTATCAGACGTATGCAAAAAAGTGCTGGCTGGCATCAACACGGCTGTGGACTCACATCTCAAGCGTGCATGCCTCAAGCGTGCCTTGTTCATCAACATTTGAGTGAGATCAAATCCAACAACACCAGTAGCACTTGGCTTGGCTTACAACGCTTCTGCATCAATACTTACTTTTGCGCATCAAATGGTGGATGCATCTTTGTGATACGGTGTAGGGCTGAACATAGCTATCACCAGGACAGTATTTGCAACCAGCCTGATCCTAACAGCGCTTTTGCATCAATGGTTTGCATGTCCAAGTCAAATGACTGACATGATTTGCTGGTTGTTGTGCAGGGCTAAACACAGCCATCACCAGGACTCCATTTGCAACCAGTCTGATTCTAACAGCACTAAGTGGACATCCAGAAGTGGCAGTACCCTGCCTTGCGTCTTCTTTAGTGTCTCTGTTCCTGACACTGCACTTCCCCTTCATCATGTCTCAAAGAGACAGATCGGATATCACAATCAAGGAGTTGGAACTTGAAGCAGAATCGACTGGGCAAGTCGTTCAGATTGATGAAGGGGTCTTTTCTGGCCGGGTCCAAGAGGTTGCAGACGGAGACACAATGCAATCTGACAGTTTCAATGTCTCTGACAGTCATGTGCATAATTGGGTAATCTCTGGGCGGTTGACTAATGCCAACGGTCATGTAGAAGCACCAGCAACTCCAGATCAGACTGTAACCATAGGAGGTGTGTAGTCACATGTCACAAATGATTTTGTTTCTGTAGCTACTCAAGATTGTAAAGCTTTTCATGGCAGATGCTCATTTGAGTTCAGACAGTATTTCACGTACAGTAAATGTAATGCTACAGTACTGCAACGTGCAGCTGCGTGGCATCACATTGCAAGAAAGGTTGTTCTGATTTTCGAAACTTGCCCTGCAAAAGTCAACAGGCCTTGAAAGCATACAATGCGTGTTGAAATCAGAGTAATGTGCTACAGCTTTTACTCGCCGCAAGTCAATCAGTCACTGTAAGCTTCACTGTAGAAGACTGATGGTTTGTGCGCACAAATGTGAAAAGACCTGTTCTTGAAATCTTGCAGATCTTTAGGCCTCTTGAATCGCAAATGCCAAAGTGCTGGCATCAAGTTGCACGAAAACTTTAAAGCCTCATGATGCTTGCATAAGCAGCGTAACATTGCTCTGTCATGAGTACGATGTCCAAATATGGGCATTCTCTGCGCACAAAGTGCGCATACGATGCGTTTGAGCGGGTCATTGTTGTGCAGGCCAATTGGCCAAAGGACGGTGATACTGGCCTGCAGCGCTGTGTCGGAAATGTTGCAATTTGGTACGCCGTCGAAGTTGAAATAGCACATTCGAAGCCACAGCTGGTTGATCATGTGAAATGGCATTACATCAGTGCGTGGGCAATGTGCAGCAGCTCTGTATGCTGCGTTATGTCAATACAAACCAAACAAGGCAATCAGCACTCAAGCTCTCAGCATGGCATCAGAACAGCTCAAGCATGATCATGAACTCGCTCGTCATCAATTAGCATTCAACAAATCAGTGCATCACATTAAAAATGTCCTTTGTCAAAGTCATGTCGACAGCAACCGAAAAAAATTCTCGCTTCAAACTGCATACAACGTCAAACACTCATCATGTACTGCAGGTACAACGCAACAAAGGTCACTCTTCACACGCGCATCAATGACGCTTCAAAACACACAAGTTGTAGCATCGTGCACAGTGTCATCATCACTTTCATGATCCTTGAACCATCAGCAATGAGCTTCTGGGAATGTCCCGTACTTTGCATTTCTGAATGTACAATCTCTGCTGCAGCTGACTCAACCCCAGGACTGCATTCAAGCCAAGTACCCACATGACGTAGCCCTCATTAGTAAGGGCATGAAGCGCCAGCCAACCCCTATTTGTCAGAATCATGATGTTCTTGTTGCTATGCCATTCCCCTGGTGTGATCTGCGCTCTGAAGATGGTTGCAACCACCTGCTCAGTGCCTGTGGCTTGCTTCTGCATCATGCCATGAAATCCCTGCAAAACAAGCAGGATCATCAAGTTTTTCCGATACTGTTGAAATCGGATGCAACAAAGACCAACAGCGACTGTATTGCAAACTTTACATATCAGGCCTGTGGCTTGCTTCTGCATCATGCCATGAAATCCCTGCAAAACAAGCGGGATCAGCAAACTTTTCCAATACTGTTGTTCTATGACTTCGGCATAGACCAGCAGCAACTGTAACAGTAATTTGCATATCAAGCTTGTGGCTTGCTTCTGCATCATGCCATGAAAACCCTGCATCACATTTCAGGTTCCAAAGGCTCGCAACATTTGCCATAGCGCAGATGCCAGGATTACGCAGCGGCAGAGCGATAAAAAAGAATTATGAGCTGTGCTTGGTTTTATATCCAATCTTTTGCTTATAGTCGCTGGTGCCAGGATTATGCAGCTCAGCGTGTCAGTGACCTCGGCAACAGACCACTGACACTCGTTACAACTGCAGAGCAACAGCCAGAATCATAAGCTGTGCCTAGTTTGATGATCGACCTTTGTTTTACAGTCGCTGCTGGCATAGGAAAGATTTGCTGGTAGCCTTTGTGATGCAGCTCAACACGTCAGTGGCTTCCGCTACCCAACACATTGTATTGAATGTTCTGTGATCTGTAGCTGAAGTCACTGACATCTTGAGCTGCATCACAACGGGTACTAGCAGATCTTCCTTACACCAGCAGCCACTGTAAAACACAGTATGTATATCAGACCAGGCACAGCCTGTGATTCTGACTGTTACTCTGTAGCTGCAGGGCATTCAACACAATGCACAGGCATGCACATGATCATGAACATCAGGTTTATTCAGCTACATATAACCAGTCACATAGAAAAGTACTTATGCAGCAGGCTGATCCATTCACAACAGCCTGCATAGACAGCGTACACAGTGAAAACGCTGTACAGCAGAGTCAGCAAAGCCACCATGGCCTGTGCACACGAAAAAGCAGGCTTATGTCACACTCATGAGCTGCACGTCACACTTGCAATGAGAGCCTTAAAGCAGTGATTGCTTACCTTGCGGCTGTAACTGATGCTGGCCAGATCCCCGTCTAGGGTGCAGCTGATCTTGCGCACAGATCGTGACTTGCAGGGCTGAGTGCAGGAAGGTGATGGTAGGCTCTCACCCCCCCTCAGCCAGGTTTTGCCAGTGGGCAAACCATCTGCCATGTGGGTTAGGAGCTCCAAACCTGCACAGGCATATACAAGGGCTATAGCTGATGCTGGTCAGATCACCATCAAGAGTGCAGCTGATCTTGCGCACAGAGCGTGGGTTGCAGGGCTGAGACCAGGATGGGGAGGGTAGGCTTTCCACCCCCCCCCCCCCCCCCCCCCCCCCCCCCCCCCCAGCCAAATTTTGCCAGTGGGCAAACCATTTGCCATGTGCGCTAGAAGCTCCAAATCTGCACATGCAGGTACAGCTTGGCTCACAGGCGACCCGAGACTGTTGAGTTCAGGTGCAAACTTGGGGCTGAGGCCCAATTGGATGACATGTCCTTGTGGCACCACTGCTGTTCAATAATAATTATAATCCTTACATGTTCCAGCATATACTGCTAGGTACTGTTGGAAGTCAGACAAAACGATAACGTTCCAGATCTTCCTTGGGCGACCTGGAGGATTTGATCCCTTGACTTGACCAAACAACATGACCTTAGGCAACTGCTGTTTGGGTAGGCACTACACACAGTACATGCGGCAACAATACTGCCAAATGCCTACACCTGCAAGCTTCCAGTGTCTGCTAGCGCATTGATCAACACAGAGCTAGCAGCAGCAATGCTGTGCATTTTTGCTGCATTCCTGCTTGGCTGCTGACAAGTGATAGCAAACAAGATATCTGGCTTCTGACTGTGTCTGGCTAACAATGCCACAGCTCACAAGAGTTGGCTTGCAAAACATAACCCCAGCAATGAGTGTGGCCTTGCAGATACAGCATGCAGAGAGCCATGCTGCCTGCACTCTGCAGAAAAGCCATGCTGCTGGGAATGCAGACAACGCTCACTGCTTGAGGATAATTGAGGATAACTGAGCAAAAGTTCGAAGTCGTTGAGAAACTTATTCAATTTGGCGATGAGAGTGTCGAATTGCCACTGCTCGATCTCCGCACCCACAGTCCAAGGTGTATCTCTAAAATAAAGTTTGGTCCGCACATGAGCATGTGCTCAGACATGACAACAGCCACAGGATGTTGAGATGAACAATGTTCTTTCCTTGAGCTATGATGCACATTGTGGCGCAGATAATGCAGAGAATAATCAGACATGCAAAGCTAAACAGCATTTGCAGATTTATCACTTCTCTATGAAACTTTTGTGCCCAGCATGTATCTTCAGCATTGCTTCCCAGCCAGTACAACAACCATAAGTTGTGTCTGACCTGGCATGGAGCCAAGGGACTGTGCCTCTTGCCCCAGCACTGCCTCCAAGCCACCAGACAGCACCGGGCGTGGCTCAAAGATGTCTAGCAGGGGTGACGCAGCGCCTCCCAGCCTGTCTACATCCTCCTGCCTGCCACTCACGCTGCTTGCGCTGCCGTCTGAAGGTCCTGCAAGTATGTGTCGCAGATCAGCGATCATCTCTCATGAAGTTTTTGCAAGGCATCATACTGGTATTGTGACCCCTCTTCTTGCATGCTCTGCTTAGCCTTGAGCCTACCATCATGGCAGAGGCAGATCACCTGCAGGGCCACCTAGGAGGCCCCAGGGGGTAGGAGGCCCCAGGGGGCGGGAGGCCCCAGGGGTTAGGGGGCCCCAGGCGGGCAGGGGGATGGGAGTCGAGGGTACATGTCTGTAAGACAGCAACTGAGCAACAGACCGGCAGTTCATTAACTGCTTAGGTGCCTCATCTACTGAAAGGCAAGGGAGGAAGGGAGGTGAGGAATGAGGCAGGCCAAGAGGGAGGAGGGAATAGTGGTAACAGACACAGTCAGCAGCAGAGCAACTGGAGTACCTGGAGCAGGCGCACCTCTTTGAGGCAAGCGTGTCTTGCCAGCAGACTTAGGCACAGACTGCTGTCGGTAAGACGGCACCCTTGCCACAGGTCTGCAGTCTACCAACTGTTTGGGTGCCTCATCACATGAAGAGCAAAGGAGACAGGGGAGGGGTTGGTTGAGAGGGCCCAGGCAAACGGGGGGCAAGACACAGGGGTCAGGTGTAGACAGCCAGCAGCAGTGCAGCAGATGCTTGTATACCTGGAGCAGGGGCAACTCTTTGAGGCGAGCGTGTCCTGCCAGCTGACTTGGGTACAGACTGCTGTCTGTAAGACGGCACTCGTGCAACAGGTCGGCGGTCCAACAACTGTTTGGGTGCCTCATCAGCTAGATGGTCCTGGTGGCTTGAGCTGTCAGAGCGATTGCTGAGACTCACTGAGTCTTCTGCAAGGGCAGCTGGTGTCTTACTGAAGCTTCTGAGGCGAAAAGAACTTTGTGGAGATCTGTTTGAGGCGGGGCTGACTCTGAAGACTGACCGCGACTGGCTGGCAGTGTTGGGTGAGTAGTTCATTGGCGCTGAGTTGAGGCGGCCTGAAGGTGCTGTGAAGGATGACTCTGCATCTGAATCGCTGGTGTCAGCTTGGCTGGAGTCCGTGGGCGCACTGATCCGGCCTTGACTGACGCCAGACTTTGCATGCCAAGAGGCAGGCGTGAGTGAGCTGCCTGCTTCCATGACTGCAGCCTTCAGCCTGTATGCAAAGGTATGCATCAGCCACAGGCAGGCAGGCAGGCAGGTGCGCATAGCTGTTTAGACAGGGAGCATGCACAGTATGCTATGACCAGAAACGGGGTTGTGGGGGCTCAACATGTGGCTACCTGCTGGGATTCAGCATATCAAGTCTGTTGCCGTTCTTGGCAGCGCTTTCTCCGGCGTCATGCTCTGAGCTCAGAGCAGAATACATAGATGCAGGCTGCTGGGTGTACTCTTCGGCCGCAAAAGCGGCTTGTGGGTGCCGTCAAATCCACAAATGGAAGCTGTCTCAAACGCTGCTGCCCTGTGAACGTTCTCGAACAGCACTGGCTGGCTACTTGCGAACTGGTGGAGATCTCAGGCGTTTGCTGCACGGGCTTTGGCGGGACTAAGATGGGCTCGAACCACTTGGCTGAACTTTCCGAGAAGGAGCTTGGGAGCGGAGCGCACACAGAGCAAAGTCCTGACGCTACCTGAAGCGACAAGCAGCATGACTCGGCTTCAAATCGCCATAGCTTGCAAGCCACCTGTACCCTTCCGCCATCGAGTGTAACGCCAGCGAGCGCAGCAAGTCTGCACCAGCAAATTGTGCTGCATGCATGCCCGTGATTTGACTTACAATCTTGCAACACGAGACTATGGCTAGACGTCAGCACTTGTTGCTGTGATACGATTTTGAGCCTTGTTTTGACCATGCTGGCAGTGCAAAACTCGACGCTGTTGAGATCGTGCTCATCGACCCATGTATTTGGCAACGCAACTCGTCTACGGAATCCACCCCGAGCAAGTAGGTCAACCACGCAACGCAGCATACGGGCGGAAGTAAAGACCAAAACGCCATTGAAGAAGTCTGGCGGAGTTTGCGAGCAGGGCACCATACGGCAGCGCAACGAAGACAGACTTGATTTGCAGGTGCTCTGTAAGTCGGATGGGACGGTGTTGGCTTTCTGCAGTCTCCGTATGTCAGCACTAGAATCGTTTGCGCGTAGGTGGAGAACGATGCGCAGCCCGGTCAGCCGTTTGCTTACGCTGGCGTCTTTGATGGACACGGTTAGTTTTGTCGACTTTGTGAAAGTAGACCTGACCGCACCCTTTGCGCGTTGCAGTCGTGACCATGTGATCTGCAGGCGGCATTGCAACATCAACTTGGCTCAGTGGGAACTTCTGGGACTATCTGACGGACAGCTGGTCTGATGGACGTACCCCTGAAAAGGACATCAGTCGAGCTTTCCTGGAAGTATGTAGTGACTTGCACAATCTGTTTGCCCACACTGCAGAACTAAAACACTGATGACATAAGTTGACATTGTGTGCACATGCTAGTGATTTGACATGGCATTGATGTCTACACACGCTGCTGACATGACTTGAATATTGATGTCTGCATATGCTATTGACATTACATCACATGACACTGATATCTGCATATGCTGAAGACTACACATGTGCATTGACAGGCAGACAAGACATTGCTGGCAACCAAAAAGGGCTTGTGGGGGAGTATGGGTGAGAGGGGGGTTGGCGGGGCCAAGGTGGGGTCCACAGCAGCAGTTGCAGTGCTGTACAGGGACAGATCCGGCAAGACCCAGCTGCTGACGGCAAACGCAGGAGACAGCCGTGTTATTCTGGCCAGAAATGGTCAAGCTGTGCAGCTCACAGAGGACCATGTGCCTGACATGTAAGCCATGCTGTTTCCTCCACAGCCCTTAAGCTCACTTTCTTTTGACATCGTCTGTGTCAAATCCTATTGGGGTTGATGAAACAGTACATCATTGACATGGTACGGCTGCTAAGCACAACCCTGCAAATCTCCTGGTCAGATCTGAGACTCTGCAGCTCATGACATCAGCCTGATTAGCTTTGATTACCTTTGACTCAGAATTTGAGCATTTGCTTGGCTGCTTGTGCGCCACTGGAGCGGCAACCGGCACGGCTGCAAAGATATATATGCATTCATGCAAGACACAGTCTGCAACGTCCAAGTCTTTGGCATCTCTTGACTAGCCCATCTGCATGCATGTCAGACGGAGTCGACTTCATCTCCAGGTCCATGCCCTGAAGACATGCAGCAGCAGCAGCAGGAAAGACATCCCTTGCAAGTTAGTTGTGCGCTGTGTGCAACGGAAGTGGCATGCTGATACAGTACACTCTCTTTGCAACGACTGCTTTGGTTACCAAGATGTTGTCCTTACATCAAATTGTGCTTACTCAGAGGGACTACTGTAGTCAGAATGAGGCGCTTGGTTCCCAGTTGCATTGTCCTTACATCGAGGATGTCCTTACATCGAGCGTCCTTATATCAAGAGGTTACTGATAGCAATCTGGTAGCAGTGACATCAAGCCATGTTGCAGCGCACAGCGCTGATACAAAATCTGTCTGGACCATGTGCAGGGAGATTGCAAGGCACAGCGCCGAGGTTCCAATCTGGATGACTTGATGCCATTTAGCCTTTGCTCAATGTAAATCATGTTTCACCTCATTGCTATGTACACTGGTCCAACGTATAGGGAAACAGAGAGGCAGCGCATTGAGGCCACCAACCCAACAAGGTTGTTGGTGCATTTTGTAGCCGGCACCTGGAGGGTTGGAGGCATTCTGGTTCTATCCAGGGCATCTGAAGATGCCCTCCTGAAGGGCAGTGGGCAGTTGGAGGGAGTGTTCTTTTCCAATGGCATCAAGTCAGCTCGCAGCTCACAACAATGATAAGTGCACTGTACAAAGTGCAGGGAAGCAGAAAGGCGATATGTTGAGGCCACCAAACCCAACCCCAGGCGGCCTCTAGTGCGCTGTGTGGCCGGCACCTGGAGGATAGGGGGCATTCTAGCCTTGTAAGGGCCTTTGGGAATGCATATTTGAAGGGTCATGGGCAGCTTGAGGGTGTTTTCTTGTCAATGGCATCAAGACAATTTGCATCTCACAACATTGATAGATGACCTTTCTGTGCAGGGGAACAGAAAGGCGACGTATTGAGGCCACCAAACCCAACCCCAGGCGGCCTTTGGTGCGCTGTGTGGCCGGCACCTGGAGGATCGGGGGCATTCTAGCCTTGTCAAGGGCCTTTGGGGATGCCTATCTGAAGGGCAGTGGGCAGCTTGAGGTTGTTTTCTTTGCAATGGCATCAAGGGAATTTGCATCTCACAACATTGATAGATGACCTTTTCGTGCAGGGAAACAGAAAGGCAACGTATTGAGGCCACCAATCCCAACCCCAAGAGGCCCTTGGTACGCTATGTAGCTGGCACTTGGAGGGTTGGAGGCATTCTGGCACTCTCTAGGGCATTTGGCGATGCCTATCTGAAGGGCAGTGGGCAGTTTGAGGGAGTCGCAGCGGGCAGTGATGGTTATGGCAGTGGGTTCGGCGTCATTGCTGACCCTTACGTCAATTTGACCCAGCTATCAAGTACGCTTGCCATGACTCTTAACCCTAACCAGTGATGAAGAGTCCAGACTTTCACAAGTGATGGTAACAGCAATTGATTTGGCATCATTGCTGACCCCTGTCTTACCCTGACCCAGCTATCAAGTATGCCTGCTACGCCTTTGCTTCTGACGGTACCACAACCTAGGTATCAAGTATGCCTGAAATGCCTCTGCACTTCAACTGCAACGCTGTCCTGCTCTCGAGGGCGTTGCAGCTGGCAGTGATGGCTGGGCATCAGATTTGGCATCATTGCTGACCCCTACACTACCCTGACTCAGCTATCACATATGCCCGCCACGCCTCTGATCATCAAAAGCAATGCTACCCTGCCACAGCAATCAAGTGCACCCGCCATACCCTGGTGTGTCAGTAGCATTCAGTAGCATAATGTGCCACGATCTGCTTCTCATCTCCAGCTCAAACCCATTCAACCTACTGGACATTGATGCTATGAAGTTGAGATAGGTGGGTTGCAGAGATGATTGGCACAAGGCCTCGAAATAAGCATGACTAGTGTTTGGCGGTCCTAGGCTACATCAGCAAAAGTGTTGCTGAGTTTTGTAAGGCTTCTTGAATACAGGGGAGGACACCTGGGTGATTGTAGCCAGTGACGGCCTCTTTGAAAATGACATCAGAGGCGGTGGCGGTGGTCTCGAGAACCAAGAGATTGTCGACTTGTGTCTCAAAAGCAAAGAAAGCACAAGCGCAAGGCAGTTAGCCAGAGAATTGGTGGAAGCTGCAGTCAAAGCTGGGACCACTGACGATGTGTCTGTTGCCTTGTTCAGATTGTCGCTATAGAGCTCTTCATTTGACGGTATTGACAGTGTTATCTGATAGAGTAAAGTTTGCCGTGACGCAAAGCAAGCGCTGCAATGTGTCACTTTCAGCTCAGGGCGTGTCCATCTCCAAGAGTAAAGTTGGCAGCTCTAGCTACAGGCTCTCAGGCGTTCTTTTGCAGCCAGCAACCTGATGAGTTTTGACTGAGGTTCAACTGTGAAAAATAGAGTTGGCTGTGACCAGGTTTTGCGTGAATTTGATGAAGTGATGTCAATGATGGCACTTCATAACCCATTGACTTCGAGCTTCTTGATGTAACAGTTCTGGTTGACCACTCTAATCTGCGAAGCGCGAGACCAACAGTCTTTCTGCACCAGGTGCTGCAGGTCCTGCAGTCTTCAGCAAGCGACGTTTCTACCAACAGTCAGTGCCTGACCATGCACGTGCCAAAATTTCCCAGGCTTATGGACTTGCATGAGCGTTATGGCTTAGTCACGTCGTTCAACCAGCAAGGACGTCGGACGCAGCTGCCACAGCGCACCGATCTGCGACGGGCTTCTCGCAAAGCGCACCCACGCTCGTCATCCATTTCTAGCAGAGCGCTTGCCGCCCGTTTCCGGTCAAGATGCGGCATGCTGCTTACCACGCGTGCGTACTGATCTGCTTGGCGTCGTGGGCTTTGGTCGCAAACGCACAGCAAAGTGAGTTGCATGCATAATCGCGAGCTTGGGATTCAGATCTGACGTAACGATGTTGCAGCATGCCTGCTGACCGACTCTGTCACTCGCACTGCTGCAGACCTAGACTGGGCCGGTGACTACAGCACATACGCAAGACAAGACCCAGTGGGATTTGTCACATTGCTTGGCAACATGCCGGTGGAGGTTTGTACCTGTGGTGAATCAACTCAGCGTACTACTGTCCACGCACGGTGTCAGCTTGCTCAGGATTAGTTGTGCTGTGCAGGAGCAACAAGCTTTCTTGATGTTAGTAGGCGCTACGCTGCAAGAGAAAAAGCATCTGGTATGGTTTTGCAAGTGACATTAGCGACCATTTTACTTGGCACCAAGGAGTGTACGGCTCATTGACAAAGTGCTTCTGCAGGCTTGCAATCCCTTTGGAGGTGCAGAGTCATGCATGACTCTGCCATCGAATTCTCCATTTGCACAGACCTGCCCTGGACATGATTTGCAGGTATGCTAGCATGTACATGATTTGCACAGCTCATTTGCAGAGGAGCTTTCTTGCTACATTTTGCGATTTATGATTGCTGCGCTGTCAAATTGGCACATTACAGGACATAGTGTGCAAAGGCCAGTGCAGAAACAAGCCTCAATTGCAAGATGCACTAACCGCGTAGACTGCACTTGACCAGAATTGAGTGTTTCTGGCACGTGAAACATGTCACAGCCAGAGTTTGTCAATGTCAACCTCAACTTTCAGGGTACAATGCGGTGCGTTTGCAAATTCATGCAGTCCTCTCCAGTCAAGTTGTCTGACCTTCAACAGTTGAACATCAGGTGTCCATATTGCGACGCTCAAGACAAGCCTGCCTGGCGAGATAGGACTTAAGCCACACATACCTAGAAGTATATGCTGAAACTCTTTTTTTTTGTGGTGTATATCTCCAAACTACTCAAGACCCGTTCCGCTAAATTATTGGTTCTGAATTCCATGTGTGACGCAAAAGAAAAGACAAAATGTCTGTACGGGTTAAATTGTTATCTACAAGGCATCTCCAGTCAAAATACTAAACTCTTCTGTGAAGTGTCGTCAGCGTTTGACATGCTTGTCAGGTGGACTGTTGTTGTGACAGAGGTAGGTGAAGGAGCAGAAACAAGCCCCATGTTGTGAAGTCTTTCTCACCCAGCTTATACATACCACAAGAAAGTGTTGTGTCATTAGCATCTGCCATGCTTGGCAGGTGGACTGTGCCTATCACTCAGAATACTCAACAAAGGATTACTCAACAAAGGCGGGCATGTGTGCATGTTTTCGCAATTTGGCAATCATGCAACAGACCGTGCGTCCAAGCATACATCTGTGCGCAATAATAGCATCTGCCCTTTTTGGCAGGTGGACTGTGCCTACTACTCAGATGACTTGCAAGAGGTTAGCCTGGACCCTGGCAAGGAGTTGAAGGACCTTCTGAAGTCACGAGGCATGAGCAACCTGGCAGGATCGTGCCCTGAGTGCTTTGAAAACCTGAAGAAGCTGGTGAGCACCTTGCTGCATATCTGCGCTGTACGGTATTGTATTCTGTGGTACTTACAAAATCTTGTCTGTTTTGGACTTAACATTGGCTCGTTTTGTTATAAACACAGACTCATCATCAGATAATGGTGACTTCTTGTGTGAACAACTTTATTGACACGTCATCCTTTCCAACGCTCCAGTTTGTGAAGCAGGACGGCATTTGCTGTCAAAGTCATCATGCTGTCATGCTCACTGCCAGGTGATTGTGAAGTCAACTGTCTGACAAGAACATGCGAGTGGTAAGTCTTCGTGTCAGTGAAGGCACTCTTGTCGCAGCCAGCCTCATAACAGCTGATGTGGGCTGTAGTGTGCCTAAACCATTCCCAAGTGTGCCACTGATCAGCAGGACCTAGTGGGGTAGCTTCTGCTCGATGTACAAGTACACTATAGACAGTCAATTGCTTCTGTACATAAATACCCAGCTGGGCCCCTTGAGTCTCCCTAGCATGTGTCGTAGTGGAATGAGTGACAATATACCAGACTTTTAGTAACAACCGCACAAAAGCGTGATGCAGTGGTGTGCACTAACCATTTTCAAGTGTGGCACTGGTCAGCAGGACCTAGTGGGGTTGCTTCTGCCCGATGTATCAGTACACTATAGACGGTCAATTGCTTCTGTACATAAATACCCAGCTGGGGCCCTTGAGTCTTCCTAGCATGTGTCGCATTGGAATGAGTGACGACATACCACACTTTTGAGTAACAACTGCATGAACGTGTGATGCATTGGTGTGCACAGACCATTTCCAAATGTGCCACTTATCAGCAGGGCCTAGTGGGGTTGCTTCTGCCCAATGTATCATTACACTGTAGACAGTAAACTGCTCCTTTACATACCTAGCTGGGGCCCTTGAGTCTCCCTAGCATGAGCCGTAGTGGAATGAGTGACAATGTACCAGACTTGTCTGTACCAACTGCACAAAAGTGTGATGCAGTGGTGTGCACAGACCTTTCTGAAGTGCAGCACTGATCAGCAGGACCTAGGGGGGTTGCTTCTGCCCTATGTACCAGTGTACTGTAGACAGTCAACTGCTCCTTTACATACCTAGCTGGCCCCCTGAGCCTGCCTAGCATGTATTTCATGAACTGAATGACATATGCCAGGCTTTCCAGTAACAACTGCACAAGTGTGGGTTGCAGTGGTGTGCCCAAACCATTCCCAAGTGCGGTACCTATCAGCAGAACCTGGTGGGTTTGCTTCTGCCTGCTGTGGCACAGGTGGCCACTGCACAAGCGACCGGACAGACTCAGGAAGAAGCTCTCAGCACTGTGTTGCCGCCTTTACTGGAGGTCTGCCTGCTTTACCTTCTTCTCCTTGACTTCTTGAATGCCACAGGGCTGACTGATCTACCGTTACAATTACTCATGCACCAGGCAACAGACAGACTCAGGAAGAAGCTCCCAGCACTGTGTTTGCTGCCTTTATTGTTGGTTCGCCCTTTTGACTTGTCAACAGGGCTGACCATTCTGCCATTGTGAAACATGCATGTGCACTCATTGGTGTTGCAGGCATTTGTAGCATTCATACACACCCTAGCCGCCGTCAATACTTAGCTGCAACATGCATTGCACCACAAGTCAATCTGAGCAGAAATTGGCAACTTTGAGCAGACCGCATTTGCTGCATGTTTGCACAGCTTTGCAGCGCAGATGGGATCTTTTGTGGGTTTCAGTCCTCCAGCATGGCCGGTTTCCTCGTCGGTAATGCTTTTACACCTGAGCGCAAAGAAAAGCACCGGCTGCATAATCAGACAAGCCTTGCTTATTTGCCTTCTGGTTTTTAGGCGTCAAGCATGGCGCTGCCGTGTCGGGAGATGTGCGAGGCTGTGATGTCAACATGTGCCTGTGGGAGAGATCAGACCCTTGGCAGCCTTTTAGACAAAGCCATGAGCGGTGCACTGGTAAGTCTTGCAACTAACATAACTATCACTCAGCTCTATCACTACACTTGAGTTAGGATGAGCTGCTCATCAGCAATCGTTTTGTTTACGTGGCAGCCTTCTAGACAAAGCCATGAGCGTTGCACTGCTAAGTCTGGCAACTAACAGAACTATCACGTAGCTCTGTCACTACACTCGAGTTAGGATGAGTCTCTCATCAGCAATCCCTTTGTTTACATGTCATCATGTGCCTGTGGGAGGGAGCAGACCCTTGGCAGCCTTCTAGACAAAACCATGAGCGATGCACTGGTAAGCCTTTCAACTAACAGAACTATTACTCAGCTCTGTCACTACACTTGAGGTAGGATGAGTTGCTCATCAGTAATCCCTTTGTTTACGTGCCATTATGTGCCTGTGGGAGAGAGCAGACCCTTGGCAGCCTTCTAGACAAAGCCATGAGCGGTGCACTGGTAGGTCTTGCAATCAACAGAAGTATTACTTAGCTCTGTCACCACACTTGTAGGATCAGTTGCTCATCAGCAATCCCTTTCTTTACATGTCATCATGTGCCTGTGGGAGAGAGCAGACCCTTGGCAGCCTTCTAGACAAAGCCATGAGCGGTGCACTGGTAAGTCTTGCAACTAACAGAAGTATTACTTAGCTCTGTCACTACACTTGAGTTAGGATGAGTTGCTCGTCAGCAACCCCTTTATGTACGTGTCATCATGTGCCTGTGGCAGAGAGCAACCTCCGAGCAGCCTGCTAGACAAAGCCATGAGTGGTGGGCTGGTGCGTGTCCATCAGTCATTCTTTTTGTTTAAGTGTGTCTGGTGCACCTACTAGCGTGCAGAGCCATCATGGCAGATTTGTTGCCCATTTGCTGCATTATAGGCTCTGCTAAGCAACAGGTGCAGGACCTGACAGCATTGTCTGACAAACTTGAAAACGCCTTTGGCAGTATGGCAGCAAGAATTGAGAGCAACACAAACTGTTAAGGGAACAATGTGGACACCACGTCTGATCTGAGGCATGCAATGGCCAGGATGCTGCAGCAGTTATTCATGTTGCAGGAGCACACATACTGACTCAGCACACTCACTTGGCCTGCTTCTGCGACTCTCCACAAGTCTTGCAGTTGCCCCAAAACTGTATGTCCTCACACGCGCGCATGCGTTGTGTCACGCAGGTCTAAACTGTGAGAAATGATAGCTGGGTCCCTGACGTTGGCACTGAAGTCATAGGCGGCACATGCATGGTGAAACCTGATGTTGGATTCCGTGCTGTGATATGATTCAATTCATGCACATTCTTGCTGTACCAGCCTGCTTCTCGATCCCTCTTCAATGCCTGGTCACACCACACTTGTTAAGCCCAATTCTTTGTTGTTGCAGCCAGACCAGCTGTCAAAGGGCTTCACCACCCAGGCCCTTGATAGTGGATGTGCAGACCCTTTGTTTCTCAAATCTACAGATAGCTGGACCTGTTTTCACTTGAGATTCACTTAAAGCCAAATGCTTGCCATGATGCGGCAGCCAACTCAGCAGTTCCCAGAGGGTTTCAGCAAACAGGTCTTTGGCAGCATGTATGAGCACCCGCTGTGATCCCTGTACGCCCTCCGCAACACTGATGACTTCTCAGGCTAGTGCGACAGCCTGGCAACACACTGCACCAGGAATGCCAAATGGTCTGCTAACTTACTTGTTGTCATTGCAGCCAAACCAGCAGCTGCCAGAGGGCTTCGGCAACCAGGTCTTTGGCAGCGTGTATGAGCAGCCTCTGTGCTCCCTGTAAGCCCGTCGCAGCGATGACGAGCTCTCAGGCTGGTGCGACAACCTGCCCATGCACTGCACCAGGAAGGTCACTTGGTCTGTTTAGTTATTTGTTGTTGCTGCAGCCAGATCAGCAGCTACCAGAGGGCTTCAGCAACCAGGTCTTTGGCAGCGTGTATGAGCAGCCTCTGTGCTCCCTGTATGCTAGCCGCAGCGATGACGAGTTCTCAGGCCAGTGCGACACCCTGCCCACACACTGCACCAGGAATGCCACATGGTGTGCTGGTGACAGCAATCCAGATGCTGAAGCAGTTCAAGAGCTCATGGCGCTGCAATTCAGCAAGGTGCATCATCATATTTCTAACAGGCTTATTTACATTTATTTTGGTCTTGTCCATAGTCACTTACATGCTTTCTTTTTGGCTGGAACGATTTGAACCATGAAATTGTTTCATTATGTACGTGCTTGCTTGTGAATTTGCACGACCCTGCTTGCTGCATAGAGAAGCAATAGGCTCTGAGACCAGTTGGTACCAACTAGTCGAAAAGCGTATGAGGGATGCTAGCCGCTTTTGCTCATCTTTCGAAGTGTCCGGCAGGTAAATCAAAGGGTTGCAGGCTGATGCGTAACAGCGGTACAGGCTGTATGTACATCTGGCTGATGTGTCAACGCAATGCAGGCTATGTTTGGGTGGCTGGGCAGCCATACTAATGGGCTGTTTGCCGACGAGGCGGCATTGCTAGATGCTGCTGACATGTCTGGTGAGAAGAGCATTGAGGATCAATATCTCAGAGGCTCAGGTAGGCCGCAACGCTGCAGTGACATACAGTGATTTCTTGATGCAATGACTGCATTTGCTGACAAGAAGTATATCAAGTTGTCACTACTCAGAAGTACCACTGCAGTCAGAACGCAGTGCTTGGTTTCTGCTCTCATCGTTGTTACATCAAGAATGTCATTATAGCGAGTGTCACTAAGTCAAGAAAACACCGTGCTCAGTTTGCGTGCACAGACTTTCAGAGCCAACAGCACATCCTAGCCCATGATGCAAAACAATTCAAACTAAAGGTGTTTTTGGTCCATCGACCTTGACTTATGCACCAAAGCACAAATGCTCTTTGTCATGCAGACTGCACCTGGCATTGCACAAGCAAGCATTGTGCATACTTGTTGACCCAAAGAGCTAAGACAGCATGCTGATTGCCGTAATTGGATGGAGATGCTTTGATGTAGAACATGACTTTGATGTCACCTATGCACGTTGTAGTCTGGCTCTGCCTCAATTCTACTGTGCATTTCTGTCATACTGCTGGTTGCTCAAATGCAGTCTATCAGCATTTGCACATGACACGCTCTTGTTGTGACGGCAATGATCAGCCGGCCCGACAAACAGAACATGGACTATACACACCTAGCACTTGTGCCAGCACATGTAATCATTTTTGTGATTACTGCAAAGCTTTTATGTCTCAAACAAGAACTGTGCCACACACACCTGTCTCACGTGCTACAACCTGATCATTGTTCTGTTGCATGCAGGTGTCAGCAAGTCTTCCAAGCACACCGCAGTAATCATTGGTGTGATGCTTGGTTTGGTGGCCACTGGGTGCACTGCAGCCCTGGCTTTTGTAGTCTACACAAGGCCAGAAATGGTAGCAGAAAGATTGCCATTCTTGTTTGGCAGGCGGCAAGGCACAGGGCTAGAGGCAGTTGACTACAGAGAACTGCAACAGCCCTCCGAGAGTGAAGGCTTGATACGATGAGCAAGCTGATGCTATGTGCATGTCGTTGCAGATTTCACAATGTCTGTGTGGAGCGCTGACATCGCTTTCAAGCATGTTGCGCTTGAAACATGACAACATGTTGTCTTCTGCTTTGTACCATCAGCATGACTTTCATTGGTGAATGCATGTGATCCACATGCGATGTCTGCAGCTTTAGGCGCTGCTGGAGTCTGTCGTTGTGTGTAGCGTAGGAGATAGCGACCATAGTCGTTAGTGTGTCAAAGGCATTTTCCGAGTAGCATGTTGCTTTTAAGGTTTGACTGCGAACACAGGCACAGTGTGCAGCACACTTTACCTTGCTGTCTTTTGTCAACTTGTTGGGTCCATTTAGATCATGAATGACAACGTCTGGACCCAAGCAAATTCATTGCTCTGAACAAGTTGGCAAGGAAGGCTTCGATGTCAGTCCACTATGAACTGAAGCACTGTAGCGGCACTGTGTGTGGTACAAGCGCTACATTGCATCAAAATCTACTTTGCGACTGTGTTCCAGGCTTAGCAGCCCTGCTTGCCTCTGCATTGCAAACCAGAAACCAAGCTACGCAGCAATTTGCGGCACCTGACACTGCATACTACAGTGACTTGATCTTACAATCTGACAGAAGTGATGGCTGACTTCGATTGTCGACACCGGACTAGAAGTTCGAAACGTTCATTGTGTTGTATGCAGCTGCTGCAGGCATAAGGCGTGCCAAGACAGCGTCGCGTCTGCCGCCACCCGCCTTGACCAGCGTTTCTACGGTGCTAAATTTAGCGTCAGCCTTGTCTGACGCCGTCACGGTCAACCCTCCAAGCGTGACTTTCAAAAATGTTGACATTAACCTTCTGCTTGCTTGCCCAGTACTTGGTCTATGCCTCCGTGCGCACTGGCAGAGCAGCTTGGTTGCAACTGTGACAGCCTAATCAGCTGATAGCTAACGCTGCTACGTATGACCAGCTGGTCCTGAGAAAGCTTGTTTACAGCATCACACACCGGCGTGCACTTGCTTTGCCTTTGATACAGAGCAGCAGTCATCATGGCACAGAAGAACAGACGTGCCAGGAAACTGCATTCCAAGCAGCAGAAGCGTGCTACGCTAGCTGTGCAATTAGGAGCTTCTACGGGCTCAAAAGGTCCCCTGGGTCAAGGAGTTGTCAACAACAACGAGGCGCCCAGGACTAGCTCTTCCACAGCGAACGTCGCTTCAGAGGCAGCGCAAGTTTTACGCGCATCGCTTGTAAACGCCTCAAGCGTGCCTAACAGCACTGTCAAGGCACCAGTCATGAGGTGAGTTGCACCAAGATCGTCCCGCACTTGAATTTTATCATCTGTAATTCTACTTTGTCCACAGGGGCTTGTGCTTGATGCATGAATATCTGACAGGCTGTGCAGCATTGATGCTTTGTCAGAATTAAAGATGCTGAGCTTGCAGTATGTACTTAATTTGCTCTTGGTTGCAGGTTTGTGAGCGAGGCAGAGCTGGCAAGCTTGAAGCAGCTGGCTAACACACCATGCTACTGGCCACCAAGTCCCGCTGATGGCAAGGTATAGCTCATGCAGACAACTTGACGTTCCCAACATGGTGTGCTGCAGTGTTCATTGATGGTTAATCAAACTTAGCAGGCATGCCTGCACTCCCCTTGAACTGCATGTTCTCAATTCTGCAGGCTATCTCCCTCACAGCCAGGTGTGGAGGATTCAAGACAATGAAAGAAGGGCAAGCTGTACGAGACGCCAACTGGAAGGATGTGGCAACACTGATTGTATGTGGAGCTGTTCAGGAGCCATACATTCTGCCTGCACCTCATCAAGGCACAGCTGCCGCAATGGCAATGGCTGTGCTGGCTGCAGTGGCAGATGGCCTTGAGTACCGGCCAGTAACGTGAGTCTTACTGCCTGTGCTGTTTGTCAGACTTACCCTCTTTTGCTGCAGACCACATCATGGCGGTGGGAAGCAGCGCTGCACAAACATGCATCTGTATGCCACTTGTACTAAGGCACGCACTTTGAGCTTGCCATGCAGAGATCATTGCCTTGCCAAACAAGCAAACCCTACGTTGTCTTGCATTCTTCACCAATGTATGTGAATCTTGCTGCTATGAGCATGAGTGTACCAAACAAGCCTGTCAGTGGGCTCACTTGCCTGCTGAAATAGTCAAGCATGCAAGCCCTGCAGATAGATGTCTCGCACACATGACAATGCTCTTGCATCTGCACTGAGCATCAACTTGGTATCTTGTGGCTACAGAGGCAGCATTGCAATCTTGTCGAAGATGGATAAGAGGATACCTTGCCACTTTCAGCCAAGTCTGAGGCCACTGCGCAACCAGCTATTGGAGATGGTGGGTACCTTCAACAATGGTGGTTTCCAGCAGTACGGGCACCTGCAAGCCCTCAAGCTGTCGGCCAGGCTCTACCTAGGATACCTGAAGGCCTTCCAGCTGCCATTGCCTCAGACTGTAGAAGAGGGTGTCCTCGGCTTGGTCAGGTTCTTAGCACACGATGAGGGCGACCGCCCTGTTGTCCCTGCCAGACCAGAGGTTACAGTCACTACTGAGCTGGTTGTCAACCCCACAGTTGCAGTGCTTGTCAAGCAGAGGGGTCACCAGGCCTTCCATGTCAACATGTCTCCTGGTAAGCACTTGTGATATCAACAGCAATGATTGTTTGTGTGCCCATTCAGGAACATGTTGCATTGCTCGTCACCTGCGCAAAGAGCAACAAGTTGCATTGCCTGTCATGCAGCTTGTTCGCAACAAAAAGCAACCTGGCATAGTACAAAGTTGATTTGACACATGTTGAAGCTGACAACATGGTAGTGCAGCTGTCTGTGGAGGCATATTGTATGCTCTGTGTGACATTATGCAATAAGTTAGTGTATGCAACTTTATTTGACACACAGATTTTGTGTAAAACATGGCAAACCAGAAACAAGTCTTGGCTTATGACCCTTTTTGCGTTGACTGAAAGTGCTTTTTGCTTTTGTGCAGTGGCTACTTCCCTGCACACCCCAGCAGAACTCAAGGCAATGATCGACATTCAGCATTTGATGACCCCTGTCAGTCAAATGGCAGCAATCCCTGCACCAAAGGGATCCATCACCACAGTCTCTAGCAGCGCCTTCAGTGATTCTCTCCAGTGGGCAGCATTTGTTGCAGCAGGCTCCAGGAATGTCATTGAACGCCCTTCAGATGCTTTGAACAGTCCCTTGGCAATCATCTCTGCACCTGAGGGACACAACAGCATCATCCCTATCAGCGCTTGTAGCAAGTTCAATGCCATGGACATCAACGCAATCTTGGACTCCCCTCTGCGCCTTGCTCTTGGTGACTCATATATCTCAGCACTGAAGGGAGCCCAACAGGCAGCAGGTGCTTTGGTGCCTGGACACAGCATTCTAGCTTCGGCAAGTGGAAGCCTATCAACTTCAAGCTTTGACTCCACACTTCCCCTTGCCTTTGTGGCAGATGCCAAGCCAGAATGCTACTTCACAGTAAAGATTGCCTTCAGTGCCACCATCATGTCTGCCTTGAACAGTGCTGTTCTTGTGGGCTTTGCGTCACTGGCCGTGCGCATTACCATCATCTCCAAGACTGGGTGCATCAGCATTACATGGCTGTGTGCTTGGTGTGCGGTGTGGCATAGAATGCCCACAGCAGCTGTGGGCTCTGAAGCTGCCCTAATGCTGAGCTGTGGCAAAGTCCACACTGCTTTGCAGTGGAGTGTGAGGCTTGTCGCTCTGCTTGCAAGAGGTGAGTTGCCATACTCAGCTGAATTTGCATGCTGTTGTGTCATGCATGGCTCAAATCAATGCCACTGTTGCATGTGCAGAAGTATACTTGAGCAGTCTGAGCTCATGGCATGCTGTGAAAATGTGTAATTCAATCCTTCTTTGAGTGACCTTGCGTTCTATAGCAGAAGAGTCAGTTGGCATTCGCGACATGCAAATTGGTGATAGTCAGACATATTGCATGGCTCTGTGACAACTACTTGTGCATGAAACAACAGCATGCGCTCCAATCAAGTGTATCTGCCAAGTATGGATGAACTGACCTTCTGGGCAACTGCAGGGGATGGCATCATTGTTCTGAATGGTCAAGTCAACATTAGAGTCCTGATGCACAGCGCCCCTGCAGAGGCAGTAGATGGGTTCACACTGCTGCCCTTCTTTGGCCCAAGGTGTGCATCCTAGCACAAATTTACTAGTGCATATTTCATGGCCGGGTCCTCGGGAACTGCCATATCTCAGTGCTGAAATCAGATTTGATGCTCATGCTGCTGACATGCGACAGCTTTGACTGAATCTTTGGCTAAGCTCTACGCATAACTACTCCTGCGATGTCTCTTGCCCCGCATGTTGTGCCCACAATGCTGCTATTGACTGCACTTCCATGAAGCTCTTTGCATTCGCTCAGGGCATCAAGATGAATAAGGTCATCATGATAATGACAGCTAACCTGAAGCATTTTCTTCCCGCAGGATTGCATACTTTGGAGAGCAAACCTCATCAATGTTGCAGCCACACCAGGCCCCCTACCTTCCACTTGGTGTCCCCTTCTGCCAGAGTGTCTTCAGTGACCCATTCCTTGGCCCAGACGCCCTCCCTATTGCACACTCCACTTTCACTTGGGAAACAGCCTTGGACCCTGTTGTCCGCCCAGGCTTCTACCTCACTGCACCTGCCAGCATTCCTGACACCGCCCCACTCCTCACCCGCCCCAACCCCTATGCCCAACCCCGCCCTACCCCCCGCCTCACCCTTGACTCTATCCCATACCCCACCCCCCAATCCCCCTTCTCCTCCACCTTCAACTGTGACTCGTACCCGTACCTGGAGCGTGCCTTTGTGAGCAAGCCTTCTGCCGCCTTTGGCATGGACAGTGTGATCCAGCGATCACTGGCTCCAAAGTCATGTGTGATCAACTTTGGCCCGTCAGTCACTTCTTTCAACATCAAGGGCAATGCTTCAAAAGCGACAGGCTGGCATGAGCTACGCACTGGGATTGTGCAAAGTGGCCTTGACTCAACCAGCAGACCCTTCAGCAGCGCAACCAATGCAGCACTGGGGGCCGTGATGGCATACAGCCAGGCATCAATCGGTGAGCTGTGCTTGCTTGATCCTGCTGCATTCCTAGAGTTGTACCGGGTTGTGAAAACACTTTGCAACGGGCACCACATGGACTGCCTGTGCAGCATGCCGCATTGTACTGTGCATTGTGTATTGTGCATCGTGTTGTATGTAGCATAATTGTAGCTTTGCACACACTACAGTGACCTCTCTCTGAATCGACTGCTTTGGTCACAAAGCAAATTGTCTTTACATCAGATTGATGTTAGTCAGAAGAACCAGTGCAGTCAGCATACAGAGATTGGTTCCCAATTGCACTGTCCTTAAACCAGGAATGTGTTCGCATCAAGTGTCCTTACACAAAGGGAAGTTAGTGTATAGGCATCAAAATTTGCAGCGCTGGTGCATGAAGAGCTGGTATCAAATGAGCTTCCTCACAGCTCAGTTTACAGAGCATTCATAAGGCATGCCTGCATTGTTCCAGGCTTACACATCCTTATATACAGCATGTCTCACACTGGCTCCCACATATGCTGTGCCACAGCTCTGCAGCATATCATTGCTACCTACGCTGTGCAGACATCAGCACATTGCTGCATGCTGCATGAGCTGGACTTCACATGCTGCTGCAGGTTCCCTGTACCAATCTGTCTCACAGAGATTGCTGCAAATTGCTGTCCTGCAGCAATCGCAGGCCCCAATGCGCTTGAAGACAAGCCCCGTCTTGAGTTGCAGGTCAGCAGAGCATTGTGTGCATTTCTGCTTGTGAAGCCATTTGTTAACAACTTTCACATCATGTGACATCTTTGTTGAAAGGTTGGCATGCGACTTGGGCCAGGATACAAGTGACATTTGGGATGATGCAGAAAATCTCTGTTGTGCTTTACGTGTCATAACAGCGCTGACTTGTGCAAGTGTTTCCAGCATAATGAAAACGCTTGCAGGCGTGCCAACAGCCCAGGAACGACTCATCTTTGATTTGCACCATACTGCACAGGCATCCGAGTCATACAGATCAGCTTACAGGTTGACCTTGTCTGCATGCATAGACAAAAAGCCTGTTTTCTGTATGTGCAGGCCTGCAAACAGCGCCTTTAAAACAGTCACGCCACAGACAGCGCCCTCGCCATTGGCGCTGCTGGGTTCAGCTCAGGCTTCAGACAATTGCTACCTGCCGCGGTTGCTGAATGCAGACATGATCATGTCATCGCCTTTCCAAATGGCCAGCAACAGTGCATCAGGGACTGTGTCATTCAGCTCCTGTCAGAGCCTGATCCCAAGCATACTACTTGACACAGGCAGCACCGTCGACCATGCACTGGCTGTGACATTCACTTTCAGTGGCCAGTCGCTCGTCATATCAGCCAGTGGCCAGCAGAGGGTGCCGCTTCCAATAGACACCCTATTTTTGCGTAGCATTCACATAGACAAGTGCCAGACACTACTCAACCAGGCTGCAGAGCTGAGCGCAATGCCAGGCTTCAGCTTTGCATTATCAGATGCACCGTGCTCAATTCACACAATGGCCAATGCCAGACGAAACTTCCTGCCCAATTTGACCAGCCAGCAGCCGCAGCTTTGCCAGCAATTAGGTACGTGCCAATCCTTGAGCCAAATGTGTGATGTGTTCTTGTGCTTGAATGTTGCTGCATGATTAGCATGTTGTCTAAGTATGGCACTCCAGGGCTGCTGAAAACAGGTGCAAGTACTCATGTCTGCCTTTCACGCAGAGGCTATTGCATACTTGCTCATGTCAAAGTACATGCATGTGTGCATGCATACAGACAGCAGCAATGCTCATGTTCAATTTGGCATTATGTCTTGCAAGTCAAACAGCATGTTCAGCTGCATCATGCTCATTGGCGTTGATGCAACGCTTCTGTTTTCAGGTGCTGACTACCCCAGAGCAGATGCCGCTTCCTCAGACTGCATGGCCCATCAAGTGCTGCCAGAGGCTCACAGCACTGATCCAGCTCAGCAGTCAACTGACAGTGCACAGCAGTCTGAGGCTGACAGCAGTCACCTGCAGCGTGATGCCGTTGGCACTCAGCAGCAGCTTACAGACATGGGTAGTGAGCTGCAGCTTGAGTCAGCTGGCCTGGAGCAGTATCCAGAGCGTGCATATGACCAGGAGCAGCATCACAGTGCTGGCGGTCAACAGCAGGTTGAAGACATCAGCAAGGAGGATCTGTCAGAAGTTGATGGGGTTCAGCAGTTCCCTGAGAGAGCCTTCATTCAATCTGTGCCAGCTGATGACCTGGCTCTGATGCTGCTCACAGACACTGCCGTGTCAAACCCTGACACCAGGTAAGATCTAATGCACTGCTTGAGTAGCGCCTGTCATGTTTGCTTGCATGCAACTCCACATGCAGTTTGTGTGCACAGAGTGGTACGGCTGAAGGGGTTGTGTAGTACAACTGCAGGTTTTGATATAAATGCAACTTTTGGGTGCTTGCATCAGCATTGGCTTGATGAAACACTATGAACAAGACATGGATGACAGGGCTCAGTAATGGTGTGTATAGCGTGTGTATACAATACATAGAGGTCTGTTATTGCTGGTGCAGGAGGAGGAAATGCTTTGTCAAGCGTGTGCTGGCTGGTGGTAAGGCTAAGATGTCCAGCTTTGGAGCTAGTGTGTGCCGCAGTGCGGGCCGCAGGCTCACACGCCTGTTTTGCCACTGACTGCCATAATGTAAGTTGCTCCATGTGATGGAAGATCTGATCAACATGCACTGCCTCATGCAGCACTGATTGGGTACAGCAGGACTGATGTTGCTCTGATGCTGTGTGTCACAGCATCACAATTGTCTGCTTGCATTATAGCACAGAAATGTTGGGTGTGAAAGTGCTCGCCTGGTTGCTGTTCATGCACAATGACGTTAGCTGGTTTTGCGTTTGCCACTTCTCCAATTGCAATACCTTGTTGCGCTGATAATTCAAATCACGCAATTTCCTGATTTCTGATACTTGGTGGACGTACAATCCTGAATTGAATTCTATGCAGTGTGGGCACAGCAGCAGCAGCAGCAGCAGCAGCAGCTGCTGTGTTGAACACTCCATGTCTTCTGTGTGTGTATCCAGTTTGCCCTCGTCCGTCTGATTACTTGTCCTTGTGCTGTAGGGCACCTCCCCAGCAGAAGCAGACCTACTGTACACCAATGTAGGCAGAGGCATCATTGCCCACAGCTAAGGCAAACAGAGTCCAGGCCGGCCTGGTTGGACCTGTCGCCTACAGCTAGCTGAATCAGATAGAGGCAGACACATGCAATGAACTAACTAAGCCAAGCCAAACCATGCCAGAGCCAAGCCAATCAGGACCTACACCTGAAAGCTTGAGCCAATAGTTGCAGATATCAAAACCATGCCAGACGCGACCAAATGCCAATAGCCCTCAAGGCACTTCAGACCAGCCCAAGTCCCTGGACTCCAAAGACTGTCAACTCCCTTCCAAAGGAGATCAAAAACTTTACAGCTGGCACAGCCAGAACAAAAGCCAGAGCTGATCACACAGCTCCACATGGCTGTCAAGATAGCTTCAGATAGCAGTCCAAGCAGCTCAAAACAGCTGCATGACCATCAATGCAATAAACAGTATGCAAGTCTTTCCAGCAAAGCAGACAGGACCCAGGCTTAATGGCTTGGATCAGTCAGCTATGCCCCCAGTGAAGCTTACCCCCTACATCTCCTTGGCATAAGGAGGAAAGTACAGACTTGACAGCTGAGACTTTCAACTTCAGCTGTAAAAGCCAGACCATGAGCCAGAGCTCAGCAACACAGCTCCGAATGGTCCCAGGGCAGCTTCAACATGCCCTCACAGCAGCTCGGCACAGCTGCACGACATGCAATGCAATGAACAGTACTCACATCACCCCAGTACAGCAGACATCATCTAGGCTAAACAGCCAGGATCAGTCAGATAGACTCCCAATGAAGCACATGTATTACATCTCAACAGCACATACCACGGCTGCTTACGCTTCTTGTATCAGCAGGCACACAGCAGCATGGCACAGCTCTGACTATTGTAGACCAGGGCATCTGCTGACGCTGCCCAGCAGTGACTGCAGCATGTGGCAGCAGGATGCCCCTGATTATGCATTCAGCTCATGCAGGCACGTACGTACAGCCTGCTTGCAGTGCTTCATAGATCTGGCACCTATAGTGAGGCTGCACATCTGTGAACATGTCACCAGCAAGGCAGCAGCAGGCATAGTTTGACAGCACCTCTGGCTGTCCACGTCTGGCTGCTTGCCAAGGAGCAGTGATGTTTGTCCTGCACCCAGGCAGCAGCAGCAGGCATAGTCGACAGCTTCTATGGCTGTTTATGCCTGCCTGCTTGCTACAGAGGAGAGTCATCTCAGTCCTGCACCCAAGCAGCAGCAGGCATAGTTGACAGCACCTCTGTCTGTTCATGCCTGGCTGCTTGCCACAGAGGAGAGTGATCTTGGTCCTGCATCGAGGCAGCAGCAGGCATAGTTGACAACAGCTATGGCTGTTCATGCCTGGCTGCTTGCCATAGAGATGCGATCTTTGTCTCAAACCCAGGCAACGGCAGGCATAGTGGACAGCACCTTTGGCTGTACATTCTCGGCTGTTTGCCACAGAGGAGAGTGATCTTGGTCCTGCACCCAGGAATGATCTTCATCCTGCATTCAGGCAGCAGCAGGCATAGTCAACAGCACCTATGGCTGTTCATGTCTGGCTGCTTGCCACAGAGGAGAGTGATCTTGGTCCTGCACCCAGGCAGCAACAGGCATAGTTGACAACACCTCTGGCTGTCCATGCTTGGCTGCTTGCCATGGAGCAATGATCTTGGTCCTGAACAGCTACGCATGCCTCAGAAAGCGCCCAAGGCGGCCCGTGCATTGTGCTGTTGCTACATTGGCTGGATCAAGACGGACTCCTTGGTGCTTGGTGACAGCAGCTCCTGTATCAGCAGTCAGATGCTCAGCAACAGACTGGGCTGTGATACATTGAAACAGGTAAGCAAAATGATCTCCATGCAAACTCTGCAGTCACATCAACTCGGCACACCTGCTGTATGACTGACACTAGACATGCTGATTGTTGCTCGTCACACAAGTCATGCCTTCCACCAAAAGAGGCTGGCGGGCAATTCAGGATGTGACAACTGTTGTGTTCATCACTGCATGCTTTCCAAGCAGCCAAGACTGATTAATAGATTGCCGGAATGGCATCTTAACCCAACAGTGTTGCTTGCAGGACCATGTCAGTCCTGTCAGTCCTGCCTATCTGCCAGCAGAGTTGATGACCATAATCAGAGGAGCCAGTAGTAACGATAGAATCTGCGCCAGTTGTGCGCCTCATGACATGATCCCTACCTCAGCTGCTCATGCTGTGAGAGGGTTTGGGGGTGCAGCTGAGCACAGCAGTGCTTATGCTGCGTCACAAGATGCATTTAGCCACAGTTGATGATGATTCCTAAGGTGAGTACATGCTGATTGTGAATGTCTGGCCTGCACACGGTTGAGCAGATCTTGCCCACTATGCTGCTCACAATAGCCAATGCCCAACATGATGAAGCAAGCTTGATTCTGCTATCGAATATGGGTGGGGCTATAACATTGGCCAAGCACAGTGTGAAAGTCGTCTGAGCATAGGCAGAGCCATGCTTCATGCTACAATGTTCATTTTAGCTGAACCTTGCTTTGTTTGCTGCAGGTGTTGGCCAGTCAGCTTTGTCAGACACGAGTATGCCAGCAGCAGCAGTAGCTGCTATGCCTTGAACTTCTGCTGCAGCCAAATTAACTCTTGCAAATGGATGGATACTTGTGTTGCCTTTGATGCTTCTATGGTTCTGCATTCGCTTTGCTTTTCTATCACACCAGCTGCATTGCAACCTCAATGAGACTCTCAGTGCAACAGCCACCCTGATTTGTAGTAAATGGACCTTGATGTGTTGCCTTGTGAAAAGCAAACACTGGATACCAAAAGGCCAGATCAGTGCAACTTGCTGCATGTTGCACAGACATTACATTTAAGCAGATTGCCAAGCAACCTTTTCCATCACTCCAGACTGGGCTTGAAGGGACTTCCCCTCAGCATGCGCACGCCGTACACGGATAGCGTATTCTTCACTTTCGACTCCGGTTTTCGAAAGCAAAGCTTTGCAGTGTCGCCAAGGCATGAGCACGCGTCAGCGCTTGACAGCAAAGCTCTGTCTCAGCAGCAGCGATGCCGCCAGCGCAGACGCTTGAGGAGGTGCTGCCCAAGGCTGGCCTTGTCGTATCAGAGAAGGGTCAACTGACCGAAGTACTTTGCAAGCCTAAAATATTGCCGCTGAAGTCAGTGACGCTTCAGCAGATCGAAAGCATGGAGGCAAGACTTGATTGATAAGACCATCTGCACGCACAGGCCAGTGATCACCAATTGACACGATCTATTTCTGTACAGGCGCGCGTGCAGCAGGCACAGGATAAACGAGCAACAACAGCCCGCGCGAAGGCACAGGGTAGCTGACGGTAGCAGCTATACGCTTGCTGTGCTGCACCTGAACCCCCACATGTAGCAAGAAGTAGCTACAGCGTGCGCTTGTCGATCACAATTATACCTGAGCCTGCAGCTTGCAGACCATAACATAGATCAAAACTATGGTGCTGCATCGTCTAGCATCAATTTACACTCCTAGCTACTCATTGGCCTGCCAGCCTTGTAGCAAGGACCTGAGTGCTCAAGGCATATGCATCATGATGCGTGTACTGAATTGCCAGATGCTGATTGCATGCACATGTCCAGCATGCACGGCCATATGGATGATTGCATGATCCGCAGCTGGTTGCCATGACAAACTTGTAGTTGCAGCCAAGGGCATCCAGGCATTTATACAGCATGTCAGATATAACAGGAACCACAGCAGGTTGTTTTCATGCTGAGAGATCAGCTTTATTCATTCTTTTGACAAATACAAGCATTCCAGAGCATTCAGAACTGCAATGATGTCCATAGTCAGTGACGCCTGTGGACAGCGTGTCAGGTCTGCCTTAACTACTACTTGCACTCGTGACTGCAGTATGTCTTGCTTGTCAACAAGCAAAGGCCAAAACAGCCTTGAGCGACGCTTTGGGACCTACAGCAACAGGCAAACCTTAAAGCACAAGCAGTGCAATCAGGACCAGCTGAATTGCAGGTAATTTGCCTTCTGTTTGAGCTATTTCAACAGTATCTGGAAAGGTTTGGTGTGCATGAATGCTAGCCCAAGTGTATGGCCTGTCAAGCATTGGTCTGGCTTCACAAAGGAATATCTTTCACAGAAAGTGCCCTTTGATGTCCTCTGAGAGATGTGCTTGGCAACTTCAGTTGGTACTCTTGATGACACAATCCTCTGTAGCTACACGGAGCGTGAACAGGCGCAAACTTGTAAATAAGGTATGAAATTGTTGACCAGCTCGTACACATCAATGGGCCATCATTGAAAACACTGTATTATGATGACCAAAGGGATGCTGACAAGCTGCATGGTGGTCTGAACACAGTCTGGAGAAAGAGTGCTGTGCTGAAACACACACTCTCAAAATGTTAAGGTTAGGAGCTATGCAGCAAGTTCTAGGCATTTGGTGGCACAATGCCATCCTGCTTTGGAGGCTGCCAGAACTGCATCTTCACCCAATTCCTCTTTCCAGGGTTATACCATGAGCCCTTTGGAAAGTACCCATCAGGTCCACCAGATTTGCAGGGCTTCTGCTTGAGATGGTACACTGGCCGCTTGAAGTCTTTCTGCACAGACAGAGACCACATCTTAGCTGGCCGCACTCTTAGCAAAGTCTGACATAAAGGTAGCCAAGCAACATCTGAACTGGTCGCATTCTTAGCAAAGTCAATATGACACAAAAGCAAAACAGCAACATCTTAGTTTATCGCACTTCCAGCAACGTCTAGATGACATGAAAGCAACCAAGCAACATCTTAGCTGGCCGCATTCTCAGCGAAAGCTACATGACATAAAAGCAAACAAGCAGCATGTAAGACTCAACAGATGACATAAAGGCAAACAAGCAATCAAACTTACATGTGAGGGTGGGACATCATACAAAGAGTGTAGCCAGCCTGCAACCAGTCATATATACTGATAGTCAGTTTTGCACCTTGATATGTTCTGTGTCAGCTTGCAGAGGACAGGCAGAAACTGATTGTACCGTGCCAATCTGGACAGACTGTGGTAGCCTCTTGTCCCAGAGGCCAGCTGAGGTCCTTGTAGACTACCCACCTGTGCCTGCCTGCAAGTTCAGCGGCATAAACCTGTCAACACAGCTGCAGTAGAGCAGAACCTCCTTGGGTGGCTTTAACATCAAGCAACAACTCTCCTACGCACCAGCCTGATTGTCTCTGTTCTCGTAGTATCGATTGCCTAGCTCATCCTCGCCAATGAAGTTTCCTGAGGGGCCGTGTATGAGCATCGTCTCACTGCAACAACGATATGGCTTCAAGGTGCAACAAGCACTGGCACTGCTTTGTTGAGCAGCGTTCTGGACGCTCACGCAATTGTTCCATCGTAGACTGCCCTCCACCCTCCGGACTTGACTGCCTCCCACAGTGAGGGCTTGCGGTAGGCCTCTTTGAGGAATTTCACCAAAGACATGGGCCGCCCAGGTTATTCGGACTGCTGCCAGGCCCAAGCTCTGTTCTTTCGGTGCTGGTCGATGAGCGAGACACACAAAACTACAAGCACGCCTCGCACGCCCTCAGCGGCAACGACGTACACTTATGATCAAGCCATGCATTGCAATGACTAAGCGGACCCGCCCTTGATCTGATATGGCCCCTGCTTTCTTGACTGCCTCAATCGGCATATGAACACAGCGCAGCGCAAGCATCCGGCTTTGCAACATGCAGAGATACTCTCGTGCAATGCAGTCTCTTGCTCTTATGTGGAGTGGTGCAGCTGACCCTCTGCTTCACTGCCCCAGACAGCACGCACAGCTGCTCAACCTCACGTCGCTCCCTGCTTATGCGTGCGCCACACAGAACATGCAGCTGCGGACAAATGCTTCTGCGGCCACAGCGAGTTGCTGGCGATGCAGCAGCCAGCTGGATGGTGCCAGCTTGTTCTTCTGTTTACAGTGCAAGGCTATTTTGCCACCCGCTCCAGCACATAAGGACTTGTTCAGGGTCATGGGACTGTAAGTGGAAGTGAAGTTGTAAGTTGCAAAGTGCACAACAAAATCAGTTGCCATGCCAACATCAGATCAGCGCTGACCTCTGACAGAGCCTTTGAATGCAGTGCAGAACCAACTTTTAACCTTGATTTGCGCAAGCTTGAAGTGAGATATAAGCAGCTGCAGAAGGATTTGCATCCAGACAAATTTGGCAATCAAGAAAGCAAGGCTCAGGAGTTTTCAGCTGAGCAGTCGTCTTTGGTGAATCATGCATATGTCAAGCTAAAGTCACCCTTGCAAAGAGCGTTATACCTGGTGAGTCAACAGCTTGGTGACATGCGCTTTGCGCTGCTGTACATCACACTCATTGCACATCTGACAGCATCATTTGGAGCAAAATTGGATTGCGAAGTCTAACAAGTGCACTTGTTGACAGCTCACGTCCGAGCATGATGCTGCAAAGTAGCTGTTGCAATTGCAATGCTGGCTTCAGGCAGAGCTCGCTTGACTGATGCATATCAGCGCTCTGCCTTGCTGCCAATGATTGTTCTTACAAAAAGCAGAAGGCTGCTCAGCTTTTGCTGATCAAGTCTACAGCATTTCACAGTTCACCCCATGCATGCACCATGCAGCTTGAGACTAGGTGTCCAAAGCCTGGCAAATTAAATAATGCTGCCTTGCTGCCACTGATTGCCCCTTCAAGAGCAAGAGGTTGATCAGCTTTTGCTGGTCAAGTGTACAGCATGTCAAAGTCCACCCATGCATGCTAGTTAGGCTCAAATGCCTTGCTAGGTATGTGTAGTCACCAAGCGACTGTCGTTGAGCAACCTAGTCTGTACACGTGTGAGCCACTGCAGATGCACTGATCAACAATGTTATGCACCGTGCAGCTTGAGACTATGGGACAAGCTGTTCCAGAAGATGGTGGCACAATCAGTGATCCAGAGCTGCTGATGGAGGTCATGGAACAGCGGGAACTGGTGGAGGAGACAGATGATGCTGCAACTCTGCAAACAATGCTGGCAGAGAACAAGCTTCTTGAGAAGGCGACAACAGAGGTGATTGCTGCTGTGGTTGCTGTCTGCTCCTGGTGCACATGCATCCACCTATCATACTGATTGTCAGGCAATCTTTGACCAAGTCCTGATTCAGCAATTACCCAAAGCAGATGTCCTTCAGGTGTACCCCAGCAATTTTTTGAAATGTTGTCACTGCCCTGCAGAAATTGTCAGAGGCTTTCAGGGCTCATGACCTAGAAGCTGCAGAAAAGATCATCACTGACCTTCGCTACGTGACGCGGACTGGCGAGGCAATATCAAAAAAGCTACCTTGATTGTCCAACTGCCTTTCGTAGCTGCAAACATATTGCTTTCTGCTGTCAAAGTCAAGCAACGATCTTGAGGAGCTTCAGCATAGCATAGGCGTCACCTGCTGCAGTTCAAAGCTCTGCGGCTGTCTGCGTGTCTACACTGATTGCTGATACAACGTTGCAAAGCCTAGCCCAGGCCTGCCCGCACACCTCCCAGCAGTTGACTTGATTTTACCACACAACTAGCTTGGTCAGACTGCCGTGTGAGAGGTTGTTGCTACTGCACACAACCCCATTGCTGCAAACAACATGTGTTTGGTGTCTTTGATGCTAGCAATGCTGTTGCTGTCACAAGCAATGAATGATGCTAGCAATGCCGTTGCTGTCGTAAGCAATGCATGAGCCATGTAACACGATCTGTTGATGGGTCAAACTTGTGGCCAGCAAGTGTCCAATTCCTGACACATGAAGCATAAGACCTGTGTTGTCAACCCGCTTAGACCTTCTGTGCTGTTCAGGTCAATGCTTGCTTTTGGATGCATCGTGCCTGAGCACGCATATGTAGCGCTGTGCAGATGGTGCGTCAGCATTTGACACCATGCTTGGACATGTGCACAAGACTGACTCTTTCTGCTGTCAGAAGCATGCCCAGCTTACAACAAACGGCATGGCAACCGTAGTGAACAGATGAAGTAGCTATGCCCAGTCAGCAAGGCATGCAAAGTTATGAAGCTGACATGTCTCAGACACCACTGGCACATTCACTTACTGCCAGACACATGAGTATACCAAAACAACTCACTGCATTGCTGACCCTGCTAGCTATGCACCAGAGAGTGGTCAACAGGCGAAGGGGTCTGTGAAGCATCAAATGACAGCCAGGAGCCATGATGGCATTGTTCGCAGTTGTGCCCAGAAGCTGCAAAGGCAAAGACATGCAAGCTGCAACATTCGTCAAACTGGGCATCTGATGAATGCATTCGTGGTTGACACTTGCTCAAGCTGGCCGACAGCATCACCAGCCTTGTTGAGTAATTTACTGCTGAGATCTCAGTATTCATCTAGCCAAATGTCTAGCCCAGAGTGGGGAAAGCTGATTGGTCATCAACATTGATGTTAGTTCCACGTCCGCCACCTCTGCCACCCTCAAAGCCCCCACGGCCACCGCCATAGCCATTGGCACGGCCACCACCATAGCCACCACGGCCGCCGCCATAGCCTGGCTCACCGCGAGGGCGACCACCAAAGTCGCCACCACGACCGTAGCCGCCTGCATATGCCAGATCAATTGCTAGACAGATAGTAATAAAATCCTGTTTGGCCGTAGTGCATTTATACTCAATTGTCTCTTGCAACGCTTCCCTAGAAGCCGCATGCTGCCTAAAGCCACACCTTGAGGGCTACTCAATATTTTCCAGCAACATGAGTCTGCCAGGGGCAGACAGCTTCACTGAGCTGAGAAAGGACAAGTGAAACCTGCCATTGTTCTGATCTGCAGATTTACTGGCAATTTCCAACAAAACAAGAACAGCAGAATGCCATTCAGAATAAAGCAATTGCAGCAGGTGGGTCTACATCAGCAGTTGCCTGATGCCATTAGCTTGTGTATGTACATCAGCATTTGTGAGGATCACCACTGCAGCCATTCAGTCACAGCATCACACCTGGCTTGCTGCTGCCCTGGTGAGGTGCTAATGCTGCATGTCCCGCGGAGAATACATGCCCATGCAGTATGTAATGCTCAAGCAGTCCTGTGCCCGTGCAGCGCGTAAGGATCATGCAGTGTACAATGCCTATGCAGGGTGTGATGTCCATGCAAGCTGTAAGGCATACTGACCTTCATCTCCATAGCTACGTCCACCACCGCGGCCACCACGACCACCCCGTCGACCACCGCCGTATCCACCACCATCATCACCAATGCGGAAGCCAGACTCAACTGTCACTTTCTGCACAATCAATCAATGTTTGAATTGACAACTCCAGCTATGCATGCCAGACTCAGCTGACACTTGACGCACAGCAATTAATGTCCAGATCAACCATCCCACCTACGCATGGTATCCTGATCAGCAGACAGCAAATAGAAACTTGGTTTGCCACTTTCTGCATAGTGTTTGACGGTCAGATTACGAATTTGAAGCCTGCATGTGCTTTCACTGGCAGGGGACTATGCAGGATGGCATGGCTGCAGGACGTTAGACAGTGGACTGCTCGACGCAATTAGCTCAAGTCCAAAGTCACAACAAACAGGCAGCAGATGTCCTGGAATATCTCTGGCTTGTCTGGATATTGTCAACTAATACAGAACATCATGAACCGCTGAGCCGCTGAGGGTGCCGAAGTTTTGATATCATACAGGCAGCACTTGTGCCGACAAGTATGACGTTTATTCATGATTGATGCAGCATAAAAAGTGCAGGCAGATTGCCTATAGCAGCTATGTAAAGCGCCTGTGGGGACTGGATTGCAAGTTCCTGCTGCGACTTGAACAAAAGAGCAATTGCAGCAAGCTGACAGGCCCCAGACAGAGGGCAGATTGCCATAGAAGCTGCAAAAGTCAAACATGTGTGCTTTTCTTGATCGATGCAAAAGTGGTCATGGGATTGAGCAGCAATGGCGTATGGAAGGCTTGCTGTGCTGAAGCACACTTGATGAGTTGGTATCACAGCAACAGTTAGGCAGATGCAAGACTACAATCTGGAAGCTGTGGGCAAAGACAGCAGAATTTGGGCTGACCTCCTTGAGTGGCTTGTCCTTCAGGGTCTTCTGGGCCCGCCTGTTCTTGAGGTCCAGATCAGACTCCTCATCCTCCTTGTTTTTCCTGGCATGCTGCACTGCCATGCCCTCAAACTGCTTCAAGTCAACCTGCAGTCAACAGGCACAAGTCAGCTACCTTGCCATGCCTGCAGATTGTGGCAGACTTCGTTCATTCCATCTACATGTAGGCTAGACAGGCTCAACAGGCCCAGATGTACGTACTGGAGCAAGCAACTGTCTCCCACCAGTTTGGTCCTGTGCTATCCTAAACCGTTTTGTTGAGCATGAAGGCATGACTGTTGCACATTTTGTAACCTACAGAACAACAAGCGCAAGTCTGCTACCTGATGTGCAGCATGGCAGAACACATAGCATTGCCAGTCATGACTGAAGTACACAACTGAGTGGGTTGACTTTGGCAAGAAAGATCTGTGTATGCTGAGCATGTAGTTAGAGAGCAGCTCTGGTTGCCAACAGCAGTGGCAGCCAGAGTGATGGATGATTGTCAAGTATGTGCCCTTGCAACAGTTGGTGACGAATCTATGAGCTAGATCAGGCAGGCAGCTGACCTTGGGCTTGTTGGCTTCCTTGTTTGGCTTGGGGTTCTTCTCTGCCAGCATAGCTTCATACTCATCCAGAGTCATCTCCTGCAACCAAACCCAGCCCAATAAGTGATGTCTGCTAACATGAAAGACATGCTCAAGTCATATGAGTCCAGATTATACTGCTCACACTGCTCTATCAGCCAGTAAAGACATTGCAGAGCATGCAGTTCAGCATGGGGTTTTTGGTGAGCCTGGCAAACCCTCACCCAAGTACAGCTTCTCAAGTCAACACAGCTCTGCAAGCAAATGCTGCACCACATTGAACAAGACGAACAAGCGCTGAGGGTGACTGTAGCAAGCCGTCTGTTTGACAAACATCAGCTTCTCTTGAGCAGCACCTTGGCTTCAGCTTCTGCGATCTGCTCAGGTGTTGGGCCATTTGTCTCATCAGCAGCGGCTGGTACAGCCTCCTCAGAAACTTCAGCCTCAGGGGCTGGGGTGAGAGCCTCATCAAGAGCCTTTTCGACACCCCTGTACATACAACTCAGGCTGATGGTGATGTCTGTACTTGCAACAGCTGCCAGCATTGAATGTTTCTCAAAGCTGCAACGGTGCTTTGCACTTTATGCAAGAAGCTATAACAATACAGTCCGGAGTTGCAGCAGCGAAGGCTTTCATGGAACAGCAGTACTTACTCCTTCACATCTTGCTCGTCTGTTCCCCAGTTGCCACGCCCAGCTCCACCCTTCTTCTCTGTCTCAGACCTGCAAACAAAGAGACGTGTCAGCAAAGTGATGATGTGCAAGCAAGACCTGCCCTTGTTTTGGGACATCACAACTGCTGCTTGCTATATTTCTCACCCTCGACCGCTGGCGTCGTGTCGCTCATACTCGCGCCTCTGACGACCATAGGGACCGGAGTCTCCACGTCCACCGCGACCCCTGTAACCTCCTCCTCCCCTACCTCCGCGAGGACCATCACCCCTGCCACCTGCTGATGCATTGACTTCGTAGCCGGTGTCTGTGTCGTCGCGACGCGGCCTGTCGTAGCCTCCACGACCTCGAGGAGGACCGCGCCCTCTGCCACGAGTTTCACCACCACCCCGAGACGCTTGTTCTCCGGAACTTACACCTCCCAATCTCGCCGCCACTCCAGCACCTGGTCAGCACACTTGATAAGCAGGCTGACATCCTGGTGAAGCGCGATCGAGGCAGCTGCATTGCTTGACCTGGACGGCCTTCTGCTGGGGCTGCACGAGCTGGCTGCTTCTTTTCTTTTGCCTCTTGCTTAGGCTGGGAGATGTTGGCAAGAGGGTCCTCGCCCTCGTCTCCAAGCAGAGCAAAAAGGTTTTGTGTTGCAACGTCTCCCATTCCCGAGACGCCTCCTGCTCTTGCTGTTTCACTGCCACATGCTTGTATCACAAAACCTACTGCTCTATTGATGAATTGGCAAAAGGCTTGCAAGGGTAGCTCAGTCACAGCAATAGCTCTACTGTCGCCTAGCTCGATTCACTGACAGATTTAGTTTTCCGTATGGCGGCCAGCGGCGGCAGCTACCCAGTCAGCAAAAGTGCACACTCGCACGCACAGACAATCAACTGGCTGATGCAACTCAGTTGGTAACTGGCACCTGCATGTAGTCATTGAGATCGTCTGTGCGCATCGACATCGCGTCCCACGGGTACATTGCTGCGACCACATTGTCTGCCTCTCTGTCTGCATCGAAGCAGAAGCCTTGCGCGTCACAGCACACCATTCTCTGTCGACACCGTTCCCAGATCAGTCGACTTGCACGAGTTGCACCGTGCCAGGCCTGAACTTGTGGGAAAACAAGTTGTCATACGTTTGGTTCCTACGATTTGCAAAATCTGGAGTCTCTGGCAATCGTCAATGCCACCAGTGGTTGTAGCTAGTGGTGCTTGAGAGTGTCATGAACGCCAGCGAATCGGCAGAAGCTGTCAGGGACCTCCTGAAATATGTCATGCAGGTTTGCCTTTGCTGCTCAAGTACTGAGGACACTGCGTCCATTGAGTGGTGTACCAGCATTTGAGCACAAGTATCGACGAAGTCAGTTACTGCTAGGACTATGAAAACAAGGGGGGCAAGATCATAGTGCCTGTTGGGTGCAATGGCCTGGAGGACTGGTTGCTGGATAGCGTGGATGTTCCGAAGCTGATACCACTGTTGAGAAAAGGTGCAGCTCTGCTTTGCATGTGTGGCAGCTACGCAGTCAATCAGCCTGCTCAACAACTGGGAGAGTTTGCGCTGCAGGATCCGGCAGTGAGATCAATGTGTTGCAAGTATGCTCAAACAAGAGCACAAAGTCAAAGACACCAAAAGCCAAAGCCCAGGCAAAAGCATACAACCCTTTTGATGACAATGAGGTGCCTACACCTGTCTCAGTTGACGAGTTGATGGCGAGAAGGCCTGGCAAGGCTGACAACCCATTTGTGGAAGGAGAAGCTGCAGAGGAAACTGGTCCTGTCAATGAGCATGAGCCAAAGCTGGATCTGCCCCAATTGCATACTGGTATGACGTTAAATTGTAGCAGCTGCTCAAACCAATACAGCCACATACACTATATTTCTGACTGGTTTGATTTGTCCAAGCAGCCCTCAGAAAGTAGAAACGCAGCAAATCTCCATTGTATGTTACAAAGCTGTACTGCCTGTCTATCTGTGTCGCAGTAGCACGTCATGAGTGTCTCATTTAGGTACGCTGTTTTTGTGCTAATTTTGCTCACCATGCAGGTATGGAGGAGCATCAACTCAAGGAGCTGGCATACACCATATTCTTTGGAGCTTGCGGCAAGCGCAGCAATGCAGAGCATGTACAGGTCATGCGAGCGCAGCTTGAGGTAAGCTGCAGCCAGATCATGACAGCTCAGGCATCAATGCTGAATCACATGCCTTCTGTGCAGCCTGCAAGCCAAGGCAGGCACAGTCGACATGCATTGCCGTAGTCTCGCAGTATCAGGGTATTGTGCATAGGGACATTGTCTTTCTGGCACCAATGCAATGGGGACTCATTGCATTGGCACATCTGAGTCAGGACATGCAATGCCAGATTGGATTGATAGACAGCGCAGTCCATGTGAGGATACCTTACTGTACAAATGCCTGGGACTAGTGTTTGCATTGCTCCTTACTGGAGCTGGTCTCCATTTGCTAGCTTATGCTGTGCAGATGAGTGAAGGCAGGGCTCTCGAGGTGCAGCGCATCCTTGCAACTGCTCTCAGACGAGACCAGGCAACAGGCAGCAGCTTGACCCCTAGAAGCAGCCTAGGCACTCTGGAAACTCAGGTCTGGGCAATGCTTCAAAGCTTCTGCAGTGATGTCAGGCTCTGCATTGCAACATACAGTCTGGTTTGATTTGAGACTGGACGCAAGTGGACCGTTGCATGATTGCATCAGTACACACGTGTTTGGGACGAAAATGTTGCTGGGCAGCTTGCTAGTGTGTCAAGCGATTCAAGCCCAGGGCTGTCATGTGGTACGCTTACATCAATTGTCCTTTTGTTGGCTGACTGGGGCACAAACTTTTGTACGGCAGCATGAACCTCAAAAGTCATGCATCATGCAGGTGAAGCTGTTGCAGTTTGTGCGGCCACAAGACTTTGAGAACTTCAAGCATTTTGTGCGGTGGCGAGACACAACAGCTAACATCCTGCTACAGATTCTGCAGAGGGCAGCACAGGTGCCTGCCTCTGAAGATGACAAGTATGACTGCTAGCTGAGCTTTGGCATTTTAGTTGCAGATGTGTGGTCAAGTGCTGTGTTGAGGATTGCACTGTCCATGCTGCTTTGCCTTCAGCTGCTTCTGATCAGAATGTGTACCTGCTCACTTGCATGCTTGCTTCTCAAAATGCTGATTTGCACGTGCTGTCATGCTGCTTGTGGTTTGTAAGCATGACTTCCTCAAAACTGCTGCACATATTGCCTGAACTCAAGCATTGCAGACACCCAGTGACAATGCTTTTGTCATGTCAGGTACACCTTTGAAGGCACAGCTACCTTCAAGCGCAGCTTAGCCCGATTGCGGGGTGGCTTGAGGCGTCTGAATGTTCGTGATCCAGATGAGTATGATGAGCAGGAGTACACTGAGGCAGCCACAGCTGTCTTTAACTCAGCTCAAGTCATCGCCACTCAATCCAGGTACACACAAAGACACACATTGCCCTCTAAGCTAATAACACCATCTGCACGTTCAACAAGGGACTATACAAGATCGTCCTGCTGACATGTGGCATTGTTGACTTGCTCTGCACTTATCCCAAGCTTTGATGCCTGAGCTTGGTCTTGGCTGCATGTACAGGACAAGCATACCTGATTTTCCATGTCTACTGTGAGACACCTAGTTTTGCAGTCTTGAAGTGGCTGTACAATGTGCAATTTAGCAGAGTGACAGGAGACATTTGCTCAACACTTGGGCGTAGGCTGGCTGGCCTCCCTTGCCTGGCCTTCCCCTGGCCTCCCTTGCATACAGGACTTTGTATGTACGATGAGCAGTACAGTCTTGAATGACTTGCAGCCGAAAATGATGTTGCTGCCTAGCACTCTCTGTCACTTGAAGTGTGTTGTGGCAGGACTGGCTGGGCATATCCTTGGGCTGTGCGCATACGGCTGTGTGATCTGATGCTGCGGGGGCTTTTTGATACTCTGGATGAGGCGTCGTACGTGGAAAGCAAAGACGCTCTGCTGCAGCTCCTTCAGACACGTGTGTGGCCATTGCTGGGCATCTCACAGCATATCCACAACACAATCTATGCCTGGATACACTTCAGGCAGTTTGCTGTCACTGGTAAGTCTTCTTGACAAGCTCAAATTGCTTAGTGGTAATGGTGTATGATGATGTAGAACAAAAGCATGCCAAGAAACATCATTGCTGCTGCTGTTCCTGCTGTGAAGTTGGAGCGTCTTGTGTGCCACAAAAGTGTAGCTTTGCCATGAAACAGTGCAACAAAGGTGATTTTGCTAGCTCCGGCTTTGCTGTATAGGTCAGTTATGTCATTGCAAGACATCACTTTTGGTGCAAGGACGTGGATGTGCTCAACGACGTGGACTTGCTTGATGCCACAAAGAAGGTGCAACACAGTTCGCTACTATCATCCACAGCCAGCAGCGCCTTGCTGAGCAGGGTGACTCTGCAGGAAAATCACCAAAAAGATAGCAATGACTGGATGATGTTGATTCTCAGGCATGTGCTGCAGGCGATGTGCTTTTGCTGAAAACCACAAAGCAGCTCGTACACAGTGCGCTGCTATCACCCACAGCCAGTGGTGCCCTGGCATCGAGGAAGGATGTTGGTGACTAAGCATTTGATTAATGAACGGTGTCAACCCCTTGGGCACGTGCTGCAGGGGATGTGGTCTTGCTGGATACCACAAAGGAGCTCATCCACAGTTCGCTGCTGTCACCCACAGCCAGTGGTGCCTTGGTCAACGGAGAGGCTCTAGACAAGAAGGCTGATGATGAGTTCAGTGATGAAGTCTCAGCAGCCATTGTTGATTGGATTGCCAAGCGCATGAGCGACTACCACAAAAACTTCCATGACACCCAGCTCATGCAGGTGAGTTTGTACAGGCCCTGCTGTGGCTTGAGACCTGCCTTCATATTGGCTCAGCTTTGTCAGTCTCATCTCCCTTTTGCCTGCAAGCTTGGTCTGTCAGCCTGCATGCTGTATCTGCAAATTGCAGACAGTGCCTGACTGCACCTTCCACAACCCTTTAGGTTATTGCTTTGCCACAAATCTGTACCCGTCACCCAGCAGGGCTTGCATAGGGAGATTGCATCAGTGGGTGCCTCGCTTACCAAACATGCCAAAGATGCTGCCAATTTCCAGCAGCAACACTTTTGGTGAGTCTGCACAACTTTCTGCTGTTCTGCTGTTCTGCAGGGCTTGCTGGAAGTGATGGTATCAGCTGGGCAGGTAGGCAGCCCCTCAGCAGATGTGCTCATGGTGCTGGCAGTGTGCACTCGAGACTAAGCCCTTCGGGTTCAAACAACATGCAAAGCATTCTTTTACAGCTTTTTATTGCAGGGCTTGTTTGACGTGATGGCATCAGCTGGGCAAGTAGGTGGGCCCTCAGCAGAGGTGTCTGCACTGCTGGCAGTCTGCATCTGGACTCCCTGGAGTTGATCTTCCAAAGGCACATTGCAATGCATTCTCTGCTGCACTGCAGGGCCTTCTGGAGGTGATGGCGTCAGCTGGGCAGATGCACTGGCCAACAGCTGAAGTGTTCACACTGCTGGCAGTCTGCAAACAACAAATCAGGCCACCTTTCCCTTGACCCCACCCTTCGGACTCATTGTCAACTCGACATGTTGCAATGCAGGGCCTGTTGAAAGTGATGGCGTCAGCTGCAAGTGGGTGGGCCATCAGCAGATGTGTCCACACTGCTAGCAGTTTTGCATCAGAGACCTCCTTTCTTGCCTTGCAGTTGCTCCCATTCAACCACATTGCAATGCATTGTCTGCAGGGCTTGTTGGAAGTGATGGCGTCAGCCGGCCAAGTGGGTGGACCCTCAGCAGAGGTATCCACTCTGTTGGCAGTCTGCATCAGAGACTCTCTGGAGTCAGCCTTCCAGTGGCACATTGAGCAGACAGCCAAGGACGCAGACAGCGACGCCCAGAGGATCTGCATCCTGGCCAAAGCCATTGTGAACCTGCTGGGCATTGAAGTCACCACCTTCTCACCTGTCATTGCCCCCTACCTGCCCATCGCTGCTGACGTCGCAGCCAAGGCGCTGCATGAGCTGTTTGGGTCACAGCTGCTGCCGTGGCTTGCAACAGGTGACAACTTGCTGCATTTTGACAGCTCTACCTGCATTGGTCTTCTGGGGTACAGATTTCATTGTGTCTGCAATGTCGTGAGCCCTTCTGCTGATACCTGTACATCTTTCAACTTCAGACTCAGATTCATTGCTCACAATGCCGTAGGGATGGTACCGCACCCAACAGTGCAATCACTTTTTCATTCATTCATTCATTCTTCAGCGTGGTTTTGGATATTGAGTATACAACATGCTTTGATGCCCACATTCCTAGATTGTGAAGGTGTCAGCATCAAGCATTTTCAGGGGTAACTTGCAACGAATGCGTGGCAGGAATTGATTGGCTGATGGTGCTTGGATGCTGTGCAGTTGAGAACCTGACTGATGACAACTTGGAGGCAGTGAGGCAGGCAGACCATTTGGAAGGGCAGCTCATGGATGAGATGGAAGACAGGGAGACAGATGTCAGCCCATGGGGCATCCTCAACCGCTTGTCCCCCTTGCTCTTTGCTTGGGTATCCAACCAGCTGATCATGTTGAACGACTGGTCCGGCCGCATACAAGGCACTGAGGACTGGAAACCTGTCACCCATCAGCGAGGCTGCGCCAGGTCAAATTCATGTTCCACTGTTCAGGCAGACGTGCTCGCTAAGCAGGCCTGTCATATGCACTGCTGTCATCTGTGACTGCTGAGAGCTTGACTAATGCACAGAAACTGCAACCCTGTCTTGCCTTGCACAAGTCACAGGTCTGCTGTAGAAACCTTGAGTGCCATGTGTCATGCACATCTGTCCCTGTCGCTGCACATCTGCTGAGGACATTGTCAAGAATGCAAGTGAAACAACAGAAGGCCTATTCTGCAGGTCTGCTTTGGATATTCTTAAGATTGCAAGTTAAACCATACAAGTTCTGTGTTGTCACCTGAGCTTGCTTGCCTTTGTCACTCCACACCCTTATGGTGGAGGCCTCAAGGCTTGTTGCTGCAGGTCTGCTGTGGATGTTGTCAAGATTGCAAGTGAAACAATAGAAGGGCTGTTCAACATGAGGCTGGCCCTGCCAGTGGCCCTAGTCAGGGCCCTCACAGAAGGCCTGGATGAAGTCCTGCGCAAGTATGTCACTCTGACTCTCAGCTTCCATGTTGCTCAAGGCAATTTTCAATGTCACGAAAAGCACAAGTTACAGCTGAGTTTGTTCACTTTACTTCTCAGCTTGAAAAGTCACTTTCAGCCTGCTGTGCTATCAAGCAGCCCCGTCTGCTTGAGTGAGAGCTGTGTACCATCTTGGCCACCAGCCGGCCTCTGCAATTCTTCACTGCAATTCAATGCAAGTAGCCTTGGTGCAAACTGTGACACCATACACGCCTTCCTGCCAACACATGAATCAGCGTGTATCAGCGCATCTCTACACTTTGCAGTTCACTGATTGTCTCTGAATGCTTGCAGTCCATGTCCAATGCATTGGCGTGAATGCATTGTGCAATTCTCTTGACAAACTGCATCTGGGTGATCCATGCTCCCAGGACTTGTGTATGGGGTATGACCACTTTCTGCATGTAAATCAGTTGTAACCCCTCTTCTTCTTGCCAGCTGAGCCACATTGTATGCTTGCAGGTATGTCAAGTTTGTGACCAGCACAGTGGGGTCGATGGATGCACTGGTGCCTCCTACTCCCGGCATGACCCGCTACAAAAGGGAGCTAGCTGTCAAGGCTGAGGAGGCAGCTGTCACTGGCCGCAACTCCCCCAAGTCTGCCAAGTAAGGCCCTTTCGACAGTGCAATATTGCTATGGCACAAAGCTTCTGTTTGTCATACTCTTCTGCTTGACATGCTGCCAGGCAGGAGCTTCTGCACAAATGCATTTGTCACATGCAGGCTGGCAACCCTCCAGCAAAGGACAACCCCACACAACAACCACATTGCTGTTTTTGCGCTTGTAATGCATCTCTAGTCTGCCTATTGCAATCCAAGCCTTCTCATCTGTCTGTCTGTCTGTCTGTCTGTATGTAAATATGTCAAGCAAGGTGTGCTTATGTGATGCAGAAGGGAGAGTGCAGCAAGTGATGAGCAGCAGCTGCGCACGCCTGAGGACGGCCGCATCGCCCAGCTGACCAGTGAGACTCTGGTCACTCGCGTGAACAGCCTGCTGTATATTGAGGAGAACCTGCCTGCTATGGAGAAGATTGTCCAGGACAGGTCAGTAGCCAATATCACTTGTTGTGAGAAGTAGACTATGCAGCAAACAAGGCCAGTACCTTTCATTGACCCTCATGAGCACTGACAGCATGCTATGAGGTTACAGCAGTAGGGAACAAATGATGCATTACAAAGCTGTACATGGACATCTGTCTGTGGGATTGTCTATGCATTGTTTAGGCAAGTCATGTTGCGACCTGCATAGCACCTGGACATTTGTCTATGCTGCTAATTCATTGTACCATTGAGCCATTTTGTGATATGCCTGGGTGTCAGTGAAGGCTGAATGCACGTTCAGGTGGGAGGAAGACACAGAGGGTGTGCATGCTGATTTGCGGCAGCGCTCCCTGGACTGGCTGAGCGAGTGCTTTGAGGCGGCCCATCAGGCTGCCCGCCAAGCCATCGACTTCATGTGCAACTTCATTGGCATGAAGGCAAGCCCTCATGACTCTCTGACTCATGACTTCTAATGACTCTCTTGACCGCAGTTCAAAGGCTGCAGTGGCTGTGCACCGTCATGGCAACATGTTGCTAGTGTGCCAGTGGCATGGACCATCAGTGAAGGAAAGCAGTGCAGAACTATGACAGGCGCTCACTACTGGTTCGCATTGATAGGCACAAATTTAAGCTTCCATGCTGGTCCCGACAATAACAGTGGCTGTGCCTCATCGTTTTGACACCTTGTGATTGTGTTATTGGCATGGCCATCAAGGCAGTCAGTGCAGTTGAACTTGGTGCATCAAGGCGCTGTCTTGTTTACTGGGCATAAGTTCTAATCATGCATGAAATTGATGGGTCTCATTCCCATGGGTGATGCAGACTGTCTTGTTTGACTTTAGGCAGCCAGTGCTATATGAGATGTATCAGCATCACGTGGAGAGGGCGCGTATGCACCCAGTGCTGGTTCAGATGCATCTCACCCCAGCTGTACAAAGGCAGACAAAGCTTGACACACAGTAAAGTTTGCCTGCAAGTTACTCAAGTGTACCACTGTATGCTGCAGACTGTGTTTTTTGACCTGAGGCGGCCAGTGCTAGAGGAGATGTATCAGCATCACGTGGAGAGTGCGCGTATGCACCCAGTGCTTGTGCAGCTGGATGCAGCCCTTGGCGACATGTGTGCTGCGGCTAACGATTCACTGCACCCCTACCTGGCTCGGTCACTGCTGCAGGCCACCACTATGGCCATGCAGCGCATCCTGCTGGATGGAGGGCCTTACAGGTCCGTAATTGTTGCTGCTTGCTGCAAAGCTGAATGACTTTTTTCCTGGTTGATGCAAATCCCACCTTCACCCTGTCCATGCGCGCTTGTTTTGGCAAGGCGTATCTGTGGGGCTAACTTGTGCAGCAGAAGATGCTGATCCTGCTCAATGTCTTGCCCAATTCACTACTTTTACGCATCTGTATCATGCCTGCACTGATATGCCCTCTTCAGCAGCTTGTGCTGTAAGGTGCAGCGTGACAACTAGCAAACAGTGTCGGCCTTCTCTGGCCAATGGCACAAAATATACATGAGGATGACCCTAAATCAATCCCTGCTGGCTGCATGCAGGCTGTACATCCCAGATGACACAGAATACATAGAGCAGGACCTTGAGCAGCTGAAGGTGCTGTTTGAAGCAGATGGGCAGGGTCTACCTGCCAAGGATATAGACGAGCTGTGTGCACCCGTGCTGGACCTGCTCAATGTGCTGCAGCTGGAGACTGGCATCCTCATCAAGAACTTCAAAGATGTGAGGCACAATCTGCTGCTGGCATTGCCCTGCTGCAAGCCTCGAGCTTTGTCATGTTCTTGCAACAAGTTGCATTTTGCTGAGCATCTGCATGCTGGCAAGGTTTGCTATTGTTGACAACCTGCTGTCAACGTTACCAAGCTGCAAGCGACCCTGCAGGGGACGATGCACTTGTGTTCTTTCCATGGTGTTTCACTGTCCCAGCTGGGCAGTACATCATGGTGGCAAGTCGTTGATGCCAGTGTCCTATTGTTGTTGGCGCTGATGTCACGTTGCACAGAAACCCTTCTATGTTGCAGTCGCTCCTGTTCTATTGTGTGTCGACCTCAGCTTCAGGCAAGGGCAAATTTGCATTTCCATCCAAAATTTCAGTAAGCTGCACTTGTGCAGTCTGTCCATCTGGCATCACACACAGCACGACAGGCAACAGCTCTGCCGATTTGCAGCGTATGCATTTGGTAGATGTCTTGCTATGAATGTTATGCCATGGTATGCTAGCTGCTCTGCGACAAATCACATCGTATTGGCATGCAGGCCAAGGAGGAAGAGAAGAAGGCGCAAAAAGCTGGCAGAAGTCCTACTCAACACAGCAACCTCGTGTATGATCCAGATATTCTGCAGCGGGTGCTGGCGCACAGGTACATGCTGATCAAGGTTCACCATTGCCTGCAAGTTCAATGTCTTCGATCTACTGTTTTGGCTCAGCAGTTCCTCATTGTTGCATCCCAGGCTGCTGCAATGACTTGCTGCAGTTGCAGACTGCACGCATTGATGCTCCAAAACGAAGCAGGCATGCCCCTTTAGATGCTGATAATGATGCATCAATGCACATGCAGGGCTGACCGGAACGCTTCAAAGTTTCTGAAAAAGGAGCTGCGTTTGCCTAAGAAGCTCAGCACAAGCAGCGGAATGTCTAGTAGCACCTTCAGCAGTGGGGGCCTCAAAGGCCGATCAGGTGGCTTTGGCAGATTCAAGCGAAAGACATGACAGAATGACCAGCAATACTTAACAGTGGTCTTGAAGTGTCAAGCGTGTGGGTAACGAAGCAGCAAGCCTGTCCAAACGAATGATGCGTTGTACAAATGAAATTGCATGAAATTGTCAAAGTTTGAAGAAGTCCTGAATAATGCTCACAGCAAGAATTTTTCCCAGAAGCTGATTCGACATGCCCATGACGCGCACTGAACACCCGTCAGAACCTGTGAACACCCTGCAAAACCTGTGCAAGCTAGAAACACACATCTCCTCATTCCGCACACATTCAACTTGCACGTCTTCTCATGAGTGTGGCTCAGGCATCAACTTCGATTATATCGTTCTATCATCTTTTGCACAACAGCAAACCCAATTGGCCCTAGGTGGTCTGTTGGCTCATCTGAAGCACCGAAACCAGGCAATCTGGGGAGTCCATTGTCATCCAGCTCAGCATCTGCAGAGCGTCACAGTATATTCACATGCAAAGTGTCTAAGCAATAGATACATTGCATGCTATGCTTTGCTAGTGCAGAGACACAAAAGAGAAAGGGAGTGTGCATGTAGGTATGCACAAGCCAGGCAGGTGAAGTGCCCCCATGCACGGGCAGCAAAACGCATTCCAGGTTCACCTAGGCTGAGGCATAGCATCAACTTTATGGTAGGCATCACATTGAGCAGCAAAGACACTTTAAGCAGGTTGAAGATTCTCTGCTCAATGTCAACAGGGCGTACCTTTGATGGTGCAATCTGGTGTGCCGCACATGTTGATATCCGGCAGTTCACCAAATATAGCATCATTGATTTCGCTATCCAGCCCAACAGCATGCATTTCTCGTGGGAACGCTAATTGATTTGGATCTTCAGGTTCTTCATCTGCATCCAGAGATGGATCCAGCCAGACCTGCATACAATCGAGTCAACATAAGCTTTAGCATGAATTGTGAAAAGAGACTTTGTCCCAGACCGCCAAGTGGATCAAACATGTGAAAATCCTTGCGTGAGAATATGCAACATGCAGCTGCCAGCAGAAATCTGTATACAGTCTGCAGGCAAGTGACTGCTGAGTGCGCACCGTGAACTTGGCCTTGACTGGGTGTGTGAACGTAGTCCTGCAATACGTGCACGGCAGCGGCACATCCGCATGAACTTTGCCTTTCAGAAAAAAGCCAGCCCCTACAGGTGTTGCGTCAATTGCCACTCTGGCCTGACACTTGTGGCATGCCTGCAAATAAAGGAGTTGATCAGCTGAACAGCAGTTTGCCATGCTGTGACATACGTGTGGTCCATGAGTTTTTATCACATTACCTGCTGAGCAATACATGGGATGCAGCAAAAACACTAGGCACAGCAGAAAGTGCCTGCTAGCAACATAAGTGACGCCAATTGCACCGCTAATTGCTGCAAGGACTGATGTCATGCAAGCATCGCCGCAGTAGAAAAGGAAATCTATTGTACCTGAGCAACAACTTCGTTGATGTCATCAGCAAGGCGCAGCTGCTCTGCTGTTACATCATAGGTCAAGCGCCATGGAGGATTTCCAAATGCAAAATCGCCTCGTCTAACTTCAACAGCAGCTTTATACTTCTGCCGTAGAGCAGCTTGCTGCCACTTTGGCTGCTTTGCTTCCTGTTTGGGCTTTGTAGTGGTGCTTGCGCGCCTTGCGTCCCTTGCCTGCTTTCTGCTGTTTAGCTGTTTCTTGCTTCCTGATGGCTTCCTGCTGAACAGCTGTTTTTTGCTCCCTGACTGCCTTTTACTGCCTGCCTGCTTGGCTGCGTGCTTGGCTGCCTGCTTGTCTGTCTGCTGGTGTGCCTCCTTGTCTGCCTGCTTGACTGAAAGCACTTTGAAGCTTATACTGCGTGGTGCGCTGCTGCTTTTTGCAGGCTTGTATGCCAAGGTGCCTCTATGTATGCAGCTACCTTGCCAGCCTAGCAGCATGTGGTTGCTGAACAGAGACAAGCTAAGTCAACAGCCTATCTGACGTTAGTTGTCACGAGCCAAATAGGGCTTAGTTGAAAACGTCTGTCCAGTAGGATCTGGGTCCACCTGCACCAGCACTGACACAGTGGCGAACACAAGCTTGAGACTGCCAATGCTAGCATATGAAGCGCGCTTACCGATGCAAACTTCAGCGCAAAAGCCACAACAATGAACAAGCCGATCACAAGGATCTCAAATTCAGCCGCTGCAAACAAAGTTGCGGCGCTGTGCACAAAACGCTCACTCACAGGCGCCTTGGGACGTCGACGATAAACCGGCGTTAGTGCCATTTGCAATAAGACGTAGCGCGATCAGGAGCCCAGTGTTGGTGCGTGCGTCTGTGCGATCACATGAAGGTCCACCAATGCCAATGCCAAAATGCCAATGCCAATGCCAATGCCAATGCCAATGCCAATGCCAATGCCAATGCCAATGCCAGTATCAAATGCTTACGCGCACCTGGTAAGCAGGCTTGTGTTTGAGGTGCTTTCAGCAAAAGTTGGCACGGTCTCTATTTTGGTCTGTTCATACGATTTGCCTACTCCAACCACAGGAGACAGCAACATCGTGACGCTAGAGCCAGGCCTGCTCGAGCCTGCTCGACCCGCTGGTCAGTCATGCTATGTGCACGTCTGATGTCTGATGCACAGAATATGCTGTTATACAAGCAATCAGATCGTAGCATGTTGCTGTTGTGCAGCAGCTAGTGTTCAGATGCTGCATAATGGGCCGGCGCCGGGACACAGCATCAGTTCACAAGCCCATTTGATTTGAATCCTCATGTCTGCTTGGCATAAGTCGAATAAACAGCATCCGTGAACTCACTGCCAGTAGGTTTGCTTTGAACATCTGGGTAGCCAGATACAGCAGTGCTGATCTGCATGTCACTGAACTTACTCATTGCTACACATCCATACAAGCTGCAAATCTGGATTCATGCATTCAATTGCCGCATGAAGGACTTGCTGCAATTGATCCTGCGTATAGAACATGCTGCTTAATTCTCTGACTTGATTTTAACTTCCTTCATTTACATCGGCTGCATCTGCCTCCGCCGCCCTAGCTTATCATATGCCATGTTGAACTTGTCCACCATTTCATTGACATTATACAGACCTTTAGTGATTGTTGACATCATCAGTGACAGCATGGCATCACTGTACTCCTGCATAGCATCCACATTGTTGAGCCAGCATCAAGGTTGAATGCTGGCTTGACTCATCGCGAGCACCACTATGTTGAGCTCAGTTGCATGCTTCTTCAACAAAGCTGTATGTGCTTGATCAGCTGATGCAGAAAGTATCAGCATTCACAGTAAGAATGTTGCAGAGCTAACAGCAAAAGATGCAGGAAGGCAGATGCGTTGAACAAGGTGAGCAATCCTCACCGTGATGTATTGTTCCTTGAACTGTGCAGAGTCCATGGCTGGCAAGCGGCGCAGCAAACTTGACGCTTGCCGCAGCAGTGCATGGTCATAAGGCAACTGCCCTGCAAAATAAACAATACATCTCAGCACATTGTGCAAGCTGTGCAATAGTTGCTACTTTAAGCTACGTGCTTAAGCTGCCCATGCATGCGGAGGCTGCAAGCATACCATGTGTAGCCAAAAACCCACAGTTCCCAATTTTGATTGCGCAAACCATGTATTGACGCACTGGCAATTGCAGAAGATATTTCACGATGGACATGAAGGCTATGCTCAAGCAGAGACCTGATCATGCCAATTGTGCCTTTATGCATCGGCGGCCCTAGCAAATTGTGTGACTAATACGCAGTTGTATTGGATATTTGCCTCATTTGTCATCAATCACACAGGGAAGAGCAGCTATGCTTGTTTGCTACAAGCTCAGAAGATGCTTACCATTTTGCATCTTCTGTATGTGCTGGTACAGGATGCCTATTCTGCCTGATAGCATCTTCAGTGCTGACTGAATTGAGGTCAAATGAGCTGCCACTGCACAGTTAAACCAACAGCCTCAGGATTTTCATTGAAACCATGCCAGCAATCAGTGCCGCAATGCATTGAGTGTAGGCCTCATTCAGCTGCTGATTTCTGCTTTATCAAGCAGAAACCACCCTTATGAGTGCCGTTTGTGAAAGATCTGTGATGTATACTTCTGTCAGATACCTGTCACTAGAAGCAAAATTATGCATACAATACATGTCAATATAATACTTACATTGGTCTGCGCCTGTGGGGTTGCCTGTTGCATGGACCTTGGCAACTTGATTGACCCCTATCCTTTCAGCTTCTGATGTCTGCAACAAAGCAAACATGACAGATGGTCAATTGCATTACAGACAGATTTGTCACTTGGCTGAGCAAGACAACTTGTTTGGCGGCGGGCAGCGTTTGAAGTTGGCTCTGAAAGCTAGCATGCACCATGCATGCTCTACTTTTCTCAAGTAAATCATCACTTTCTCAAATGCTGCAGGTTGCCAATACACCTGTACTAGCAGTCTTGCCAATCTGCATGGGCTGTGCTCATGCACATTGCATCACACACTGCATCACACATTGCATCACATATTGCATCATGCATTGCACTCTGTACTGACCAGGATGCATTGAGGTTGCTTTGAAAGCATACCTCTATTGTGAATTTTGCTTGTACAAAGATGAAGGATGGCCTGTCATCAATCACATGTAGCTCTGCAGCATGCAAAATCTGTTTATACTGTTAATACTAGGCTTGACAAAACACACAGGGGCTGTCTGCTTGCATACGTGACTGACAAATGCCATTGGTAAAACAGCACTATCATGCATGTGCTTGACATACCGCTTTCAAAAAGGGAGACTGGTAGGTCTTTGCGCATCACACTCTGTTGGGTGTGGAAGAGCAAGAAGACCGGTGACTCATTGAGCTCCATCACCTGTGATTCATCACCATTCATCTCAGCCTTAGGCAAAGCAGACGTCAGGCTGATCTGAAACAACGCAGAACACTGATTAGCATGGCTGCAAACGGACAGATAATAACCTTTCTGTGTATGAGCATGTCAGCCTCCTGCACTTCTTCACCAGTTGCATACCACCCCACAATGTCCAGATTTGGGAAGACCTGCTTATCTGCAGCGCGTCAGATGAACATGTTTGCATGCAACTCGTACAGATGCCACTGTTTGTGGCGAGTGCTTGCAGGTGAACTTATGCATTGGCATCATGATGGGTGTGCAACCCATGGCTTACATTGCTCAGTCTTCTTTGTAAGCAGTTCATCATCGATGATTAGGCCCGCATCTGTGGTCTGGTATACAAACTCAAATGAATTGCTAACATCCACAACTCTGCCAGTCTGCTGTCCAAGTAAGCATCCAAGCACTCGTGGAGCAGGTTGATTTTGATCTGGTAGGTTTGCCTTGGCTCTGGTGTGGTGATCACTGACATTAAGCAAAACAAGCTGCAACACATTTCTTCTCTGTCAAGTGTTGTCCAACACATTCAAGCTGGCTCCTTCCAGACAATACTTACCGGATGCAAATGAAAATCGAGTCCAGAGGAACTTTGCTGGCTCTTCTTTTGGTTTGCCATGTCAGGTCGGGCTGTTGCACCCGGCTTTGCAACGACCTCTTGGACTCCTCTGGAAGATGTTCAACTTGCTATCAGGTTTGTGAGTGAAGCAGAAGCAAACGGTTGTCTGTGGGAAAGGCGACGCCAGAGAGGTGAACCAGTCGACGTTGACCGAAAGATGCCGACGGTGCTGACTTTGCTAGAGCTCGAAAACACCCAACGCAGTAGCAATGCAATCTGTAAAGCAGTGAAATCTGCGTATAGCGCCTGATCAACACACGCGAGGGATACTAGGCATTGAAATTGCTGTGCTGCGTCAAGAGCAGGGACGATAGGTCTAGTCGACCTAATTATTCAAGTGCTTCTGTAACAGCTGCAGGTGTTGCTTAAGATCAGTTTGCCACTCCTAGCGCAGCCAGCGAGACTGCGTATGAGCATCAGCTGCTGATGTGGACCTGGTAGAGCCAAGCGAAGGCGGATCCGGCGTCAATGCGGTTCTATGTGCGCTTCTGATGATCACAGCATGCATACGCCTTGCGCATAATGGCGTTCAGCGGCTCAGCTCTGATCCCGGGTGGTATGCTACGTCGCGTGTACCATCGCCACCAGACTGCATGGACAAGTAGGCATCAATGACCATGCTGTGCGCTCACCAACCTGTCGAGTCGTATACAAAGTCTTCTCCGGGTGCTTCAGATAGACTGCCTAGGCTGGCCACAGGTACCATATGCTCAGCATCCATTCCACAGAAGCTGACCATCACCCGGCCTGACGACTGGCATCTGCACTTGAGAGATGGTGCTGGGCTCAAGTCTGTTGTCCCTCACTCAGCCAAACATTTTGGCAGAGCCATCATTATGCCAAATCTTGTTCCCCCAGTCACGTCTGCTTCACAGGTATTTGCCTCACCGGCAGACCAGCCACTTATATGCTCATGCTGCACTGACAGACTACATTGACGACAATAAGCAGTTCACTTCATTGTCCAATGTTGTCTTCAGGCACTGGTCCGTGAGTTAGGACTGATGGCATGTTGTTGCTTGAGTCTGCAGAGTCATGCCTTCATGCATGCATTTATGCATTAGAGCGCATGCTAGTCAGGCTCAAAGGGCCCAGCCAGGTACATACAGGAGCAATCAACTGTCAATCATGGCTTGACCTCCTTGCCATATGATGTATTTTCAGGAAACAGTATAAAGTCAGTGCTAATGCCACTGATGTTGATGTGTTGCAAGGATTTGCTCAGTCATGCTGTACGCAATCACAAGTGAGGACTGATGGCAGCTTGAAGTTGAGTTTGCTGAGTCATGGCTTCACTTTCCTGCAATTTGTTGACTTGCAGCAATGGAGCACAATTCAGGACTGACGGCACTTTGTTGAGTTTTGAGTGTCAATGTTATGGCTTTATTTCCTTGCGGCAAAAGCCTTGCCATTTGTTGCCTTTAGGCACTGGACTGCAAGCAAAGAGTGGTGGCTGCAGTGCCAGAGGGTCTCAGCTGATGCTTTTGATGACCTGCTACTTGATTGCCCGTCGTTCTCTGTAGGCACTGGATTGCAAATGGAGACTGGTGGCGTTTTGTCCCGTGAAGTTGCCAAGTCATGGCTTCACCTCCTTGCCGTTTGTGATTTTTAGGCACTGGACTACAAGTTAGGACTGATGGCAGTTTGTCATGTCAGTTTGCTTGAGTCATGGCTTCATGTCCTTGTTGTTTGCTGTCTTAAGGCACTGAAAGACAAGCGAGCACCGACGGCAAGTTTTCATGTGGACCTGCCAACCCACACAACTTTTGCAACTTGTTGTGTTTAGGCGCTGGATTACAAGCAAAGAGTGGTGGATGCAGTGCCAGAGGGTCTCAGCTTTGAGCCTTTGATGACCTGCTACTTGACCAATGGCACCACACCAGATGATGTTCACAAGGCCAAAGAGAGTGGCATCATTGCTTACAAGCTGTACCCAGCTGGAGCTACCACCAACTCAAATGCTGGGGTCACAGACTTCCAGGCAGTGGTTCCAACACTCAAAGCCATGGCAGATGTATGCCTCACTCCGTTGCAAACACCTTCTGCATTCGTTTTAGACTTGCACATGTTTTGCAAGGGTGTGACTTTTGGTCTGCTATTTTTGCACTATTGCTGGAGTGCACCTAGAACATGAAGTTGCTTCATCAGCATATTTGTGGCAAGTCATCAGTGACAGGCTTCAAGATGGAGGTTGACCAAATGATCAGCTCATATAGTATAGTTTTTGCGCCAAACAAGGTGCATGTTATCTCAGACCTGTCTAGTATGGTCAGGAAGAATACAAACAACATTGCAGTACCCGAGAATGGCTTTATGTGCAGTCGGGCCTCCTGTTGCTTATCCCTGGGGAAGTCACAGACCCTGCAGTTGACTTCTTTGACCTCCAACCATGAAGGATACAATCAAGACTGCAATAATGGGAGTGACTTTGGGAGCAGGCAGGAGTCCTGTGCATGGAAAAAGCGGTGTCCCTGCATTTGACTTGTTTGACCATGTAATCAAGCCTACAGTACTGAGATTGACCTGATGTGCAGGCAGGCCTCCTGTTGCTTGTCCATGGAGAAGTCACCAACCCTGCAGTCGATTTCTTTGACCGTGAGAAAGTCTTCATTGAGCGAAGGCTGAAGCCCATCATTGATCAAGTGCCTGACCTCAAGATTGTGATGGAGCATATCACCACCATGAATGCGGCAGACTTTGTGCAGCAAGGCCCCGACACCTTGGCAGCAAGCATCACGCCGCAGCACATGCTGCTGAACAGAAACGCTCTCTTTCTGGTGAGGCAGCCTGCACATATTCCATATTGACTGGCTCACAGCCATGACATGATGGGCTCCACGCCCAAAACATGGCATGTCTGTTGGGGTGCGCTGCTGCATCTGCTGCAATTGTTGAGCTTCGTCTAGACTTTGTGCAGCAAGGCCCGGACACCTTGGCAGCAAGCATCACGCTGCAGCACATGCTGCTGAACAGGAATGCTCTCTTTCTGGTGAGTCAGCCTGCAAAGCTACTGATGTATTGACTCCCTGCAAATTACCATATGAAACAACTAAATCATGACGCGCTGCCAGCTTGCACTGCTAAACCCAGTGTCATGAGTGTGTGAGTGCGCTTGTTTTGCTGCCTAGTGCCAGATTACCGCTGGCTTTGGATGCAGTAAAAGGCAAGAAACATCTTTACACTAGGTAACAGCGCATTTGTGGGGATCGCTCTTCCAGGAATCATGTCACCAACACTGAAGATGCCCTTTTGGCTGCAGGGTGGCCTCAGGCCGCACTCCTTCTGCCTGCCTATTCTGAAACGGGAAGAGCACAGGGAAGCAGTGTTGCAGGCTGCAACAGGCAGCTGTCCCAGATTCTTTCTGGGAACAGACAGTGCTCCACACCCCAAGCATCTCAAGGTACGACTGCCCTGAATTGCGTTTACATATGCCATACATGTGCATGATGTATTGCATGCATGGCAAGACAGGCAGCAGATGGCATGGAGATCAAGCCGTGACGCCTCGAAGCACATCAATAAGACGCGGTCGCACTGCTGCAAAATCTGGTTTTGCCCATGCAAAGCTGACGCAATATGCAGTTGAGCGCTAACTTTGCGGAGTTGCTGGTCACAGGCCATGCACATGTGAGCAGTCATAACTGTGAATCTTTGATGAGGTGCTGCCAAATCACCAGCAAGCACATTAATCCTGCATATTTATTTTGCTGTTCCACAATCTCTTCTTCTTCCGCAATCTCAGTAGGAGTTTTGTGCTATAATTGCATGTGCGCCAATTGATACGCGTCAGTGAATGAAGCATTGAATGCCATATGGCTGATTGCATGAAGGCAACACTCCAGTGATTGCCCTCGAATGACAAGTGATCATGGGCAGCACCTGAGGAGTGTGTTCAGTTGCTGTTGTTTGTCAATGTCGGCTATGCAGCCACAATCACTGCTTGGTTTGATATTGATGCAGGAAGCAGCATGCGGGTGTGCAGGCATCTACAGTGCACCTGTTGCGCTTGCCCTGTATGCCCATGCATTTGAGACAGCGAGTGCGCTAGACAGGCTGGAGGCTTTTGCAAGCCAGCGGGGTCCAGACTTTTATGGCTTGCCCAGAAATACAGCAAGCATCACCCTGGAAAAGACAGATTGGACAGTGCCTGAGCAGTTTGAGTTTGGCGACGGAGTGGTTGTGCCCATGTGGGCTGGCCAGACAATAAGTTGGCAGGTCGCATCTGCATGAGCTGTGCAGCTCAGGCTTGCCCCTATGGACTCATGACTATGCCCTTGTCTCTGTTGACTTCTTTGGTACAAGTAAACAGGGCGGGCACAGGTTGTGGCATGATTCTGAGAGTAGAGTTCACAGCATAGCTTCTCTGGCTGCAATAATGCACAGGTCCATGCAACACATTTGGTGTTGTCTGCATATGCCAGCTGTGGTACCTGTTAGCATGCATGGCGCTTGGTGTGGAGAACTGATCAGCAGCGTAATCATTGAGTTTCATGCCCATGCAGCTGACGTGTTGAGCATGCTCTTGTGACCAATATGCATCTGCAGGGCAGCACTTAGCTGACCGCATTGCTGAAGCGAAGTGAAGCAGCAAGTGCCCTTCTGCTGCGACAAAGCCATTTATGTCATAATGAGTCAAGCAGCTGCCCAGACGACTTCACAAGGTCAGGCTCTAGGTGGAGGCAGGCGACTGTTGCGCAGATACTGTCAGCAGCAAGACGATTTGTTGCATTTACGATACTGTTGCGATTTCTGCTGCAGACACGATCAGATTGACAAATCAGGCCTACATTCCGACACTCCACTGCGTCGACTTGCGAGCGTGGCGTTCCTATAAACATAAAACGACACGGCCTATCCGCTCAAGGCTCAGCCGTCGATGCAATAGTGATCGTGACAGCTGCCAGTCACAGGTATGGGTCTGTACGGTGACCTGCCGCAAGCCAAGAGCTCGGCCGCACAGGAAGACACCACCAGTATCAGCAAGCAAAATAGCTGGACGGCCTCCAGCCTAGCGCCTCCCAGTCGGAAATCATCGTCGCTTTTCGGTGCACCTCCAGCGGTGCTCAGGGCTGGCAGAGGCAAGCCCACAAGTGCCACCCAAAGACAGCAAGCTGCCAGGAGGGAGAGCAATGATCACGCCTCCACCTCCACCCCAACAGGTCTGCTACAATCAACCCACTGCCTAGCTGCGTACAAGCATTGCTGCAAGATGATTCTAACATCAGAACTGACTCTCTTGCAGGCAATGCTCACAGCTTCTTCTCAATGAATGTTCAAGACGAGTATGACCCAGCTAGGCCAAATGACTATGAGGAAGTCAGGAGAGCCAGGGAGCGCCAGCGAGTGGAGGCAGAGCGGGAGGCTGAGCGCCAGGTTGAGCTGCGAGCACAGAAAGCTGCACAGGAGGTATACAATAGCAAGCCTAGTTTGTACTGGAGTCATGCCATGTACAGGCTATGCATGTCACCTGGCTCATCTTATATACGTTGGATTGTCACATGCTTTCTGAACGTTATATTGAAGTACAAACCACACATGTTGTTATGAGATCATCTGCCAAGCACGCAGCAGTATCAGCAATTAGCCCCCAGGAAGCATTGCCCGATGAATCTGCTGCTAGCTGCTAAATTTGTAACCTATATGACTGGTGCTGATAGTGCAGAGGTTGGCGGTTCATCTTGGCTGTCTCTGCTGGTAGAGGCTTACGTCATGATGCTTGACAGCTTGACTTCCCATTTCTCTGCTATACAGCTTGGCGTACAGGTGAACGTTGTTGCCACAGCTTCATTGATTGCAGGCAGCAGCAAAGGCCGTGTTGGCCATGCAGCAAAAGCCCCCTGACCCGCCAGCTGTCAGCCAGGCCTCTTTGCAGGCGCCAGGGCAGGACCGTGAAGCAGCCCTTGCTCTCTCAGGGGAGGAGGCGTTTGCCAGACGCGCCATGTGGGGCCCGCTCAACTTCTTGCTGTGCGCATTGTTTCACTCTGCATAAGTGTGTGTTCAGTGCAAAATTTGTCACAGATCAGGAAGTCCAAAACACGCTGCTGGATTCCATTCACTTGATAACCAGCACAGCAAAATATGTGAGCTACCTGGCCACCGCAGACATTGGTGCATTGCCTGTAAAACTTGGAGTTTACACAGGTAACAGCAAAGAAGAATCAACAGAAACCATTTGCATCTGCCTGGCCTGCTTGCACTGCTGCTCACGCTGTCATGCTGTGCTGGCAGGCTGAGTAGAGGTGGCACGGCAGCTGTGGGGGCAGCTGCTGCAGCAGCTGGTGCTCCTCCTGAGCAGGCAGCCCAGGTGGCTGAAGCCATGGCTCAAAACCCTGGCGCAAGAGGCATGGATCTAGCCGCCAGGATGATGGAGAAGATGGGCTGGAAGTCTGGCCTTGGGCTGGGACGCAATAAACAGGTAATCTGTTATCTTTTGTTCAATATGTTGTGTGTATGCATGCCTGTTTCTGGGCTGGAGCAAGTTCAACAACTATGCCGCATAATGCTTTTGATGACATGCACTTTGCTGGGAAACCCGGGCCTGGGCTGGGACAGAATGCACCTGTAAGACACAATGCTGATACAGCCCAAGGCGTGGAGTATTGCAAATATATCTTGGCATCACCTGGACTCACCTGCTATTACCTGGTGTTGTCGGCCTGGGAATGCTCTTTTGTCCAAGTCAGATTGAAAGGTGTGGGCTGGGGCTGGGAAGCAATGCTGCGCTGGTGCTGCCATTGCTGTGCACAATTTAGGATGAAGCTTCAGGTTCAGCCTGTACTCATGAAGGAGGTTCCATGCATTGATGCTGAGAATGATCTGCAGAAGTCAGGATACAGCATCAAAGCAACTTGAATGTGACCCGGTCACTAATGTAATATAGTGAAACTATGTTACTGTGTTGACCTTGCAGCATGTGCTCAATGCTTGTGTGTGTTCATGACACATAATCTGCTCTGACGTGTCAGTGCTCTCAGGATCACTGCAGTAACTCGAAGCTCTTGGCAATAGCAGGTCTCAGCTGATCTGGATGTGTTTGCTATGCAATGTCCTGCAAATTGCACGCCTGGGAGCCCCTGCTTGCTGCAGGACGGCATGACGGCCAGCATCTCACAGTATAATGCATAGCAAAGTCTGCGAGATGCTGCATTGCTGCTCAAAATGTTCATGTGCATAAGTGTTATGCAACTAAGCACCCCGATGCAGGGTCTAGTCAACATACTGACTGACAATGTCTGCAACTCGTGTGCTCACTGCAGGGCATAGTGAACCCTCTCATGGTCCAGAAGACAGACAAGAGAGGGGGCACCATTGTGTCCAGCCCAGCTGCTCAATCCCCAGCATCAGAAATGGCCCCTCCTGCTAAAAAACCCAAGGTAAACTCCTCTCGCATCACTGCAACGTGTTAGAGGCCATTGCCTATGGTACAAGCCTCTTGCATCAAGCACTGTAGCACGCTCATCAAGTGAACATGATTTGGTGCATGAAAAGCAACACAATTTGGTAGATTCATACAACATGCCTTAAGGTCATGAGCCCTGCTATCTGCCAATCTTTGAGATCATACTGACAAGATGCAGCACTCAACAATTTCCAGAAGTTTGTATATTAGCAGTCTAGTACTGCTGCACCTGCAAGCACCCTTGGCAGGTGATAAGACTGCGCTAGCCGTAGATGCAGGCAATTAGCTGTTCTTGACTGCTCATGTGTGCAGCTATGCTGACACCTGTATGTTGTGGCTACCTCTTGTGCCTAGGGCTGCACATCAACAGCTGTGACATCCTAATTCGTGAATGAGATGAGGTGACTTTGTGCATTCCTACATTGAGATGTGCAGCAGTCTGCATCTCCATTGCAGATGTGCAAGATTCCCAGCCTTAGTCCATGGTGCTTTGGCATCACCCTTGGCGCTTTCAGACAGATGGTGCAACTGTGCAGCAAACCTACACCAGTGCTCATGGAAATGCAGGGTGGCATGATCATGGGCACACCCACACGAGTGGTGCTGTTGCGCAACATGGTGGGCCCTGGAGAGGTGGACCCTGACTTGGAAGATGAAGTGGCCAATGAGTGCAGCAAGTATGGCACGGTGCAGTCAGTCATGATCTTTGAGGTCACGACTGCGGGCTATCCTGACGACCAGGCAGTGCGGATTTTTGTGGAGTTTGAACGAATGGAGCAAGCTACTAAGGTAAGGCCTGATGCTTGCATTACGCGCAGTTGCAGGAGCAGTTCCATGCATGGTTTTGAAGCATTGACTGTGTATACCAAGGTACGTTATGACTTCAGGCTGTCCATAGACCCTCTGCTTCAGAACGGTGAGTCGTTGGCCAGCCAGATTATGCAGCTCATGTCACATCATACACGATCATGATGAACATAATGAGGATCACATGCTGGGTGTGGTCCTGACATTGCACATGCATACAATGGGCACACCTAGCACCCTGAAATCTCAAGCTGCTGCAGTACTTTGATGCACTATGTTGACAACCCTTGCTCAAAACGCTTCACTGTGCTGAACAGTGTGCTATGGGTGCTTGCAGTCAGTCGTTGACCTTGGGGGCAGATTCTTTGGTGGTCGCACAGTCTCTGCAACTTTCTTTGATGAGGACCGCTTTGACAAGCAGGACCTTGGACCAAAGCCAGGAGAGGCCTCATAACGCACTTCAAGCTGGGAACCTGGATCTGGAGCCGTATCTGCTTGCTCAGGGCTAGCAAAATATCTCGTGCTGTCCTGTTGAGACATCTACCATCATGCACAACCTTGCAGTGCATCTGGCCTGCTTCAGCATTGCCAGGAGTTGGTTATGTTACATGGCCATACTGGATTTCACTTGACCAGCGGACAGCGCACTTCTTCAATTCAATGCAAACAGTGCTCTGCTAGCTGATTGAACACATCACAAGCTCCGCGTGCTGACCCCATTCTCTTGCTCTGTAAGGCAGAAGAGCTGAGATGCTGCAATCCAGAGTCTGGAGGTACATGTCTGACCAAGTGCTGTGGCAGAGCATCTGTCTGATTGCTTGTGCTTAACATGTGAAAGCTGAGCAACATGCCAGCCTTAATGCCAGGAACTTTCAAATTGACTGATTGCACAGGCTGTTTCATACAGCTGATAAGTCCTGATCAGTGGTGTGAAAAATTGTAGTTCTTGCACTCATCCTCTCTTGTGAAGTCCATTGTCTGGGTGTACTGCAAGTCACATGCAGCAGCTGAGGTGATCAGTCCTGCAGGAGTGATAGAGCAGCATGACATCGCAGCAAAGCTCAACACTTTACCTCTGGTTGCACAGGAGGATTGCGTGCATACAAAGATCCGCCTGGATAGTATGGCACTGCAGAGCAAACGCACAGCTCATTCAAGTCATGCTGCTACTTGACTAGACATGATGTACAGTGGCTTGATGCAATGGCCAGGTCACTTTGGCCTCATGATGCAAGTGTTGTTGATTTCACGCTGCTGATTGGCATTTTGTCATGGCAAGATGTTGAAGCAATCCAGAGTGTTCTACTTCGACAATAGTACTGATACAATGCCCAATCCACACTAGTGCACAGCAACATGCAGGTATGGCACCAGTACAGTGGCTAACTTCACACTGGGAATGCAGGATCTTACCTATGTATGGATCTGGATGAGCATACTCACGCAATTTTGCTTCCCCTCTGTTGAGCAGCCTATCGATCTGCGCTGACTCAGCCTACAAACGCCCGGAACAGTGATTGCATGCAGGTGGTTGTGGACCAAGTCTGACATACAGACTATGCTTACGATGCTTATGTTCTGATCAAACTCCGCCCTCAGTTTTGCTGCCTGCACAAGAGTCAAGGAGTCTAGCCGAGTCGAGGGAGGCACAGCTCGTGAGGCTTGAGCGAGACTTTACCTCACTGAACCAAAGATTTCTATCTACAGCCCAGTACAGCATGGTCTTCAATGAGTGTCGATACAACAGACGTGCCCGCTGCTGCTGTAGAGCTCGCAAGCTCATCCTTAAAAAGAATTAGCGCTGACGGGGTCAACTTGTGCGATTTGCACACTTCACAAAAGCATAAGGACAGAAAAGACGAACAAGTACCCAAAAGCCATTGCGAGCTGAAGCAGTTCAACTGATGGTGAGCTGGTTGCTTTCGACCGAATTTCAACGCCGTGAACTGATTTGTTGAGATGGACTCGGTAGATCAGGCAGCGCCGAAAGTTGACCTGCACATCGAGCAGGACCTAGCAGGAGCACTGCAAAGCTCGAGATTTTTGACGACTCTTGTTGGTCTAGCTATACTGCTTTTCATCGTAGGTATAAACTCCCATGCTCAAGCTCATGCACAGGTTGCTTGGACTGGCGCATGATCGTTTTGTTCATGCGCTGCAGCCGTGTTGCGCTTGCTACTGTCCAGTCGAAAAGGGAACTCAGTACTGTTGTTGGGGCCTTCTGGTTCTGGCAAAACCACCCTGTTTTATCAACTAAGAGATGGTAGCACACATAACGGAACAGTCGCGTCTATGCAAGAGAATGCTGGAACGTTCGCATTTGCTTCGGAAAAGGTAAGTGCTCAGGCAGCAAGCTGATCACGCCCCATCGAGTCGCCAGCAAAGGCCCTACAAGCTGCTTTCATGGTATGGTCAACACACGTAAGTTGTGTCTCAGGCACAGCAGGCCAAGCCAGTACATCTGATAGATGTTCCAGGTCATCCCAAAGTGCGCAACCAGTTCCAGGGTTACCTCAACAGTGCACGAGGGATTGTATTCGTGGTAGACTCAGTAGACTTCATGGGACAAAAGACAGCTGTTGCAGAGTAGGTGCTCGATGCTGTGATGTGCAGAATGTATGGGCACATATGCGTTCAACACTCAGCGGTGCAAACAACAAATCTGTCATGCAGGCAATTGCTGGAGATTTTGGCCCATTCGGCTGTGCGCAAGCATCGCATACCTGTGCTGATTGCTTGCAACAAATCTGATGAGGGCGCAAAAGCGCACACCGTGGATTTTGTGCGAAAGCGCTTAGAAAGAGAAATGTAAGCTTGCGTATCGCAGCTTTTGGCACTGGCCTAAGTGTCATTTGAGGAACATGGGCTGACACCTCAATTTGCTGTGCCTTGCAGAAATCAAATACGGCAAACACAGAACACTTTGGAGGATAGCGGAGGTGCAAAGTCGGTCGATATTATTGGCAATGTCAATGAAGAATTTACCTTCGATGTCCTGCAGAAGAAGAACGGCACCTTAGTCATCTCAGTCAACTGTTCTGCCTTGACAGGACATGTAGACGAGCTCACTGCATTTGTACGACGATGTGTGCCGCGATGAGGATTGGATCAAACTTGCAGGATTGGCGATGTAACATCAGGTGTTATCGCTGACAACCTTGCGACTTGAGCAGCGTTAGCTCCCACCATCAAGTCCACAAGCATGCTTCTTTAGTCATGTTAAACTGTACTTCCGTCGGCCGTTTGGCAGATAGAGGTTGCTGCGAAGCTTTGATTTGAGCTTGCATCAAGCCTGATTGGCTTGATCATGGATCATACGGAATGGGTGCTGATATTTGGAGGCATATTTGCCTTTTTGAACGCCTTTGCCGTCGGTACGACACTGTGTCCGGCGTTCTGGCACCGACTATCTATCGGTGTAGTACGCCAAGACCCGACCAGTTTGCCAGCCGTCAGTGGCTTTTTTGACTTCGACTACTTCTGCAGGCGCAAACATGCTGGCCAACACTTGGGGTACAGTCATTGGATCCAAAGTTGTCTCACTCAGAACAGCTATCCTCCTGGGAGTCATGTGTCAGATCATTGGCACAATCTGCTTTGGCCCTCGTTCAACTCCTGTGTTTGCGGGCATTTTGTATGATTGGACAGTTCTCAAACCATATCCAGGCCTGACTTTATATGCGATTGGGTGGACCATCATCACCACAGTGACATGGCAGTTTCTTGCCATCTGGAAGCGGATCCTGATCCCCGTCTACTTGGGCTCTGGTAAGCTCTTCTTGTTGTGCCATGTGCAATCTTGCAAATTCTGCAAGGTTTTAGGCTTGAAGCAAGCGGCAATTTCTTGGCTGTAAACAATATGCTGCTGGATGCAGTGGCCAGCACCATAGGCGCCGCCTTTGTTTTTCCTGGGGTGGCAAGTATTGATGGCGGTGCTGCTCTAAGTCAGCCGCCCTTTCTTTCTGGTCTGGGTCCGGTCTTTTTGACCTGGCTGGTTGGTCCAACGCTGTCACTCACCACTGTGACGTTGCTGTTTCTGCTCATGCGGACATGCTTGTTGAGAGGAGAGGACCCATTCCACAAAGTGCTGTGGGTGAGCATAGCGCTGTACTGTGCAGTCACTCCACAAATAGCAATGCCTTCATTGGCAAGTCAGCTGCATGTTCACGCAGTTTTGTTCAGCAATTCGGATTCAAAGAAGGCTCCACTCCATCATAAGAGTTCACAATGTCTCTCATGAGAATGATGAATTTTCGTTTGACCTTCTCCACTCGCCCACATTTATGCATATTGATGCAGTAGCTACATGTGTTGTCTGGTCTAAACTGCTGTCAGCTGTTCATGGTGCAGCAATGCCACCTTGCAAAGAGACGTCAGACTCACTGAGGGACGGCCCTGTCAATGCTTGCAGGCCATGCCAGCTCTAGCATGCTGCTGTTCTATCATCTGGGTTGCTGACCTGGTGTATTCCATTGGCTCAGCCCAGGGCATGCAAGTGGTGATTAACTGGTCTGCCCAAAGCATTGTCATGCTACTGGTGATAGCAGGCTCAGCTGGCTGTCTGATCACCTGCTTGGTGATGCCCCACATGTCACACAAGCTCAGAACTGGCAATCGCACTGCTATCACCATCAAGAGAATGAATCTGCTGGGCTTGGTAAGTTCAACCTAGCATATGCTGCATGTCAAGATGGGATTTTTTGGTCTAACCCATCTGCATGGTCTGGTCCAGCAGCAAAGACATTGCAAGCATTTCCTCTCAAGTGATCAAGCGTTACCTGTCCAGCTGGAAGTCATAATGCGCCTCAAGACCTTGCTCTACCAGGAGCTGTCTTGACTGTTTGGCACAATCATCGTTCAGCTGCAGCTGCAGCAATCTGCAGGCAGATAGCAATCTCAAGCAGGCATGCTGTAACGATCTGTCTTATGGAAGAGTGGCGGGAATCTTAATAGTTGCTGTGCAGGATGAGGCCACTGTCAAAGACATTGCAACAGATGAGAAGTTCAGCGATATGTCAGGCTGGCTGCAGCGCGCACATGCCTGGCTGTTTGAGGCTGACATCCTGGCAGATGTAGCTGCTGATCCTGTGCTCCTGCGCATTCACAGCACTGCAGAGGAGTTTGAACCAGCAGCAGAGGAATGCTTTGCACCTCTGCAGGTCAGTATTTTGATCTTTGCTCATGTCGGCTCACAACTCACAGGCAATGCAGACAGATCGTCAACCCACACAACAGTCTCTATTGACTGTCTGCTCTTTTGATCTTACTTGTATGTAGAAAGATCAGCTGGACAAAACATTTGCTTATGTTCACCATACTGCAGCCGGCACAAACACTGTTGTGGCATGCAGGTGATCACATGCATGATTGTCTCCATCGCCTATGCTGCAAACAACGTACGGACATCTTGCGGCATCTACTCCCTGATGTACCATATACACAAGACCAGCTCAGTTTCAGCAACTGCCCCTGTTGGCTATCCTCTGCGTGCTGTGGGTGCCTTTGGCATGGCACTGGGTACTGTGGTGCTAGGTGCAAGGCTGGTGCCTATCACAGGTGAGTCCTGAGACCTCATCATGAGTGCTTCAGCAAATTGTCTTGTAGCAATTGCTTTGGTCATCAAAAAGGTGCATGCTGATATCATCTTGTTCTCACTCAAACTTACCGCTGCAGTCAGAAGGTAGCAGCTGACTCCCAGTTGCGCTGTCCTTACAACAAGATATCCTGACGCTGTGGATCTTGACAAGAAACATTACTGCACCTTTTTAATCAACACATGCAGGCCATCTCCTGTGATTGCTGTTCACTGGCTTCATCTTGGAAGATGGGTCGGGCACTTGTCCTCGTGCAGGCATTGCTCATGCAAGAAACTCGACTGCAGAAAGTACATGAAGTGAAGCCTGCAGCAGTGATCAAACCAATACATGCTCACAATGAAGGCTAACACGTAGCAGCCATGCAGTTATCATATTGGGCAATGTGCAAGATCAGCATGGTACGAGCACTGTATAAGCGTGGCAACCCGTGAGATGTATGGTGTAACATGCAGGGGCGCAAATAGCCAAAATGACGCCATTTAGAAGCTTTGTGGTAACCACAATGACAGCGACGACGCTGACTATCATGGCTTTGCTGAAATTCAAGGGAGGAACCATCACCTACGTCATTGTAAGACACTTGCCCTGCTAGCAAACCAGAGAATATTGCTGCATCATCGACATTACTCAGTGCCTCAATTGTCAACTCCAGACATGCGCAGCATCTATACACATCTCAGCTGGAGCGAATTGAAACCTGTCTGTTGCATGGAGGCATGCTGCACAATCAAAGAAGTTACTGTTGCATGCTGTTTTGAGCAGTCATCTTTCCGTGGTAGATCATTCCTGTTACTCTGTACAGTCCAAGTACTATTTGTTGCTGCATCATGGGCTGTACTGCAATGTAGCCCAGTCTGGTCTTACAGGTGACAGCTGTCACAGCAGTGGGTCTAGCTGAGGGGTCCTCGCATGTCAACTGGAAGAAAGTGTGGATGACTTTGGTTTGGTATGTTGTGGGATTTGCTGCTGTTATGGTCAGTACATATGGTCTTGTAGCTCAAGGTAAATCTTGTGCTTTTGCATATCAGCTCAAGCAAAATCATCTGTTGCCTGCATCTGCACATGCTTGCTGTGAGATTCTAGGTGAGCTTTACCCATGTCAACGATGTGTGTTCTCTTCGCAGCATATACCTGTTTATGAGACTGCTTGTCTTGTGTATACTTCACCTGCCTTCGTCGCATTATTTTTGGTACCCTGTCCTGTTTCTCCAGGGCCCTTTTGCCTCTGCTCTGCATGTACCAACTTGGTAGCATGCCACATGTTGCCAGATGCTTTCATCTGTGCATTTTCCGTCAGCATGCAGCACTTCACCAACCAGTCAGCTCGCACTTGCAGCCAAGTATACACTGCATGGAAATCTGAAAACGCTACACGTGCCAACCACCAGCAAATAATTCTGGTGAGTGTGTGCAATCCTAGAGTATGCTGATTGTATGATGTGCAGGAGTCTATGCCCCATCAGTAGTTGACGATGCTACCAAAACCCATTAAACAGGTCACAGAGCTGTTCAGTCACAGGTAAGCTGCAGTGGGCTGCAACAACTGTTGGTGCTTTTGATGACATGCTCCACCTGCGCAGTGCACTTAGGTTCCGGCCCTGCTGCATGATCAAGTCTGAGAGTGTTCATGCAAGCTTCAACCCTACTTACTGTGATGTCAGCGTTTTCCCAAAGCTTGTTCATGAGCGCAGTTTTCGAGTCTGCTTTCAGATCACCAAATTACTGGCCCTACTTGCTCAAGCTTCCTTGCTTGGCATGCAGGTCATAGCTCAGAGCCTTCCTGCCTTTCTTCTGCGTTTCTGTAGTGTCCCAACGACAATCCAATCTGAGATGAATGAGGGAGCAGCTGAAAGGCAGCTGCCCTCATGGCAGACGCCAAGCAGAGCTCAGGCTTGCCATATTCAGGACAGATGATGCCTCCTTGAGAAGGCGTGCCCATTTCAGTCATGTCCCAAGTCCACCTGCAGCCTTCAAGGTCGCATGGGTCACTATCTGAGGAAAACTTGTGTGCAGCAATGGGTGACACGAGGAGCACCTTGCTGTGATTTGACGCAACAGCCTTTGCCGTTTCTCCTGGGTATCTGCAGCGCAGTGATGTTTGTGCTTGAGGTACGCAAGAGTGGTGGCTTCACATTGCTATGTTGTTTAGTGCACACGCTAGAGCTTCTTGATGTCTTTCAGATGGTGTTTGCGGTGCCAGCGCATTTTTAGTGTCATACATGATCAGAATGATTGTTGCTTTTGATTCAGAGGTTCGGTCACATAAATATATATAACTAACATTGCAGATCCGAGTTGAGTTTGTGTCGATAGGTCATGATACAGTGTTACTGCTACAGTTGTGCAGTGATCGTTGAGATGATGTATGGTCGTTCCGTTGCCCATGCTTGCAATCACTGCTGGGAGCAGTCAGCCCTGTCAACTCAACAGACTGTCTACAGGCATCTCGACAGCATCACAGACGACTGATGCCTGTTGCCCTTGCAATTGCTATCACAGTCTTATGATGACTAAAGTAGCAAGTTCCCTTGCAGCTATCTCGCTTTCTGACTGCTGGGCATGCGGACCTCGACTTGAAACGCCATTTTCATCAACAAGACTCGTTCCCAAAGCATCGGTCTCTGAGGCACAGATGTGTCGAGCGGATATTATTGTGCCTCTGGCTGATAAACGTGTAGCTAGAGCTAGAGATCGTGCTGCGATCCTGCAGTGATCGAGACAGGTTTGCTGTTTTTCTGCTCGAGGACAGAACATCGATCAGCCAGAAATATGGCACTGGATGCTTGCGCGTGGATGGTGTCCATCGGCGCGGCCTGTCTCTTCCTCAACTCGATGGCTGTAGGTGAGTATTTGAACTTGGAAAGCCAAGTGTAGCGCATACGCTGTCGGCAGCATTGACCCAGACGAGTTTGAAATGGCAGGAGCACATAATCTGGCCTTGGCTTGGGGTCCGGCGATCGGCGCAAAGATAGTCAAGTATCAAATAGCAGCGCCGCTTGGTGCTGTCTCTGCTCTCATAGGAGCTTTGCTGTTTGGCGATAGACTCGCGCCAGTTTACGGTGGCTACTTGAATACGCATTGGACTGTGACACAAGACCTGCCAGAACTGACATTGTACGCCATGATGGCGTGGCCTGTGGTCCTGCTCGTTTGGTTGGTGGTTGCCCTCTGGCTGCAAATTCCTGCTGTCCCATACCTTGGCTATGGTATGCGTGTGTTTTGCTTGCTGCTAATTGCTTCCCCAAAATCTGGCAAAATGACACGTCATAGTCATGGAAACCTTGTGTATGGAGCTAATGGTGTAGTTGTGGACTTTTGAGTGCAGCGGCAGCTTTGGCTGGCACTGCTCTGGTCTACCCTGGATGGACACATCTGAACTGGGGTTTGCATCTCACAGAGCATCCCAGAACCTATAATGGCATGGGTGATGTGTACACACCTTGGGCTGTGGTCCCAGTTCTCACAACAGTGATTGTGGTTTTCATATTCCTGACAATGCGAACTTATCTCATGCGAGGCGAAGACCCCTTTCATCAGACGCTATGGGTAACATGCTTTCTGGCATAGACTACTGCTCTGACTGTTCTGCATGCTTGTGTGGTGCTGCCCTGAATTGTCAATGCACAACAAGATGTGCACGAGCAAAAGAACAATGTGGGCTTGTCTGTTGGGCTTGTCCATTGAAGCACCTGATTGGTTGCAGTCCTGCAACTTGATGCTTCCTTACTGCTTGCTACAGCAAGCTATATCCTGCCTCAACATCAATCAAGCTGCAACAAGCTTGAAGCACATACTTTCATAACAACATACACTAAGCGCATCTGCAATGACTTACACTGCATGCTCAAGCAATTGCATAAACATTGAAAGGCTGCACATCATATTCTGGCAGCATTCCGGTTTTCTTTATGCTTCATTTGCTCAATGCTGTATGCAGTGCCTACCAGCCCTGGGCGGAGCTGTAGGCATTGTCAACGCGGCATACATTCTGTTCACCCTCAGCTCCTCATATGGGTATCACTTCAACAAGCTGTCTCCACAAGGAGTGGTCATTGCCCTGTGTGTGATGGGCATTGTTGGCACTCCAATCACCCTGTGCTTTTTGCCGGGCGTGCTCAAGAATGCAAAGCTTGCAGCGCCAATCATCCGGCCTGTCAAGCGACTGAACCTTCTTGGATTGGTGATGATCCTGACTGTGATGCCTTTGTTGCATTGACGCGCACTGCATGCTCAGCAATTGTCTAGGTATAGATTGTCCTCAGCACCTGACTTTGCTAAAACCTAGCATTGTCCCAAAAGGCAGGTACTGTTGATAAATTGCTTCAGGGCAGCAGGCTGCAGCAGATTGTCACCATCTGTCAAACGTATCTGAATGCTCTGAGGTAGCATGGTATCACTGCACCATGACATGAATGACAAGCAGGCTTTGGCATTGATTCTATGGCAGTCAAATATGCAAGTGGTGCCCCCAAGTAATGTCTTTTGCAGAGACCATGCTCAAGAACTTGCTTCAGATCGGCATGTTACTAACAAGGGTTATTATAAACTTGATCATTCTACAAAATCCAGACCTTGGCACTATGGTCAACTTGTGCTGCAAATATGCAGCGTTGAGGCAAACCCACCTGACAGCATCCATCATCACTCAGCACAAGCAGGGTTGACACACATGCTATGCCATCACAGGATGATGAGACTCTGCAAAGCTTGACTGCTGAAGATCCACCCTTAGGGATCAGGGGCTGGTTCTACAGGCTGTATTGTCGTCTATTTGTTCACAATTTTGATGCTAGCATCAGCCAGAGTGAGAGCTTGATGTACATCCATACCAATGCCGAGGAGTTTGATGTGCATGCAGAGGTGTGCTTGGGTTCTTTTCAGGTAAGCAGCACTGCGCGTTGCTGCACTGCATTCAAAATGTGAGATCTGGCATGCATGTTGCATGCATAGTGCATTCAAAACATGGCCAGTTTTTATATGTGCTGGGCGGCACATTTACCACTGCTGCTGGCTTTGCTGACATCACACAAGCGTTGATCCTTTTGCTATGCACTGCACAGAACGCCACTATTTTGCCAATTGATGTCACAGTAATTACATCGATTGGATTGCTGCTGAGCAAGCTTTGCATGGCTGCAAGGTCTGCTTGTATGTATAATCACAACTTGCCCCAAAGTATGCTGTTTGCTGCAGCTGTGCACATGCTGCCTGCTGTCAATGGGCCATGCTGCAGCCTCAGTACAAACTGTAGCCAATGCCTTTGCCGTGATGCTAGCAATCTACAAGACTGGAAATGTAAGCCTTGAGTCGCCTCTCAACAGCAACATACGCGCCATTGTTGCTGTGGGCATGGCTCTGGGCATTCTACTGGCTGGATGGCGCATGGTGCCTGTTTCAGGCAAGTCATGTCTTATGCATGCTGTTCAGCAACAAGACAGAACTTGGGCCTCACACACCTGGCACTTGTGCCACCAAAGGGTTCTCATTTTCATCCTCATGATGCCCGACACAATCAAGTCAAGGCTTGCACGTGCTGATCAACAACAAGCCTATCGCATGCAAATCATGACCTATCAGCTGGTCTAGTCAACACCTGATTGCTGTGGCTGGAGCATTGGGTCCCAGTGGTCTAAGCATTATCAAAGATGTCAATGAACAATGTGGGTTCCCGCCAGAGACTGCTGCCACCAAAGAGCTTGCTTGCCGAAACAGATGTGCATGCAGCAGTACGCTGCATAGTGGATGTGCAGATTTTGCATTGCATGCACATCACCTCTTCCATTGGATTTGGTCGTCCTCTGCCTGCATGTTCGCATTGCTTATAAATTCAGGTCAAGCTTCCTGCTGCCACGGCTGTGTTGTATGGACACCCACTCAATTACATCAATCAATCAATGAATCAATCAATCAGCCAATCAATCAATCAATCAGTTTTGACTGTTATGGAGAGCCAACAGGGGTTTGTACAGACAATGTCAAGAGAATCATTCTGTCACGTACAAATACATCAGAAGTTCATCATTTTCAACCAATGCATGTGATGGTATACTGTGTCCGGCATTCTCCTGTGCAAAGTCTGTGTTTGACATGAGTGTGTATTGTACAGTGGTAGACTGGCATGAGCTCATATTCAGATTGCTGATATATTGCAGCAACATGCTGAATGGCAGTGCTGTTGCTACAGGCGTGCAGATAGCCAAGATAAGCCCTTTCAGGAGCTTTGTCGTCACTATGAGCATGGCATTAGCACCAGTGCTGATCTACACATTGCACCTTGACGGCGGCCTTGCAAATTACGCCAATGTGCGCTTCAGCTTGCAACAAGTCGCTGCAAGCAGCATTCATCTGCTGCCACTGTTACAGCTGTCCACTAACTTTTTGCTCACAAGCAAAGTCTGCATTGTGTTGTCCAAATGTACAGCATCTTGTGCATGTGCACGGAAGAAGCAAGCATGCTGTGGCCTCTAGGTCTGCAGAGACAACTATATCATCCTGCCTTGTCATACCGCACTGTCACAGGCATGTGTGCTATCTGCAGCTGTCTGCTGTGATCATGGTGGGCATGGCAGAGGGTGTCACTCACGTGCACTGGCGGAGGGTCCTCCAAATCAGCATCTGGGTTGCGCTCAGCCTGGTTCCTGTCTGCCTCCTATCAGCTGTTTGTCTTGCTCAAGGTCAGCTGCTGGCAAACAAGTTCATTGCATGCGGTCCATGCTCTGATATCATGCTGTGATTGCACAACGCTGCCGTGAACCCCAATGATATCATAACATGCTGCATGCTGCGCCACTGGTAACGATTTACATCAGGAGTATACAAATCATGGGACAATCGCCAGATGCTGTCATTTTTCTACTGGCACATGATGCCCCATCATAAAAAAAGCCTCTGCTGTCAAGGGCATCAGCCCCTCCATCTTCCATTCATCGATTGCATAGGAGCTGTACAGTTCAGTGTGCCCGTAGGGGCTGAAAGGGGGTTCATGCTGTCTGGCAGGTTGTGCCACAGCGGCTATGGTATGTTCTGCTGTTCAAGCTAAAGTGCTCAAACTTTGCTGCAGGCATTTATCCCCCAAGTACAGTTCCCATTCAAGAGCTGATTCATGCTGGCGCAGCCATTGACTCAGCTGTTGGCACCCTCACATCTTCATTTCAGCTTGACACCACCCAGGTGACATGCAACAATCAACAGTGCTTTCATTTCTGCCCTGCACTGGTGCGCTCGCATGGCATGCAGACCTACCACACATTACGCACGGCATTGCAGTGCTCTCAATTGAGCAGTGAGCATATGTTACAGGGCTCTTTGCGAACTGGAGGCCTTGTGAACTACGTACAACAGGCTATCACTATCTACCTGCAGGCAACAAACAGTTGTCAGTGGAATACTGCACATTCTCCGGTGGCAGTGGCAAGGCCTCCAGGACCTGCTTACACGTAGACTGTGTAGAGTGGTATCAATCTGTGTTAATTTTGCACTGCTCAATATTGTGCTTACTACTAGATAGCACCCAATAGACCCCACGACATCAGCATATTATTATATTATCAGCTTGTTTGAACAATTTGCGTGTCAGCGCATGGATGCTGCGATGATGCCTGTCCGCCAAGAAGCTGTGCATCTCCATGTAAACTGCTGATTGCTTGGTGTGACAGTGTGAGCCTGATTGTGAGCTACAATTCAAATTCCTCGTGAGAAGCAATTCAAAACAAGCCAAATTTACGAGGCTCATGCGGCACAAGCTTTGCCCTATCGCCCATGTTGGCTTTGTGCTTGACACAAACAAAGTGCTCAGATGACAGGAAGCACACGCATAGAGTCACCTCCTATGCAGCCTGAATAACGGCAAGGTCAATAATGCTATCGGAGTACTTGTGGATCGTGGTGCTCGGGTGTTTGCTGTGCTGTGTCCAGGCCTTCATCCTAGGTGAGCTTGCTGTTATGAATGCATCAGGCGCCTTGCTGCAAATCGTCCGAGACCGTAACACCTGGACGCAAGCGAAGTTTTGCGTCCAGGTGTTTGCAAGTACTGCCCGAGTTCTGCCAGTCACAGTTGCAAGCATTTGCACAATGTTGATACTGAGACTATGTCTGCAGGTGCCACAAGCATGTGTGTAATCTGGGGCCCGGTGGTGGGAGCCAGAGTGATGAAGTACCGCACCGCTCTGTTGCTGCAGATTTTCTGTCAGCTTTGTGGCACTATTGTCTTTGGTCCGCATGAACTGCTTCCATATAGTGGCCTCATCAAGCCAGGCACAAAATCTTCGTTTGCTCCTGACCTGGTGATGTATGCTCTGCTGTGCGCTACTGCTACATTGCAACTTTGGCACCTACTTGCCTTCTGGCGGAAGGTCCCTGTATCACCCTTCACAGCTCTAGGTGAAGCTGGTACTGCTTTGTTACCTGGCGTCTGTCAAGCAGCAATCATACTGCACATGGGGCTGAGTCATGATATGGTCATGCAGCATCCAGCTTAGCAGGCACCGCTTTAGTTTATCCTGGAGCAAGCTCAATTGACTGGGGCTCTCGACTACTACCCTCACCGCCGTACATATCGGGACTAGGCCCTTTGTTTCTAGCCTGGTTTATCATGCCTGCAGTCTCCACAATCTGCGTCACAGGCCTCATGCTCTCTCTGCGCCGACACATGCGGGCTGAAGACTCATTCTATCAAGTCCTGTGGGTAATGCCACTGTTGCAACCATGTGCAGCATGGTGTTGTCTTCCACACACAACATGCGCGCAGCGCACCTGTACATTTTCTGCTTTAGGGGCTGTCAGGCCTGTTTGCATACATTGCATCCATATCTGATTCACATTGTTGGCGCAACTGCAGAGACTGCCAAGCATTGCTTGCATCGCAGCAGTCACCCATGCCAGCTACGTGTTGTATGCGCTGATGCCACCTTATGGTTTTAAGATCAACACTCTGACACCACAAGCGGTGGTGCTAGTGCTATGCACTTGTGGCATTACTGCCTGTGTGGTCACCACTCTGGCTATTCCAACAATAGTGAAAAGATTTGGCAGCGTGGCCCCTCCAGAAGCGCAGATCAAGCGCATGAACCTTCTTGGCCTTGTAAGCAGTGCAAATCAGGCATGCTCTTGCAAGTGTGCAGTTGCGCCCAGTGCTTGAGAAGCCCAGCTGGAACACACTCTCTTTGCTAGCAATGTCTGGTACTGTCCACAATGTTACAAGCTCAGGAAACTTGATAGGTTCATCAATACAATGTCACATGGCTTTCCTGGACTTGCATAATCAGCTCATGCAGTTTTTTGTGCACACTTGCTGTTTTGCAACTTTCTGTCTTTTGTGTATGCAGTCAAGTGAAGTAGTAGCAGATCTTGCATGACCAGCTCATGCAGCTTTCTGTGCACACTTGCTGTTTTGCAACTTTTTGTCTTTTGTGTATGCAGTCAAATGATGTTGTGGCAGATCTGGCAGCTGGACGCAGACACAGCACTGCTTCCAACCGCTTGCAGCATCTTTGGCTTTGCGCCACACAAACAAACATTTTTGCTCATGTCAGCAAGGATGAGAAACTGATGCAAATGCATTCAACAGCAGAGCAATTTGACCCTGCCACTGAACGCCTTTTCATACCCTTTCAGGTACTCCCTCTCTTTGCTTGTTGATGGTCACAGTTGGTCCAGGGCTGGTCAGCATGTGTCTCTGCTGGTGGCATGTGCTTTGCGCTTGCATGCTTGTTGCGCCCTAATTGTGCATACATCGAGTACAACATGTATGTACAAACATGAGTCATCTGCTGATGCTTCTTAGATTTGCGTTAACGTCACTCAAGACATTCGACATGTTGCAAATTCTGCATGAGTCACGCTACTGTGTTTCGTTTTCAAGAGGTTGAAATCTTTTGCGACAAGCTCTGCCCTGTTGCAATTGCAGATTGTCAGCGCTATGCTGCTTTCCTTGTCATATGCTGCAAATCTGTTCCGTTCAGCAATCGGCATATTTGGTGCCATACTGAACATATATCAGAATGCTGCGGTCTTGCACCCCTATCCTGTAGCTATTTGGCTGCGATGCTTGTCGAGCTTACTGACATCTGCTGGTGCCATTGCTGGAGGAACCAGACTAATGCCTGTTACAGGTAAAAGATGAGGCAGTGCATGCTCCCTGTTGTGCAGCTGTTGACCTTGACTGCAAGGCAAAGCTCAGACTGCATCAGAGCACAGCATACAGTCCTTGGCACACAGATGTTGTTTTGCTGCCATTGCAAGTACATGTTCTTGCAGTTTGCGTTGCATATGCTGCTGCACATGTGCTTACCCAGAGTGCCTGAATGCAGGGGTGCAGCTGGCCAAAATGTCCCCATTTCGAAGCTACGTTGTCCTTGTCGGTTCTTGTATCACCTCAGTGTTTGCTAAAGCATTTGGATATGATGCCTTTCCCATCTATATCAGTGTGAGTCCCCTATCGTGATGCAGCACTATGGCATACTTCTGCTTGCATTGCTATCAGCCTGTTATCATTCGCTGCCATGTCATTTTGGTTCCTTCACGCCGCTTTCAAAAGGTCAAATGCAAACAAAGCTGGCTCTTGTTGCACAATTGCTCTTGCCAGACTAGGAGGCCTTCAAGAAATGACCGCTAGCTGACTTTCAGGTGTCTGCTATTATGGCAGTAGGTCTGACAGAGGGCGCCACTCACGTCAATTGGAAGAAGTTTTGGGCAATTGTGGCCTGGTGGTATCTTGGCTGCTTGCCAGTATTTGCTCTCACTGCTTTCTTCAACTGGCAAGGTGCAGAGAAGTTACTTTTTTGTCTGCTCAGGATTAGCAAACTTCAATTAGCTGTCTTGTGCATTCAACTCCTTGAGAGACCAACACCATCAAGCTGAAGCATGACAGGGACCTGTGCTGATCCTAAAGCTTGCTGCACTCGTGGGCCCAGCCCTGCATTGTCTGTTTGCCAGCACACTGGGATGCTGACACTATACTGATGCCACAGTTATCGTGCCTACACACATTAATCTGTCTGACACTAGCAACACATGCAATGTGAAGCCTGTTGTACCATGACCTGAGTCAGACATGTATATGTCCACTGATCTGCCAGCAATACCTTCGCCTGGTTCAGGGGACTGCTGCTGACGCAGCGCAAGTCAGCACTGTTTTTGTTTTGCACATGTATATTGCCAGTGACTGACAAAGATTGACATTTGCAGGAAGCAGGTCACCATCTGCAGGCAATTTGGCCAAAGTCCGCAGTGACTATGCTGATGTTTCAGCTAGTGTGGCGCTCCTCACACAAACATTCAAAGGCATACAGCCTGCAACACAGGTGGGACTCGAAGGTCTACGCTGCTTGACAAGCTTGATGTAGGACCCACTGGTGGCATGATATAGGAGCTACTGGTGGCTCAAGAGCAGAGGCATGCACAGCCAAACTTTGCCAAGCTAGTGCTTCAGGTTGCAGCACACACAAGCAAGGTTGCCTGGATGTTTTGTGTCCGTGATCCAAAAAGTTTGCAGCTGAGGCATGTTGTGCTCATGCAGGTAGCCACAGCAACAACCAGCAATCCAAATCTTGATCAGCTGAATGCACTGCAGTCTGGCATACAAATCTTGATAAATGCATACGGTGCAACCCTGAACCACTGCAGCAACCACAACGATTAATAAACATTGCAAGACAACACCAAGCAATACACATGATGCCATGAAAGGAGATGTATATGTCATCAGGCATCGACACTTTCGCTCATGTACACAAAAGCAGCTGGGAGTGATGATTCACCAGCAACAATGGACCTACAGGGTCCAGGCCGTTGTCTTTTGCAACTCTGACCATGTACTGTGTTGCGCTAGCAAAGCCTGCTATCTTTTTGTGCTTTTCTGCACAGCTTGCAGAGTGTGCAAGCAACTTCAACAACAGCATACTAGCTGCACTGTTTCTATGCCCATGTTTTCAGAATCTCACATGAAGAAATTTTGATTCAAACTTGCTTGTTCTGTGTCACTCTTCAGGAAACAAGCTAGTCTGCTCGTGCATGTACACATATCATATGATGCGATGATTATTCTACGATGATTGATCGTATTGGTGTGGCAAATGCAAGCACGTCTCTAACTTCAACGTTTGTGTATGATGCAGCACCAGCGCTCCAGACTTTTGCTGGCTGATGCATGTAGCTGTGCCTCGTCAAGCTTCACGTGGACCTTTGCAAATGCCAATGAAGGAGCATGACACTGGTGCAAAACGAGTTACAGCACTGTTCAAAGCTTTGCTTCTTCTTCTGACTGTCCATGCTCGTGTGCTGAAGCCATCATCAAAACCAAGCTCATAGCTGTATGCAGTTCTGCATCAGATCAGATCGCACCCCTGATGACGATACATCCTGAAGGTGTCACGTCAGTCTGCTTCCTTGATTTGTGTCTTGAGCTCTTTGCTGGACCGTGAGAGAATGCTTCCGGGATACCTGTGGATGCCGGTTCTGGGATGTCTGCTGTCCTGCTCTCAGGCTTTCATCTTAGGTAAGCTTGAACTTGTACTCTGCATGGATTCACAAAGGCAGACTCTGGCAAGTTGTCGATGCTGGTGGACACTTGTGCCTCAGAACCCCAAAATAGATCCATCCTTTGCACAAATCGCACCTTGATCCGCGCAGGTGCCACGAGTATGTGCGTGGTTTGGGGGCCTGTGGTCGGCGCGAGAGTCTTGTCATATCAGACAGCTCTGCTGCTCCAGGTCGCTTGTCATCTGGTCGGCAACATGGTCTTTGGTCCACTTGAGCTGCTGCCTTACAGTGGAATAATCAAGTCTACAACAAGAGCTAGCTTTGTGCCTGAATTTGTGATCTACGCCTTGCTGTGCGTCGCTGCTACGCTGCAGTTCTGGCACTTCCTAGCCTTTTGGCGTAAAGTCCCTGTGTCACCCTTCGCAGCACTAGGTGATCATGCAGTACTTCAACTTGTGCCGTTGCCAGCTGTTGCAAATTTTTCACAATGCAAAACAGTATCATTGCAATGCAGCAAGCAGTCTGGCAGGCACAGCATTGATCTATCCTGGCGCAACCTCCATTGACTGGGGCTCTCGCCTATTGCCAACACCTCCCTACATATCTGGACTTGGTCCTGTCTTTGTAGCCTGGTGTATCATGCCTGTTGTCTCTACAGTCTGCGTCGCAGCACTCATGCTGTCCCTGCGTAGGACGTTGCGAGCTGACGATTCCTTTTACCAAGTCCTGTGGGTGAGCTCGCTATCAGCTCCACAGCTTTCCTGCCATGCTGCTTGGACATAATGTCGCAAGCTTCTGCTGGAATCACAATCTGCAGCCCTGTTATCTCTTGCTTACACGCAGTGCTTGTTTTGTGCCTCAGTATCACAGTGATGCGCTATGACGCAGACTATGCTGTTGCATGCCAAGCTGACAAGACTAGCATCAAAGGGCTGCTGCTCACTGCAAATGCATGCCTGCTGCAGAGATTGCCAAGCATTGCCTGCTTCACCATCATACCCTGTGTCAGCTACATTCTGTATGCGCTAGTGGCGCCCTACGGCTTGAAGATCAATTGCCTGACACCCCAGGCAGTTGTCCTGGTGCTATGCACTTCTGGCGTTGCTGCCTGTGTGGTCACCACTCTAGCAATCCCAACCATAGTCAGAAAGTTTGGCAGCGTGGCACCTCCTGAAGTTCAGATCAAGCGAATGAATCTGCTTGGACTTGTAAGCAGCCCACTCACGTTGACTCAATGCACATGCGAAGCTGGCCAGCATAGTTGCCAGCAGCTCAGATCCTTGCTTGCTTGCTTGCTTGGTGTCCGTAATCAGCACGACCAGCTGATCTTTGGTTGCAACCTGTTGACACTGCTGTTACTTTGAGACTGGATTTCAAAACCCTGGCAACTTCATGGTATGTGCAGTTGCTAATGCTTGTTTCCATATGTGTACCAGCATAAAGATTGTCATGTTGCAGTCCAGTGAGGCTGTGTCAGAGTTGACAGCTGGTCGAAGGTCTGGCAACATGTCCAATGTTTTCCAGCACTTCTGGCGACACATCACAACAATTGACATATTTGCTGAAGTGAGGAAGGACGAGAAGCTGATGCAGATGCACTCAACTGCAGAGCAGTTCGATCCTGCTGCTGAGCGCCTCTTCATCCCTTTGCAGGTATTGTGGCTCTTGAGGCTGACACTTGCTGTCTTGGCATATCCAAAACGCTCACTTGTAGCAAGGATTGAAGTTGCCCCAGGAGCGGTGACCTTACTGCTGCAAGCAGACTGCTTCATCATGCACAGATTCTGCACACATTAGAAATACAATGCATGCTCAGCGCAAGTCCATTTGCATCAGACCTTGGCTCAAGCAAGGCCTTTACTTGATAACTGCACCCAAAGACAAGTACATCCAGCAGCATTCAGCTGCCTTTGAGATTGTCTTGTTGTCCTCTACTACAGGTTGTCAGTGCTGTCTTGCTGTCCTTGGCTTACGCTGGCAACCTGTTCCGCTCAGCCATCGGCGTTTTTGGCGCAATGCTGAGCATATATGGGAACTCTGTGGTGCTGCACCCCTACCCTGTGCCCATTTGGATGCGATGCTTGTCAGGCATTTTGACAGCTGCTGGCGCACTTGTTGGAGGAGGCAGACTGATGCCTGTCACAGGTACCAGAATGGTCAGATGCATTGTGTTAAACGCTTTGTTGCATGCTATGCAGCATGTGATGGTCTAGCTTGCAAAACAATGCGTAACCTAAGACAGGTCCAATCTCATAAGGCAACACCAACACTAGTGTTTGCAAGTGTTACGCATGTATGGCTGCAACTCTACTGCGTGACTACTGAGAACAAAGCTGCAAAGTTTATGGCACACTTGTATGCTGCTGGATATACACTGAAGCTGCCAAGGTTGAAGTGTTATGCTATATGTGCAGGTGTCCAGCTGGCCAAAATGACTCCCTTTCGAAGCTATGTGGTGCTTGTGGGCTCCTGCATCACCTCAGTCTTTGCAAAAGCATTTGGATATGATGCCTTCCCCATGTATGTCAGCGTGAGTCCTTCTGCACTGTACTTCTGCCAACAGTGCTTTTGCAACTTGATGCTGCACAGCCTTGCGTTTTCATCTGGACTTGCTCTAAATGCAGCAATACCAGGCTACCTCGGCTCTCCTGTAATGATGCCCCGTGATGTAGACTTTTCTTCTGTTGTCTTGCTTGCAGCACATGATTGATCAGAAGCCAATGCATATAGCACTTATTGCGGCGCTTGACCTGCTTTGCTTGACAGCATGGTGGCTAAGCTCAGCACACATCACAATAACAGCAAGTTGACCTGGACTTCCATAGTCAATTTGGCTTGCAGGTTTCTGCTATCATGGCAGTAGGGTTGATAGAGGGCGTAAGTCATGTAAAGTGGAAAAAGTTCTGGGCTATAGTGGCCTGGTGGTACCTTGGCTGCTTGCCAGTATTTGCTCTCACAGCTCTTTTCAACTGGCAAGGTGCGAGCATCGACTTTATGGCAAGCTGCTTTAAAGCTCGGCTCAAGTCTCTTAATAGACCAACACCATCAAGCAAATCCATGAAGGACTTCTTGCTCTTCCTCAGCAACCTGCCACAGCTCGCTGATATGCCTGCTTACTTGCAATGTGATGTTGTGAACCTCGCAGTGCATTGTGTGTATCTCCCCACCTGCGCATGTCCTCTGCTTTTGCTTGTGCCTAAACAGCATACCAAGCATGTGCAGGTGTTTCACATCTTGATCGGTGTTGCAAGCTGCACAATTTCCCTCGGCTACTTTGCAATCGACATGTGTTCCAACTCTTCATCAACAGCATGAACACAATGCCTAGCAGCCAGCATACTCTCATGAAAGCAGCACTCATGGCTTTGTGTGTGCTTTTGCAACATTTGTACACAACTTTTGGAACATGCAGGGACTCGGTCACCATCAGCAGAGAACCTTGCTGACATACGTGCCGATTATGCTGAAGTACAAGCTAGCGTCGCTCTCTTGGCAGACGCACTGAGTACTGCGCAGCCTTCACCACAGGTGCGCCTTACATGTGAGACCTATGCTGTTTGCCTAACATGCATGCAGCATCATGCTGCAAGATCGGCTGCTAAGCTACAGCCTGTTGCTACAACGGTCAAAGCCTGCCATTTTGCAGATCAACACAAACTCAAATATCCGCTGAGAGCTTGTGCACAAATGCAGGCGACCACAAACACAAGCAGCGATCCAAACCTTGCTCAACTGAATGCGCTGACAGCTAGCGTCCAAAGCTTGGTCAGCGCGTACACAGCTGTCTTATCGCATTGCAACAATCAAGACTACTAGCAACAAGACAAGGCAGACAGGCAAGAGCGCACTGGCATGTTTCTGCAAACTGCAAAAACGTTGCGCAAAATGACCAGTCCTGCTGCAACCCCCCAGAAGCAATCCAAGAAACATTTTTTTGATAATGGCTGCTGATGCTTCTTCTGAAGCTGCAAGCTGCCTTGCTTTATCCTTGAGCTTTGTGAATGCACGCGCCATGCCAGGCTGTGACGCTCTGAGCATGACTACTGTCTCACCAGATTATCATGTACAACATCTGCACTTCGTCAGCTTCTTTGAAAGCAGTTGGATTCTCTTCAAAATGACTCGCGTTCACCAAGCCACGATGTCATGCAGTTGAACAAGGTAGGGTCTGCAAAGCAAGATGTCTACTGCACCTGAGCGAGTACATGGTGATGCAATTCTGTGACAATTCAGGCTGTTTGCATAAACCATCAGGATGTGCATGCACTTTGAACGTGCAAAAGGAGAACTCTGCCGCTGCCATGTCTCGTCATCGCCTCTTGAGTTGCACTGTGTGCACAAGTTGATTGTGGACATCAGTTGATATATATATTTGCAACATTGACCACTGACCATAGGGTATTTCCAGTGTTATCCAGTGTTATGTCATGGTCATAGGGTTTGGCGTTACAGATTGGGAGTGGCAGAACTCTGCAATTGCCATAGGGTCTGTTTTAAACATTCAAACCATGGTAGGGTTCCTG